>REGL01000253.1:91643-122682 GCA_004194395.1 Aurelia aurita complex sp. Pacific
AAAAAAACGGTTTTCAGTTTCTGGGAGTTTAGGGCATCATGATTAGGGAACGATTAAGGAATTGTTTTTGAAAAATTGATTTTTTATTTGTTTGCAGATGTCATAAAGGAGGAGCCCCAAGAGGCTGGGCCCCACGAGGGGGCAGAGCCCCACCAGGGGGCAGGAGGTAATTCCACTTTTAAAATAAAAATATTTGAGCTCCTCACTGCTGCTGATATTCATATAACGTTATACTGCTAGGCCCATCTCAACACTTGAATCTTAACTGCCATGTTGCTGATTAAGAGCTAGCTATTTAAGAGCCACTGCCTCCCAGGGTCCTTTGTAAGCACGCTGAAATTTCGGACTGTCTAAATATCAATTATGGCCTAAGTGGCAACAGACCATGGATCTCTTTAACTGAGAGAAAAGTTATATTTTGATTTGGTTTAGTTAACTGTTCTATCAGTCCAACTATTTTTCTATTCTTGATTGGTTATACTTGGTAGAAAATCTATGGGCTTTGGCGTAAACACTGTGCACTTGTCAAAACGGCATTTTAGATGGATCAGTTAAACCATGAAAATCAAAAGTGGTGTTTTTATGAAATAATCTTAATATTGTAAAAACTCAACTTTAATTCCTTAAGTTTGTTCTAAATTCCTTTGAAGTAAAAGAAACTATTTCCTTTCAGGTAAGCCATAGCCTAAATGTTTTGGACCAGTATAACAGTTTCAATTAATTTAACAGAAATGAGTGGTTTTTCACAAGCAGCCTCGTCATATATTGGATTCAAAACTCAAGATTTTCGCTACTTCGTAAATTCACAGAACAACAACCATTACACATAGAAAAAAACGGTTTTCAGTTTCTGGGAGTTTAGGGCATCATGATTAGGGAAATATTAAGGAATTGTTTTTGAAAAATTGATTTTTTATTTGTTTGAGATTTGATAAAGCAGGAGCCCCAAGGGGCAGGGCCCCACCAGGGGGCAGAGCCCCACCAGGGGGCAGAAGGTAATTCCACTTTTGAAATATTTGAGCTCCTCACTGCTGCTGAAATACATATAACATGACTCCTAGGCACCTCTCTAATGAACCGGGTTGGGTGAAAAACTTTGCATAAAAGCTTTACAAATTTTGGGAACAAGAATTACATTATTACATTATTATTACATTACAGAATTACATTAATCCAAAATTACTAAGTAACATAAACAAATGTGTGGAACAATTTTGCTTTCTGAACTAAAGCAAGACCAGTCAAAAACCCGTGNTAACTGTTCTATCAGTCCAACTATTTTTCTATTCTTGATTGGTTATACTTGGTAGAAAATCTATGGGCTTTGGCGTAAACACTGTGCACTTGTCAAAACGGCATTTTAGATGGATCAGTTAAACCATGAAAATCAAAAGTGGTGTTTTTATGAAACAATCTTAATATTGTAAAAACTCAACTTTAATTCCTTAAGTTTGTTCTAAATTCCTTTCAAGTAAAAGAAACTATTTCCTTTCAGGTAAGCCATAGCCTAAATGTTTTGGACCAGTATAACAGTTTCAATTGATTTAATAGAAATGAGTGGTTTTTCACAAGCAGCCTCGTCCTATATTGGATTCAAAACTCAAGCTTTTCGCTACTTTGTAAATTCACAGAACAACAACCATTACACATAGAAAAAAACGGTTTTCAGTTTCTGGGAGTTTAGGGCATCATGATTAGGGAAATATTAAGGAATTGTTTTTGAAAAATTGATTTTTTATTTGTTTGCAGATTTGATAAAGCAGGAGCCCCAAGGGGCAGGGCCCCACCAGGGGGCAGAGCCCCACCAGGGGGCAGAAGGTAATTCCACTTTTGAAATATTTGAGCTCCTCACTGCTGCTGAAATACATATAACATGACTCCTAGGCACCTCTCTAATGAACCGGGTTGGGTGAAAAACTTTGCATAAAAGCTTTACAAATTTTGGGAACAAGAATTACATTATTACATTATTATTACATTACAGAATTACATTAATCCAAAATTACTAAGTAACATAAACAAATGTGTGGAACAATTTTGCTTTCTGAACTAAAGCTCATCAAGTAGTAACAGTGCAGAGTCCAGGGGAGGGCTGGTACTTTGATGTTCGATTCTTTTCTCCTTTATCACTGTGTTGCTGCTGTTGCCCAAAACGATCGTTGCCGCCCAAATCAATCATCGTTTTTGGACAAAGATGAAATTTGAGGAATCTGATCTGTTCTACCATGATGCAATCAACTAAATTACCAAAGTCGAAAGTCCTCAAATTCTACATGACTAAAATCCTAAAGTTTAACCATTCACTGGTTGAGCCTTTGTCCGCCAAATATATAAGAAAATGAATAAAATGGGATTTTTTGGAAAAGCAGCTCTACAAGAGACCAGTAACCAAGATTACCATCTCTGGGAAATTTCTGCTTCAATAGATATGACACCAAACTGCTTCCAAATGTCGAACAGAGCTTTTTGATAAAAAACTACCAGTTTTTGGGACAACNGTACATGGCTATTACATGGCCTTGTATTTTCGTACAGGTGGTTCAGGAAATTCCATTTTTAACATAAAAAACTTTGAGCTCCTATACTGCACTGCTGCTGATAGAAATAATGTGACTGCTAGGCCCAGCTCAAAACTTGAGTAACTCAAATTTAATTCTATAAGTTTGTTCCAACTTCCTTTCAGGTAAAATATTAAGCTACTGTATTTCCTTTTAGATAAGTCAGCTTAAATGTTTTGGACCAGTGTAACAGTTTTGATTGATTCAATAGAAATGAGTGGTTTTTCACAAGCAGCCTGATCATATATTGGATTCAAAACTGAAGATTTTCGCTACTTCGTAAATTCACAGAACAACAACCATTACACATAGAAAAAAACGGTTTTCAGTTTCTGGGAGTTTAGGGCATCATGATTAGGGAAATATTAAGGAATTGTTTTTGAAAAATTGATTTTTTATTTGTTTGCAGAATTGATAAAGCAGGAGCCCCAAGGGGCAGGGCCCCACCAGGGGGCAGAGCCCCACCAGGGGGCAGAAGGTAATTCCACTTTTGAAATATTTGAGCTCCTCACTGCTGCTGATATGCATATAACGTGACTGCTAGGCCAAGCTCAACACTTGAACCTTTACTGCAATGTTGGTAATTAAGAGGAAGCTATTAAGTGCCGCTGCCTCCCAGGGTCCTTTGTAAGCACGCTGAAATTTCGGACTGTCTAAATATCAAATATGGCTTAAATGGCAACACACCATGGATCGATTTACCAGAAAGAAAAGTTTTAATTTGGTTTTAGTTTTAGTTGATGACAGTTCCATCAGTCCTACTATTGCACTGCAAATCTATAGTTTCCATATAAGCCAGAATTGATTTCCAGACCGTCCAAAACTGTAGCATGGCTGCAAATGTTCCTGGCTCTTCAATAAACAAGCAGCCAACCTTATTTCTACTGGTGATCCTGATGAAGGCTTTAGTAGTAGGAACAATACAAGTTAAAAATGAAATTACGATACTATTGTGTATACAATGCCCGAATAATTTTACAGTAGATACCGTGTCCTCCAGGGGATACTTAGTATATTTGTCAGACGGGAATGTGCCATTTTTAAGGGTATCGTTTTCATCAATTTTTTCTGGCCCAGGGTATCAAAATGAGGCAATTTTTCTGGAGCAGGTTGTCAAAACAGGTCGAAAGGGAATATTCTGGTAGATTGGGTCATTTTTCGGTCAAATTTCATGTTTTGGAGCATGCTTGTCACCATTTTTTTCTAGAACAGGTTACCATTTTGAGCGAAAAATTCCTCGATAGTTAACCTCAGTTGTTGGTATTCGTGGCAGACATATCGATTTGGAAATCTCAAAATGTGCATCTACCTACAGACCAGAGCCTTAGGCTTTTGGCCTTAGCAAATTTTTGAAGCATCATCAGATATATTAACAATACACTAGGCCTGCCCTTGATGAAATTTGACAGAATTTGACATACTTATAAAAGATTGTATTCTGTTTGGTAGCAGTCCAGTCAGCCAACTGTCCAGGTTCTTCAGTTTTCTTTCATTTCAATCCTAATTGTGACAGTTTCAGTTTCATTGATTTATCAATTAACCTTAAATACAATTCTACATTACTACAACAACTAATTACATAACATTAACAAACAGTGATTAGTTAGAGTAATTACATTAAGAAAACTTTACAAGATTGTATTTAAGATTAATTGACTAAGGAGGAACTCTCTAAATAGATAAACTAATCGAGAGAGAGTCCCCCCAGTAAAAACAAAGAAACCAAAAGCATTTTATATAAAAACAGCAAACAACCAGATGTACCTAGTTTATCTATACAATACAGTTGAGGACTTCTTGTTAATTTTCAAGAATTCCTTAGGCTTAACATAAATACGAGTCAATGAAATAGGTTTTCAATTTAGACCGAAATACTGAAACGGAGCTAGAAACACGAGTGAACAGAGGTGACTCGAATTTTGATATGCTTTTGAGAGCTTTCTTATTACAAACAAATAACAGTATAAATAATCGAGCTTTGAACAGAGTTCTATTCTGAAAGGCTGTTTTGGAAGGCTGGATGCAAATTTGAGGTTTCAAGATTACCACTTCACAGGTGGCGGAGAATGGTTCAGCATTTCAAAATTGAATTGTTCAGTTTTTAAATTAGCAAAAACTAACCTTTCTTGCCAGTTAAATGTGTCTGATTTCTCTGTAAATCTGCTCCCCTTCGAACTGCCGCTATTTGCTCTTCGCTTTTAGGCCAACGGCAACGACTGTTCAGCGTTGTTGCTGTTGTGTCCGAAATAGACAACACCAACAACACTAAACAGCCGTTGGCCTAAAAACGGAGAGCAAATAGCGGCAGTTCGAAGGGGAGCAGATTTACAGAGAAATCAGACACATTTAACTGGCAAGAAAGGTTAGTTTTTGTTGATTTGAAAACTGAACAATTCAATTTTAGAATACTAAACCATTCTCCGCCACCTGTGAAGTGGTATTATCTTGAAAAGGGTGGAATCCATGCAGCCTACGCCGGAGATCTCCGGCGTGAAATCATGATAATCTATTGTTCTTCTTTGTTCTTCCATTGTTTTGGCAAAAATCTCCGGCGTGGACTTTGCATGGTTTCCACCTTTCCACCAAGGTCTTGAAACCTCAAATTTGCATCCACCTTCCAAAACAGAGCTTTGGCTTAAACATATCAAAAGCATATCAAAATTCGAGTCACAGTTAGGATTGAAATGAAAGAAAACTGAAGAAGCTGGACATTTGGCTGACTGGACTGGGAATAAACACACTGCCTACAAGGTAGGCGCCCTTGATCTAAGTCATCATTTGCCTCATATATTAACTTTTTAAATTTTGGATATAATAGGCCATTAGGCCATATACTTTTTATTGGATAGCCTGCCAAATGTGTTAACTTTTTGTTTATCAGACTGTTTAATGACTCAATAGTTCTACCTGATTTCCAAGATCTTTTCCAAGGTTTATCAGTAGTTGTTGTTGTGCCCTTTGTTGTGATTGTTTCTGACCCATATTCCCTGACATTTTTGCCTGATATTCGTTAAAAGTTCATTGTGCTATGATCTTTATATCCACACAGTGAGTTTAACTTTAACGCCAATACTGAGCATCGCTAACGCATTTTGCTCAAATAAATAAAAGAAATGTAATGTACAGTTATAAAACTACAAGCTCGTAAAAGTCCAATTCTGCAGTGTACTTAGATTCTGCAGTGTACTCAGAAAATTCTTGATTAATAATGATAATCATAATTTAATTGCAGAAAGAGAGGTGGTTAGAGGGGGTGGAGGTGCTAGACGGAGAGCACCAATGCTCGGTATGTAAACTATTTGCATATTAGCTTTCCTACAAATCATTTGTGGGTTTTACACATATTTTTTATAAGAAACTGCCCATAAGAAACTCAATTCTCAGATGGCCAAAAAATTAAGAAACTCCAGTACTATTCAATTTATATATCTTTCGATTGCGAAGACTATGCACAACACCATCCTTTTTACCGCTTTTTCATAGGCCGAGTGGTATTGGAGAAATTAACTGTTTCCTGAGGAGGTGGTTTTGCAAAACGCAACTCGCAACTCATATCCCACATGACTGTTGGATTTTGGCAATTCAAAGACTTATATACCTCAGTCATTNAAATTAACCGTTCCCTGAGGAGGTGGTTTTGCAAAACGCAACTCATATCCCACATGACTGTTGGATTTTCGCAATTCAAAGACTTATATACCTCAGTCATTAGCTTATGGAGGTTGTTTACATGGACTGTCTGCTCATTGTTCCTTTGTAAAAGCTCTTCGAATGAGGCTTCGTAATCATTGAAAAGTATATGTAGAGCACGTTTGTGGACCTTGTTTACCTCCCTGTTGGCGGTTTTTCCACAAAACATCCCAGTTAACGGACAATAGCTTAGGCTTCACAGTATAAAAGCATTGTATAGCAGCCTTGCTTTGAAATCTAGTAGTCTTGCCACTCTAGAGAATACCGTTTTTTCCTGCTCGTTTTGACACACAAGGACTTGACATGATCTGTAAACTTCAGTTCAGAGTCGATGGTAATTCCAAGAAGTTTCACATCATCTTTTGGAACTGAAACCACACCATCAACTTCAAAACAGATGCTTGAAATTTTCCAGGATTTGCCACCATGCGGTTAGAGTCGAACCATTTAAGAAAATTTTTGATATCAACTTCTGCATCTCCTATGTTTTCTCCAGAGGCATACAATGTATTGTCATCAGCAAAATTGCATATTTCTGATTTCTCAATGCAAAATATATATAAGATCATTTACAAAGAACAACAAAAAGAAAGACGAGCCGGAATATATACATATAAATTTTATCTCAATTCCCAACTAGTTTCGACCGTGTGGTCATCATCAGGAGAATGAGTGATCTTTTATAGATATATTAAACAATAGCGGCCAAAGAATTAAACCCTGTGGTACACCTGATGAGATATAGCACCAATCACTGAAGCTGGAGCCAATTTTAACACGCTGTTCTGTGTGAAACTATGCAATAAGTTTAAGCTACCAGTCTCAAAGCCATAGGCTGCAAATTTTGCTATCAATGGCCATCAATAGGTCGTGGGGCAAGCAATTGTAAGCTTTCGTAACCAACGGAAAGCAAAGTTACCTTGAAAGGAATGTGCTAAATCACTAGGTTAGCCGAGGTTTTCGAAGATAGACGAGAGTAGTGGGGTCGAGAGGGTAGAAGAGCGTGGCAAGGGTAGAGAGGGTGTATGCAAAGATGGAGAGGGTAGGTGAGGGTAAGTGAATGTTGGGGCAACTCACGAGGGGGAACAAAAATATCAATGCAAAGAAAGAACTTTTGGAGTTTATTTTGCAAAGATTGGCAGGTTTTTGCCAAATGACGCTATACTGTTGAGCAAGGTACCACCGCAGGGATACAAGGGACTCCCCATCATAAATCTAGCCCTGCTCTTCTGCCTGCCCAGCTCCCAGTTTCAATATATTGATGACACACAAACATCAGCAGCTCCCAACATCGGCAGCCCCCCCACCCCCCAACGTAGGCCTTAATTAGCTGCAATTTAGCTATTCATTTTTTAGCCTACTTTAAATAGATATTTAATAATAATAATAATAATAATAACGTTGGAAAAATTATCGAAAATTAGCCTCAATGGGACAAAAATCTGCCCTCAGCACTGTGATCCAGATTTCCATTTTAGTGTCAAATTATTTGAGAGCTTATTCTACTAAGCCCTTTTGAAAACGTGTTGCCAATAGCTTAAACTTGATTCTGCAATAGACTTTCCGAGAATTTTGAAACATAGATTTTTTGTTTTTAATGTTGAAGAAGCGCTTCGTGATTCAGTTTTAGTTTTTTTAACGTTTAGTTACCAGTATGAATTCGCAAAATTTCCGCATCCCAAGATAACATTTTCAATCCACTTTTTCACTACATACTCTGCTAGGTTTAATCTGTTGAAAAAAACAAAAATCATGAAAATCGGGTGAGTGCAAGCCAAGAAATTTGAATTTGAAACTTAGTGCTATTTTGTGGCGTTGCTGTGCTCAGAAAGAAGCCTGAAGTACACTTTTAGGTCCAACTTGAAATAATGTTTTCTCAGCAGTAGATTGTCCGATTTGAAAATTTTTTGGATTTTGACATTCCTCAGGCTACGGCGAACAATAGAAAAATCAGTTTGGTACAATTCTGATACTTTCATTTTCACATTAATTGCATGCCATGGAACACTGTGCTCAGTCGGGCAAAAATGTCGATAAATAATGGACTTTGCGTTGGGCAGCCCTCCCCTCGACTTTTTCTTCCCATAGGCTTATGAATACAAAACAAATCTAATTGATTGCCTTTGTTTTAGATGAAGGAACTAGAGGAGACAGAACTGCAGCAGCCAGCACTGCTCCTACTACCGGCACTGATGAGCTGGTATTGGGAGAAGTGCTGAGCTTGCTGCAGTTCAGCGACCAAAGGAGGGGGGGCCGGCATAAGATCAATGCCGAAGAAATAAGGAGAAGAGCCGGCCCTCCCGAAAGACTCGGCAAAACTTGCCTCAAAGAGTACCTCCGGGTCGGGAAGTATGTCTTCTTGTTAGTTTTTTTGTGATTCCACGGAATGGTCATAGTATTTTGCATCTAGTTGCATCGTCCTTGTTGTAATAATAATAATANGATTGCCTTTGTTTTAGATGAAGGTACTGAGAGGAGACAGAACTGCAGCAGCCAGCACTGCTCCTACTACCGGCACTGATGAGCTGGTATTGGGAGAAGTGCTGAGCTTGCTGCAGTTCAGCGACCAAAGAAGGGGGGGCCGGCATAAGATCAATGCCGAAGAAATAAGGAGAAGAGCCGGCCCTCCCGAAAGACTCGGCAAAACTTGCCTCAAAGAGTACCTCCGGGTCGGGAAGTATGTCTTCTTATTAGTTTTTTGTGATGCCACGGAATGGTCATAGTATTTTGCATCTAGTTGCATCGTCCTTGTTGTAATAATAATAATAATAATAAATGTTGGTTAAGGAGCTGGAAGGCCAAGGCCTATAAAACCCTGATTGTCTATAATTACTAATCTAGTTTAGTTTGAATTCGAATTTTGAGTCTCCGTGTAGGCGGTCAAAGAGTTTTTCAAACGTTATCACATCCTTTGCTTCGACGATGTTAGCTGGCAAGCAGTTCTACTTTTTTATGATGCGCTGAGAATAAAAGTTCTTTCTCACATCTAGTCTGCATTTGTTCAACACTATTTTGTATTTATGACCCCTTGTCTTATTGTCGTTGATTTTAAAGAACTTTGAGGGGTCAGTGTCAACGAGGCCATGGTCAAAAAATGTGTAGTTAAATATTTCGTAAGTAGCGTAACTAATAAATTTGTATTGTAAATTGTTATTGGAATGTAAGAAATGCTATGATATAATGTTTATACGCGAAAGTAACCTTACTTAAATATGATAAATACATTGGTTAAGTAGCAAAAAATGTCAAAATCAAAATACAAAAAGTAACGTAAGTTGCCATTCTTCCGTTTTTAAACTGATGTTTTCAGCTATTTCTTCAAGACTCATTTAGCTCCTTTTCAAAGCGACCACAGTAATAGTAGGGGCTCTCTAATGTCAATTGGATTATCGTTCCAAACTTTCATAGCAGAATAGTGATAACTCTTCAACACATGTTCTACCATGGGTTGTAGGATAAATTTAGGTTCCCATGAATGAACGAAATTGGTATTAAATAAAGAATATAAATCTCCCTGTATCTTTCTTGTGTTGATCTTTCTCTTTGCTTTCTGGGGCAGCAAACAAGCTTCTTTCATGTCTAATACTGCGATATTTACATTGGCTAGGACCACCTCGCTGTTGAAAATAACCGTGAAAGTATCAAATTTCAAAACCTCCTTCCTAGTTACAATGCCACGCACAGAAAGATGAGGCGAAGCAGAAGGAGAAGGAAGGAGATTTTGAAATTTGATACTTTCACAGTTATTTTCAACAACAAGGTGGGCCTAGCCAAGGTGAATGTCACAGTATTGACCTGAAAAAGCTTATTTGCAGCCCCAGAAGGTAAAGAGAAAGTTAAACACAAAAAAGATACAAGGTGATTTATATTCTTTATCTAATGCCAATTTAGTTCATTCATGGGAAGCTAAATTTATCCAACAACCCATGGTTCTATATTTAGTATAGGAATATAAAGATCTCTACAGTACCTTGATTCCATAGTTTGACTGGGAAGGATCTTTGCTGAAATTTATCCCAGATTCTTTCAGGGCTTAATTTGTTCATAATCTTAGACTGCGTTCACACGATGCCGGCACATTTTGAAAACGGTGAAAAATGTGACGGCAGCAAAATTTGAGCTAGCGTTCACACGTTACCGTTTTCAAAGAGTTCCGTGTTCAAAATCTACCGTTTTCAATGTCAACGGAAGGCCTATCCGTCACATTTTCCACCGTTTTCAAAATGTGCCGGCATCGTGTAAATGCAGTCTTAATTTCATGACCGATCTATCAAATCAAATGATATTTTCAACGCTCAGCCAGTCACATGACTAGTTATCTTTGAATCTGGCGCTTTCAATTTTTGAGCAGGCCCTATCCTGTAGACGCACTGGAACCACGAAGATCCAATGTTAGCCTATTATTTTGGTCTATCTAGTTTGGCCTAATGCCCAAAAACCAACAGGCTAACATTGGATCTTCATGGTTCCCGTGGTAGACGTTGGAGGGTATCAAGTTTTATTGTGGGAAGGCAGCTACAAATTTCTTTGGCATAACTCAGATGGCTCCCGACAATAGCGTTATAGACACCACACAGCGTTGCTTGGCAATTTATTTTCTAATTCCTTTTTTATAGGTCAAACGCCGAGGCTCAGCAAAAATTGGAGAGCCTCAGACTGCCTCCAGTCAAAGGAAAGGCTAATTTCTCCCCTCTTGGCAAGCTTTGCGAGGCGGAAGGGGAGGAATTGGCCAAGGGACTGGCGGCAGTCAACCGTCAGTGCTTCCCGACCCAGGAGGTAGCTCGGCAAGTTGAGGCCGAGTCAAGAGAAGAAATTGAAATGGCGCGGTAAGTGAAAGAAAATTCCAAATGTTTTGTTTCTATTGTATTATTCAAATTTCTTCCTCAAACTTTTGCCATTCAAAGCTGAGGGAATGAAAAACTACTAATGTAAAGATGATAGCTGCAAGCAAGGAAAATGCAGTTTTTGTCTTCACACCAGCACAGCGGGACACCAGCACTCGAATAACACGAAAGCGAAACAAGGAACCAATGTCAGTAGTATACCCAGTGCTGTTATGTTGGCCGCATTTTTGTGGTTTCAACTTTATGTTTGATGTTTGATATTTTTGCTTTGCTTTTTCAGGACGTAATTCGCGCAACACGGCAATCCTTAAGCATTCGAAACTAAATTTTCATTCCTGAGCAAAATTCAAAATCCCATGTCCCAGGGAGATCCTAGGCACACACACATACGGGGGTGGGTCAATCCGAGAAATTTCCATTACGTGCAGTACCCGGAAACGATGCAAATTGAGGTCGAAAATGCCTCTAAAGGACATTCCAAGAAGATTCCAAGAACATCATAAACATAATTTTAGGTCATTTGGAACCATTGTCGACGTTATTGGACTTACCTCCCCGTATGTGCATATGCTGAGTGCCTCCTGGGTCCTTGGTCCTGGGTCCTGTAAAGTCCACACCAATTTCTCTCTACATCCTTCCGTCGACGTGTTTTGCGTCGCGTTGCGCTGCGTTTTAGTGGCAAGTAGGGGCTGGGTCACGTAAAGTAAACAAACTTCTTTTGAAACGATGATTTTGCAGTTTCCTTGACAAGCCATAACACACAGATTTTCCACTATTTTTCTGAAAATGAAAGTGCTGTTTTGAAGATGAACTCTTGAACTTCAGAGAGAAACAAACGAAACAACCATATGTTGTAAGATTGCAAAGATATTGATGGATTTTTAGAAGTAACTTTATTGTGGATTCACCCCATCCACCAAAATNGAAACGATGATTTTGCAGTTTCCTTGACAGGCCATAACACACAGATGTTCCACTATTTTTCTCAAAATGAAAGTGCTGTTTTGAAGATGAACTCTTGAACTTCAGAGAGAAACAAACGAAACAACCATATGTTGTAAGATTGCAAAGATATTGATGGATTTTTAGAAGTAACTTTATCGTGGATTCACCCCATCCACCAAAATCTGTGCAGAACACAATGGGCGGGTGCCGGCGTGTGCGGGCAACAATATAGATTATAAAGATAACAGATTTATTTATGGTTACGTGACCCAGCCCCTTCTTTAAGGCCTGATTACGTGGGAGTTTTCGCCAAGGGCCTTACGACGTCATTGAATTCGTCCAATTACACTGATTAAAATGTCGTATTTAAATGCTCTTACCTATCAACGCTGTCCTCGTTTATTTCTTGTTTATTTGTTTATTTGCTGTCTTTGTTTTGCTTTTTAAACAGATGCGTCCATCTTTTCTCTGTTGAAATAAACCTTGCTTGCTCTGTACGATCGCCTTTTTCCTTTAAAACTATACGAAAGTGAGGTTGTTATCAGCCTCGTGAAGAATTGAATTGGTCGCAAGGCTGATAACAACCTCACTTTCGTGTTCTCGAGGAAAAAAGGCGATCGTACAGAACAAGCAAGCTTTATTTCAACTGAGAAAAGATGGATGCATCTGTTTAAAAAGCAAAACAAAGACAACAAATAAACAAATAAACAAGAAATAAACGAGGACAGCGTTGATAGGTAAGAGCATTTAAATACGACACTTTAATCAGTGTAATGGGACGACTTTGATGTCGTCATAAGGCCCATGCTCCTACCCGAGGTGAAAAATATGACGTAAAATAATAGGGATTAGGCGATAATTTGGTGTGACAATAAGGATTAAATTTCATCCCTCCTTTACCAAAAAGAGCTGCGATTTCAGCCCATGGTAATTTTCAACCCAGGGCTGAACATTTCTCATGAAATTGAGCAAAGCAAATTACAGGTTGTTAACCAGAGAGCAGGGGAGCTGGAATGTCACCTCGGGTAAGCGGGCTGAAGTCCCAGTCCTATAGTGAAAACTCCCATGTAATCGGGCAATTACTCATATTTATCAAATGATGTTTTTTATCTCTGCAGAAGGATGTTGAGGAATATCAAGACGGCAATTACAAAGACGAAGACGACAGGACATACGGAACAGTACGACAGAATGACGCATAACTTTGGGACATTAAACATTGACAAGAATTTAGACTTACTAGACGAAATTTTAAAGGCTGTCCCAAATTAGATCATTTACCTTACAAAAATCCAATTTAAAGCTTGTTCAACTTTCATAAAGATGTCACAATACAGTAGCGGATTTTCTCTGCTATCAAATGATGTCATATTGCACTTTGTTCTATTAAGGCAAAAATCATATGGAATTGAGACACGCTCCAAAACTAAGTGGTTCATGTGTTGTTCGTGTGTTGCAAACATTTTTAACCCTATCCAGACTAGGGGGGGGCACAAAGTGCCCCCCCTAGTAAACTTTTTCACACAGCTCATCGAGTATCTCTTCAATAGTCTAGCTTTTTTGTGACTTTTAGTTTCTATCTATGAGACATCTTTTCATGTCTATTTCAAAAATTTTGACACTGATTCCGGGGGTCAACACATGACTTTAAATTGAGTGCTCCGCAAAAAAATTACCGTTTAAGTCATAGCTTTGGAACCACTGGCTCTATGACAATGAGACAAACATTTTTGAGCTCGTCTTGAAATAAGCTTTCATTTGATATATAGTTTATTGATTTTTGATGACGTCATCAACAATTGGTTGTTGCGCATGCGTACTGACGAAAAACCATGTTATGGTTCATTTTTAGAAAAATGAGTGACATAATATGATGCAGCAGGTATTTTTATGTATATTTAGCATTTTTTGCTATTTTTAAAAGTAATTTATAATTAATTTTAGACAAAAATTGCTCTTTTTTTCGTATAAAATAAATAAATGCTGACATCAGCAAAAATATTAGCGTTACAAAGCAAAAATTTCAAAATAAGAATTACAAGGATATAATCCCTCTATGTTTCAAGTATCACATCGATATATTTTATCAATTTGGAGATACAACGTGACAAAGTACATGTGGTTTTATACCCAAATTAGCAACATTTGCTGACGTCAGCACTTAATCACGTGACATAAACAAAAACAAATCACATCATCTTGTTTGCCTTATCATGTTTGTTACTTGTGCCAAGTTTCAAGTCTCTAGCACATATGATTATATGAAAAACCAGGGGGGGCACTTTGTGCCCCCCCCTAGTCTCCCCAAAGTTTCAAAAAGCCTAGTCTGGATAGGGTTAAGATCAGTCAGCAGGAAGCGGAGACATTGATTTTTACATTTGGGCCTAAATCAGATTTTTGTTCACATGACCGGTAGAGTGCACTGTTTGATAACAGTTTACAACTCCTTGCTTCTACAATCAGACTTTACTGATCGTCTTCATTTTAGTCTTATTCTGATCCTCAAAATGCGTTTTTATTGTAACAGTGAGGACGCTCAAATATCTTTCCTTTTCATGACAGCTTTTAGACAATTGTACAATGGTACTATGGTATTCTAGAAAAGTTCGGTCTTCAAACATCAATTGTAGAAATCAAACCTGAATACAAAAAACATGTGTCTTGCTGTCCTCTTCAAAATAAGTTCAGAAATTAGAAACATCTTTGTAGCAAAGTTCTACTAAAGGGCTGGTCCTCAAAAGATGTCTAGGGCCATTGCAATTTCACAAGTTTTGTTAATTATTTTTAAATTTGTGCACATTTCGTGATGAAATATTTCCTTCAGGCGTGCGAAGGCCGCGAGGGAAACATGGCAAAATCCTATTTTGTTGCCATTCCCCCCCCCAATAATTCATCTTTAGAAGAATGTTAACAAATATTGCCTTGCCAAGTGTCTCAAACTTTAATCATCATATTGTTTTAACATGAAAGCGAAAGGTCCGGTCACCTTTAGCACTTCACTAGATGTCCGTTAAAGTTTTGTTTTTACAACATCCAACAATCTTTGAAATTAAATTAAAAATTTATGAAATTGAAAAATTTATACAAAAAGTTTGAGTACGAACTAGCACTAGCTCTTTGGTTGAAGCGTGCCATAAAGATGTTTCTAATTTTTGAATCATTTTGAAGAGCACAGAAAAGCATTTATTTTCGGTATTCAGGATTGATTTTTGCAAATGATTTTTGAAGACAGAAATTTATTAGAAAAATACCATTGTGAAATTGTTTAAAAACGGTAAAATATTTTAGCATGCTGGACATTGCCTTGAAGGACGGATTTAGAGGATCAGAATAAGACCGGTGAAATCTGAGCCTAGATACAAGAAATTCTAGTTTGCTATCAGAACAGTACCATGTCTCTGCCCTCCTTCATCATCATCATCATCATCATTATCATTATCAAATAGCTAATTTACAGCTAATTAAGGCCTACATGTAAATAAAGTTAAGTACAAGCACCTCGATGCGAATTGAAGTAAGCACGACGTTTCGAGCATAGCCCGTTATCAAGCAAAGAAATATTAGTAGAACCGACACTAATCAAGCTAAAAGAACGGCAGATTCGACTCGATGTGACGTAAACAGGACGGAGAATAAGAAAGAGATGTAGGAATAGAAAGCACGAGAAGAAAAACATTGGAGAAATGGATATTTTCATATTTTTAAACTTGGAACATTGTATCCTTCAGGACTCAACAAGCAATTTACATATCTCCAATAACATTCTATTTATCACAATTGTATTCCGACATCACATTGATTCCCTTGATTACTTTTCTTATCCTTCGAATCTGCCGTCCTTTTAGCTTGATTAGTGTCGGTTCTTATAATATTTCTCTGCTTGTTGATAACGGGGCTATGCTTGAAACAAACGTCATGCTTATTTCAATTCGCATCAAGGTGCTTATATTTTATTTTATTTTCTTGTTTATCATTGTACAATTGCACTACACGCAACAAGAAGATGTTTTTGATACTTCATTACATACCTACAATTTAAAATTTAGGAACAAAAGAGCTATTAAGATGGGCAACTTATATTACAGGAAAAAGTACAAGCTAGTTATCTATGCTTAATGCCCTTTCGTGAACAAGATTTATTCTTTGATCGAATGTTCTATCACAAGACATCCAAACGAATGGACAGTAACTGAAGTGAGATACTGTAAGACCAAAAATGTCTTATTCAGTAATTTAAAGGCATCATTCGTCATGTAAACTAAGATTTGATTTAGACTCAATTTTGAAAATCAATATTTCCGCTTTCTGTTGACTAATCTTGAAATGTTTGCAACACACCAACCCAAATAAAGAGTGTTAGAACACAGATGTTTTGATTACTTATTTATTTACCTTGTGTTGATCCTTGTCTTGATTTCATGTCTTGTTTGCTTCTCTGTTTCGTCTTCAGCTGATGCGTGCAACTGAACGTGGGTTTAGGCCCAAACACCTCGTGATATTTGAATATGTCTTCCTTGTATTCCTGTGTCTTAATGCACCTTCGCAGAAGAAAGGTTTCCAACCGCAAAGCCAATGTAAAAACTTTTAAAAAGTTCTCCTATGGTTTTGCGGTTTGAATCCTTTCTTCTGCAAAGGCGCACTAAGACACAGGAATACAAGGGAGATATATTCAAATATCACGAGGCATCTGGGTCTAAACCCACGTTCAGTTGCACAAATCAGTTGAAGACGAAACAGAGAAGAAAACAAGACAAGAAATCAAGACAAGGATCAAAACAAGGTAAATAAATACGTAATTAAAAATCTGTGGCCCAACACCCTTGCCCCAAAGTTATGGTATATGTCTCAAGCTCACACTGATTCGTTTGAGTCAAACATGATTGATTGGAAACCCCTGCTATTAAAGGCAAAATGATATCTAATTTGAGACAGTCTTTAAAATTTCCCCAGAGGGGAACTCCCTATTAGTAGTTGACGGGGAGGGGGGGGGGGCGGTCAGATATTTTTGGGTTTGGGAAACGTTGTCTACTGGGTGTCCCAAAATTGTTCGACGTTTGACCAAATACCAGGTGTCCCAAAAACATGTGCGCTGTTTGAGTAGCTGCATTAATGAATCCAATTTTTCCACTTTTAAGAATAGAAGAGACTTCAACTTAAAGGTTGACATCAAGTTTGAGTAAATCTGGTCAGTAATTGCTGATTTATGGAGCAAGAAAATCAAAATCATTAGCTGCCTCAAAACCAGAGGATTCTTTGTTCTCCATTACGTTAAAATAGAAAGAAATTGATTGTAAAACATACCTGGCCCAGTCTCCTACTGGTCATAAGTGAAACAGATCACCATGAATTGAATTTTGTGATAACCATGAATATTGAACATATTTAAAGTTGCTGGAGATGGTTATGTGGAACACAAGTGCTGCAGGCCATGACATGCGTCCATCAGTTATTTCCTTCTAAAAAGTGATAAAGTCGTTTTAAACCAACATTATTGCGTCTAGCAGGCTTCCTGGTTCATATCCTTGAGTTATGTGGTCATTAGTTACTCCCAAATGTGTTTCCTGACATAAAGCAAAAGGTGCAAAGTGTAGGTCCATTTGATGCTAACATTCAATTCATAAGGCTAAGTACGGAGATAAAATTCTCTGGTTTTTAAAACAACCACTGATTTTGACTTTTTTCTCCATAAATCAGCAACTATTTGTCGGATTTGCTCAAACTTGGTGCCAAGCTCTAAGTTGACATCTCGTCTACCGAGTGCGCCAAAATAAACTATCCACGTTTGGCAGGCCACAATAAATCATACACCGTACCGATTTTGAAGTTCCATGGCTTAATCTTTAGCAAAATGCCTGAATTAGATTCAAGCATTTTTTGAAAATTTTTCTGTTTTCAGTTTTTAGAGCTAGACGCCAGTTTCTTAAAAGTTTCGTTTTCAAGACATTGAAAACTATCAAAAATTGTCGATCAAATTTCCTAAACGATCGATATGAATGGAAAAAGAGAAAGCTTGTTCGTGGTGATTTTGGATTTAGAAATCGATTAGTTGTATTGATCAATTATATTGATCGATTAATCGATTTCTAAATCCCAGATCATCACGAATAAGTTTTGTCTCTGTCCACTCATATCGATTCTTTAGAAAATTTGATCGACGTTTTTTGATCGTTTTCAGTGTTTTGAAAACGAAACTTTTAAGAAACTCGCGTCTAAATCTAAAAAAAGAAAGCAGAAAAATTTGCAAAAAATCCTTGAATCTAATTCATGCTTTTTGTTAAAGATTAAGTCATGAAACTTCAAAATCGGTACGGTGTACGATTCATTGTGGCCTGTTAAACTTGCATAGTTTATTTTGGCGCACACAGTATTCAAAAATTTGAAAAATGGGAAAGTTGGATTTATGGCTCCTCCACAGCTGCTATTCAAACGGCATACGCATTTTTTGGGACACCCTATACACAAATTACGATGAAATTAAAGGGCTCCTGATAACAATAACCTGTTTCTAAGATGATGAATTAATTTTTGATATCAGGATCTTGCACATTCGCAAAAATACATGGAATTAGAAGCTTTTGAAGTTCAAGTTTGTGGAAAAACTGAAACCAGACGCCCCTAAGTGACTTGTTTTGCAAAAAGACGTCCACAAATCGAAGTAAAAGAAGGCTATCCAATGTCATACCTCTGATTGATATCAGAGCGAACCAAATAGGACAAAGTAATTTAATTCTTGTACCCATTGCCAAAATGTACTTAAGAATGCAACCACTCAAAAGCATTGAATGAAAACTTAATCGATGAGAGAGGGGGCGATATCAAATTATGCTAAACTGCCCGTTAGCAGGATTCCTCTAAGCAGCCATAGCCTTGATTTAATGTTGGAGAAAGCTAGGTTGTCGAAAGTGCTTTTGAAATTTGATTTGATTTGCTTTCAATGAACGAAATTCTACTTTCACTGCAAATACTATTCAGGAGCGTCTGGTTTTAGCTTTCGCACAAACCTGAAGTTCAAAACTCCGTGAATTCTTAACGGGTTTGCTAGGTTCTGATGTCTAAAATTAATGCAGAATCTCAGCTACATGGCTATCTTACCAGGAAGGAGTCCGCTCATTTTGTCGTTATTTTAAATATTTAATCAAAGGTCGAACCCCTAGTTTTTATTTTACCAAGGTGTTAGGACACGGACGTTTTGATTACATATTTGTTTACCATGTTTTGATCCTTGTCTTGATTTCTTGTCTTGTTTGCTTCTCTGTTTCGTCTTTAACTGATGTGTGCAACTGAACGTGGGTTTGGTCTCAGACGTCTTAATAGGCGTCTGGCCCTTAACCCACGTTCAGTTGCACACATCAGTTGAAGACGAAACAGAGAAGCAAACAAGACAAGAAATCAAGACAAGGATCAAAACAAGGTAAATAGATATGTATTCAAAACGTCTGTGTCCTAACACCCTTGATATTTTGGGGTTTTAATAATTTGGTAAATTTTTCGACAGATGGAAAATGGAAAAATTGGGGTCTAAAATGTTATGAGTTTAGTATATTTTTGGATTTTTCACAAATATACTGTCATCTGACCACCCCGTCATATACAATAGAGAGTTCCCCCCTGGGATGACTTTTCTTCGACATAACTTTGAATACGTATGCGGGTTTCCACTTGTACCAATTGTCTGGGCATGTGTGATTTGTTTCAGTGATGGTTCTACTGCCATCCGCGATCGCGCGACTGACTTTGAAGTTTTTTTTCTACATTCCACTTACAAACTTACAATACGCATTACTTATTACACTACTTACAAAATACTATACCCTACTACTAGAACAATACCATTTCGAGCGACGAATTACGTCTACGTCATGACAACATTTTGACTTGTATATTTTCGCGACGAGGACGAACCAATCAAACTCCTTTAATTCTGCCTCGCTTCATAGCTTCAAAATCACACTTAATACACATGCTCAGACCATTGGTTTCGTGACCAAATACAAACAAGTGGAAACCGGCGGTGCAAAATCTTGTTACATGTCCGGTGCAGAAAAATGTCTTTCGCAAAGAAACTCCTCGCCAGGTATCACTTTGTTTCAAAATATCAACTGTCCTACCCTGACTTATTTGGAAAATATGCCACCATTTTCGAAAAATGCGGCAAAAATTTCTGTAAAATGTGCGGTCCCATGTTATACGATGCGGCTGCGTTTTGCAATATGCAGCCGCATATTAATGTATCCGACCGCACATATAATCTTTTGATTTTGTGGTTCTGGCCGCATTTGGTGTTCTGTGGTTCTTCCAGCGAAAGTTTCTTCCCTTAAAGTATTAATTTGCAACTTTTATTGTCCCACAGGTATGCACCGAGTGAGTCAAGTAAAAGTTTACCATTTTGGCGGGCTGTGAAATAAAAAGTAAGTGGCTGATATTGAAAACTCAAGAGTTAATCTACAAGTCAAAGACCAATTTAGGTAAGAAAATTTTGTTTGGTAAAATCACTCATCTTCAGGACCCAAAAATTGGAAAAATGGCTGTTAGGGGTTTTTATGGGAATCGAGAATTCCACGTTCCATTCTGGTCTATGATTTTTTTCAAATTCATAAGATGTTACATTACATGTTACCTACTGTACTTTTCAATTACTATCCTACGATATAACACTACAGGTACGATACCACAACAGGCAGCAAAAGACAATGACTACGCCCGTGGCCATTAACAGAAAGATATGTAAATAAATGAAGGTTAAAGGAATTGAGTCCATGTAAATAGCTGAGCGTTAACGCTATGCTGACAAACTGCTGACGGCCCTTTGTTATCGCACAATTGTGCTAAAGTCATTAGTAGTGGAGACCAAAGACTTCTTAATCCTTGCATTATCCTTAATCCTTGCATTATTAAGAAGTCTTTGGTCTCCACTACTAATGACTGTAGCACAATTTTGCGATAACAAAGGGCCGCCAGCAGTTTGTCAGCATAGCGTTAACACTCAGCTATTTATATGGACTCAGTTCCTTTATGTAAAACAACTATAAAAAAGATACACATACAATTAACTACTGATAAATCCTGGGAACTGTTTCACATTTGATGTAAGGCCATCATAGGTGCACGATGCCAAATAATAGCAACCCCAGATGAGAGAACAACAACGACAGCAATTTCTACAACCACTACTGGTCCTGATTAACAAGGACAAATTTTGTAACGCAGTAGCATAAATTGCTTTTGTTGACACCTGAATTAGCGATTAGCGATTGCCGAAAAAGGAAATTCCCTCAACCAGTGATTCAAAACAAACAAAGCCACAAACGTTTCTCTGAAACACAGGTAGCTAGCGCACTCGTTGTGCATTCTAGAAATTATTTTCAAGGGCAAACATTAGCATCTATTGAAAGAAGAAGTATATATGTACACATCTACCTCAGGCATTTTCTTTCGCTGGTTCAGAAGCTGAACAGTAAGTGTTCAATTACGCACAAAAAATAAGAATTGAATCGCCTCCCAATCGGCTTTTGAACCAAATAAAAGAAATGCCCATGGCAGATGTGTAGATATATTCTTCTTCGTTTGATAGATACTCATGTTTGCTCTTAAAAACAGTTTCTGGAATGCACAACGAGTGAGCTAGCTACCTGGGTTTCAGGGCAACTTTCGCTGCTTTGTTTATTTTGAATTACTGGTTGAGACAATTTCCTTTGTCTGCGATCGCTAATCGCTTTGGATTCAGGTGTCAACAAAAGCAACTCATGCTATTGTCGTACAAAATCGGTCCTTGTTCTACTCAGTCCCAATTGTTAAAAAGGCATTATTTTTATGATTTTATGGCATCGAGCTTTAAGTTCACTACAGTTCAGAAATAGAATTTTTATTTCAAAAGCAAGTAAATTGTGGACCAGAATGAAATGTGGAATTTTCGTGTCCATATATGTCCCTTACAGACATTTCTCTAATTCAAACAAAATTTTCTCATCGAAGTTAGCCTTTGCGTGATCGATTAACATTTCAGTTTTGAATATAAGCCGTATACATATCATTCCACAGCCCGCCAAACAGGTAAAACTTTTTTTTGCTCGCCCTGTATGTACCCAATACAAGAATTTCCCATTCCCCATAAAGGCTCAAAAGCGTAATTTCCCTGTTGCATTTTGCACCGGTCATGTAATCAACTAGATCTTGTACCGTCCCTAGTGTGTCAGCGGTGAAAATCGGGCGGCGGTGGTATTCGGACACTTGCGAAAACCGTCAGAAAAGTATGTTACAACTGAAATCCATCAAAGTGGATTTTCCTTAGTATTGACAGCTAACATTATAGATACTACACAACTGTACGAAAAGCTTTCATGAACTGAAAACACGCTGAATAACTGCTTTCGTTGTGCTTGGCAGTGTAGAAGTTGTCGTTGCGAATGTCACATCCCTATTCAAAACTCTGAATCCATTCCAGAAAGAAGCAAAAATCTTAAAAAATCACTTAAATTTGATGTCTATCATGCAAATAAACGCAAAGCGTTACGCCAAAGACTTGAAACAGTTACGGAAGGGAGGGCCGCAGATGTCATATCGAATGGTCTTAAAGTTTCATGGCGGTAGTTTTCGGACACCAAATAGATCAGTTGTTTGGGAGCATGAACAAAGGTCTTATTTGAATGTTTTTTTGGATTTTGACATTTCATTCATAAATATACATACATACATCAATAGGAAATAGTAATGAGATCGAAACAAATTTTTCGAACGCATCTACTGGTTGTTTTATTGTTTTGTGTGTACCGAGAGCTCTCCATAATGTCATTACGAGTACCGACAGTCAAACCATTGTTTTAAAAACAGACAAGAAAAACGAGGCAAAAGAGTTTGTAGACGGAATACTTGCCAAGTATAAACAGAAAAATAACTTCCTTGCCACATTCTTCATCGTGAACTCACTGTTCGAAAACCACCGCCACTGTTCGAAAACCACCGCCACTGTTCGAAAACCACCGCCAAGATCATTTATCAAATCTTATGAAAATATTTAATTTTCCTTAAAGGGGCTCAGTCGTCAAACAGTAAACAAATCCGTAAACTCGCACGTGTCCGGGATTATCCATTGTTCATCCATTGTTCTCTGCAGTTTGTTTGGTGGCTTCGCCTAAGCCACAAAAAAGTGACCGTTAAAAATCCACTTATATCCGAGGAATCGTAGAAGATATGAATGTTTGGTTTGTTCCTTAGTGAAGTACAAGGATTAATGCCCAAACAGCAACTTTCATTTTGAAAAAAATTTGAAAATCCTGTGTGATATCACCTTTCAAAAAACTGCAAAAATCATCGCGTTGTTTACATTTTGACGACGGAGCCCCTTTAAGCGTCCGATTTCCACCGCCGGCACCCTAGCGCAATAACATCAATACTTAGATAACATGACTCTTTCCTACTTAATATTACATACCGGGTGAGCCAGGGAAAAGTTCTCACTTTCGAAAATTTGCTGCAATACTTCATGGATTTGAATCATTTTAATTCTACCGGATGAGTCAGAAAAATGGATTCCCGATTGGAAGGCCACTGCTCCATGAATATCAAAGCAATGATATTGAAAACCGTCTTGTTTTATTGCCAATATGTTCAGTTAGGTTCAGTAATTTACCCGGCCTTAATCGGTCATTCCTTCCCGCGGATATCAGAGATTTTCTGCAGAAAGCCGCTTCCAACAACCTGCAAAAACGAATGTAAACAATGAGCAATTTTCTTTCCTAAAATTGATGACACACACATAAATTCATGTAAGTTGTCCTCTTGGGAGAATGGAATCCCCCTGAATAGGTCATCGATACCAAGGGAATGACTTGTTCATCCTACCAAAAGGATAGCACGTGCCAAAGCGTCCACAACTCATTGCTGTAAGGCCATTGTAAGGCAGAAATGTTAGGGAAATTTGTTCATGATTTTGGGCACGTTTTGAAGGTTTTTTGAAGAGGCTTTCTCCCGAAAATCCCTCATAATTTCAGAATGGAGTGGCCGATTTCAATCAGGTAAATTTTGTAGTAGATTTGAACATTTTTACCTTTAAGCTATATATTTTGCCGATGTCATTGTCTTGATATCCAGGGAGCCGTGACCTTTCAAACGGGGATTCTTTTTTCTGACTCACCCGGTAGTTAAAAGCCAAAAGATCGAAGTATTTTGTGATTTATCTTGTTTTCTTACAAGCATTGCAAATATAGGTAAATTCAATTTTAGAAAAAATTCCATGGTTACAAAGCTACTGAAAAAGGGCCTAAAACATTTAATCAAATCGTTAGGACTCTCCTCTGACAATTTCTTTCAATCCCATGGCAGTAAATGTGCAGACGTTATCTCCCACCCATGAGAAATTGCTTTTTCTCTGTTGTTCTGAGCGAGGAGTCCTTTATGATTTGATCATGTATTCTAAGCCTTTTTCAGTCATTTTGCAACTACAAAATCTTTGTGAACTTGAATTTACCAATTTTTTCGGGGCTTGTAGCAAGGCGAGAAAAATCACAAAAATACTTTAATCTTTCGGCAGTCGAGCGATTATTGCTTCATTCCATTCCATAGAGTGCTCTTGATGACATGAAATTTCAAAAGTGGGACATTCTTTCTGGTTCACCCGGTAGGTCTGACACCAGTGGCGTTGTGGCCGGGGGACCAGGGCCCCATGTCAAAATGTTATCGGAAAATTCATGACGTTTCCATTCCTGTTGGAAAAATTGACAATTGAATTAATCCAATTTCCTTCCGAGGTTTCTTTATGGCAATTGAACTGTACACAACATAGGGCTCAAATCTTTAGAAAGGTCGGTGTAAAATTCTATTACAGTTTTCTTTGAAACAAATGGCTTAAAAGGAACTCGCGGGTTTTTGCTGTTAATTTCCCTGGAAATTTATTGATATCTTGAATTGTTTCAAAATGGCGGCATTCAGTGAATTTGAGGCTATGATGTCATCAAATTTCTAAATCCTAAACCAGAAAAGCTACAAAATTCTGCTTGCTATCACATTGTAGGCCTTTATAAACTATGGTTTTCTTGAAGGTTATATCATTTTTCCTTCATTGGTTTGGGATTGACAATGTTTTGAATTTTTTCAAAAATTTCCATGAATTTTTCAAAAACAATTAAATTGCCGCTATTTTGAAAATAACCAAGATATAAAAACATGTCCACCGCAAACAGGAGAGTACCATAAGGTCCTTTCAAGCCATTCAATTTAAAGAAAATTGTCAGAATTTTACACCCAACTTTTTAAAGCTTGAAAGATTTGACCCCAGGGCACCGTACACATAAAAATCACTTTTTCGATAAAAAAANTCAGTCATTTTGCAACTACAAAATCTTTGTGAACTTGAATTTACCAATTTTTTCGGGGCTTGTAGCAAGGCGAGAAAAATCACAAAAATACTTTAATCTTTCGGCAGTCGAGCGATTATTGCTTCATTCCATTCCATAGAGTGCTCTTGATGACATGAAATTTCAAAAGTGGGACATTCTTTCTGGTTCACCCGGTAGGTCTGACACCAGTGGCGTTGTGGCCGGGGGACCAGGGCCCCATGTCAAAATGTTATCGGAAAATTCATGACGTTTCCATTCCTGTTGGAAAAATTGACAATTGAATTAATCCAATTTCCTTCCAAGGTTTCTTTATGGCAATTGAACTGTACACAACATAGGGCTCAAATCTTTAGAAAGGTCGGTGTAAAATTCTATTACAGTTTTCTTTGAAACAAATGGCTTAAAAGGAACTCGCGGGTTTTTGCTGTTAATTTCCCTGGAAATTTATTGATATCTTGAATTGTTTCAAAATGGCGGCATTCAGTGAATTTGAGGCTATGATGTCATCAAATTTCTAAATCCTAAACCAGAAAAGCTACAAATTTCTGCTTGCTATCACATTGTAGGCCTTTATAAACTATGGTTTTCTTGAAGGTTATATCATTTTTCCTTCATTGGTTTGGGATTGACAATGTTTTGAATTTTTTCAAAAATTTCCATGAATTTTTCAAAAACAATTAAATTGCCGCTATTTTGAAAATAACCAAGATATAAAAACATGTCCACCGCAAACAGGAGAGTACCATAAGGTCCTTTCAAGCCATTCAATTTAAAGAAAATTGTCAGAATTTTACACCCAACTTTTTAAAGCTTGAAAGATTTGACCCCAGGGCACCGTACACATAAAAATCACTTTTTCGATAAAAAAAACTTAGTTTTGGTGAAAAATTAGGCTTTCCGGCAACAAAACCAGATCTTATACTTGGAGTTATCTAGCTATCGCGTTCGTCAAGTTTGAAAACGATCTATTTCTAAGTGATTTTGAGATCCTATTTTCGAAATTTCCCACGAAAACCTAACAGCAAATTCTTCAAAATAGGGACGTTTTGCGACGATCTAAAGGGCGTAACACCAATCATATATGACGTCTCAAAAACAGCCTCACCTCCAACCAGAATCGCGTCTCAACAGGGCTGCCCTGTCCCTTTGAAAAATTCTTCGCCATTGTGGAACTTTTATTTCACGAAAGTTTTGAGACATTGAGCCAATTTTTATACTTTATATTCCTGCTTAATCTTTGTCGCACAAATGTCTCTTTGTCGAAAATTCTGACCCTTGGCCCCCCTACAAAATGACGCTCCCACGATGCCACTGTCCAACGAAGTTAGAACACGTTATTTGCTTGAAATATCAGCAACTTAATGTAAATGGACTAGATATGAAACGTAGCTGAATGCTATTGAGTCGAAACACGGTATCAAAGTAGTTCTGATGCAATGAAGTTAGAACACGTTATATGCTTGAAATATCAGCAACTTAATATAAATGGACTAGATATGAAACGTAGCTGAATGCTATTGAGTCGAAACACGGTATCAAAGTAGGTCTGATGCAATGAAGTTAGAACACGTTATATGCTTAATGTAAATGCACTAGATATGAAACGTAGTTGAATGCTATTGAGTCGAAACACGGTATCAAAGTAGGTCTGATGCAATGAAGTTAGAATACGTTATATGCTTAATGTAAATGCACTAGATATGAAACGTAGTTGAATGCTATTGAGTCGAAACACGGTATCAAAGTAGGTCTGATGCAATGAAGTTAGAACAAGTTATATGCTTAATGTAAATGGACTAGATATGAAACGTAGTTGAATGCTATTGAGTTTTGAAGTTTGGACTTTGGGGACTTTTGCTTGTTGTTGAAAGGAACTTTCAAGTCTCTCATAGTTGTGAAAGAAATAGTCATTTAATGTTTAGTTAATAAGAACCTTTTTCTGCCTTGCTGTCATAAAAAGTTGTAAATGTTAGAATGGAATTTACGATGACCCCGTACCAATGTATTTTTCTCTCTTTTTTTCTACTCGTTCTCACCACACGTACTTTTTTTATAAGAAACCGCTTATCAGAAACTGTAGGCTCAATTTTTCAAAAGTTTCAATGGCCCAAAAATTTAAGAAACTGCCTGCCAGCACCGGACCTTAGTTTCTTATCAAAAATGAGTGTATTTTTCAATTTCCTACTATGTCTGGTTTCTTTGAGGGAATTAAATCTCAAGCGAGCTCGGTTGGAAATACTTTAAACCAGTTACAAACACTCATGGTTATAAGAACTTTCAAGCGAACTCGGTTGAAGACGCTTGTATTCCTTCAAATGAGTGAGGCAGAGCGACTAGAAACTGTTTGCCTTGAATCCATCGCCCGTGGAGAGGGGGGAGGGGGGTACTTCATTGTGAACATGATTTGACCTGAATCTGGACTTTGAGAAAAGGACCCATTTCGTATGACAGAATATTCAAAAATTCTGAGCCCATTTTCATGAATATCAGGAAATTTTTGACCCATGTGTATGAATTTGTCGATTTTAAAGAAAGGACAATTTCAGTTTTTTGGTGTGGATTATCATTATGGGGCCCATTGATAAGAAAATTCTAAAAATAACTACCCATCTGCAAGAATTGTGGTTAAAAACTGACCCATATGAGAGAATTTCAGATGAAAAAACCCACTCATATAAACGGCACGTCCAATACAACTTAACAATGAAGTACCCCCCCCCCCAAAAAACCCATCGCTTGAGCATTCACTTTGCGAAGAATATATAAAATAGAGGCCAAAGAATCTATGAAATAGCGAATTTTTTATCTTGAAAAAACTGGTGAAACTACTACAGCAATTTTCAAATTATTTCCAGAAAATAATCTGGTACAAAATTATTCAAAAGCCTCTATTCATGGACTCTTCTGCGCATTTTTATCAAAGAAATAACTGGCCTATTCGAGGAAATTTTGCTCTGAAAATCAATGCCCTGATAATAATATTATTATTATTGATTTATATACAGTAGGCAGACATACATGGGCGTAGGGGACAGGGGGGCTGGGGGAGCTGCAGCCCTCCCAACGTCAGAAAATTTTGCAAAAATCAGCCATAATCGGGCAGAAATCTGCCTTCAGTCGGGCAAAATTTTCTTAAACAATAGATTTTTTATGGGGCAGCCCCCCAAATTTGATCTCCCCATACGCCGATGCAAATAGAATGATAAAGGTTACTTCACACCTGCTATCTAAAAAAGTAGAAAGAAATTAAAATAAAATGTGCACAATGATACAAAATAATTAGCAACCAAATACCGGGTGTCCAAAAAAAAGTACTCCTGTTTGAAAAATCACCAAAAGTTGATTACACGACCGATCTTCGATTTTCTTAATTTGTCAAGTAGATCAAGGGCCAAATTATTTTCCCAGACCAGCTGACTTTGTGATTGGCTTAAATTGAGTAACTTTAAGCTTTTTTTAGGGTGTCCTGGTTTTGAATCATTCTGCATAGAAGCAGTGATGATTGCCAGATCAATTTCTTTGTGGATGTAAAGCATCTTGTTTGGTCATAAATTACTGAATTAAATATACCGTCATTGGAAACTTCCACCATGATAAAAATTCTAATTTTGACTCTTGAGCAAGAAAAGCAGACATTTTATTATCTATAGATATTTTTGGGTCTTCGACAAAAAAGTCAAAAAGAAAATTTTTTAACACTGTTGGCAACCGGCTTTAGAACAATTGCCTTCTTTTGATACCCGGCGTTAGGAAAAAGAGGCGAAAACGATACCCGAAAAGGAGTGCACACCCCGTCAGCAAAATATACTATCCCCCCCGGGGAAATGCCTGCCTAGACTCAATCCACTTTTCCCAATGTTTTCGCTCCATTCCATTTTTCGTACGATCACTGCAGTGGAAATACGTTATCGAGCAGGAGCATTCAATTCAATTATGAACATTTTGTTGTTGCTGTAACTAACAGTGCAACATTTTGTTTTCAATAGACCATAGACCAAGGAGTTTGTTTTGATTTGGGGATTGACCTATCAGATTACGCTATTTTTAAAGATGGCGGCTCGGTTTAAACAAACAAACCTCCGAAAAAGAGCCAAAACCCATCTTTGTTTTTGTTCCACAGATTTGCCATTTTCGAGTATTTTCAAACAATGACAACGAATTTCTTAAATATTAATTCTGAAGCAAACCTCCAATGTGCATTTTCCCGATATTCGGCCTAAATCAAGAGTGAAAAAGTCGCACGGTTTCAGACCATGGCCTTGCCATTACTTGTTCAAAGAAATTCCAGGAAAATTACTTGGAAATCAAAACATGACCGAAAAGATTATTTTACAAGTCATTCCACTTCAAAATTGACAAATATAAATAGATCTTTAGTCCTGATGAGTTTAAGTAATGTCAAAAGGGGTTGACTGTTTCGTCTATAAAAAGTCAAAAGTATAGATTTCCAGGAAGGGGGCGTGTTGCTATTTCATGTTAAGGGTCATAGAATCATAATAGTTCGACCATAAGTGTGTGAAAATTTTATTGGTAGCGAGCCACCTTAACCAATTGTTTTTTGTGTATTTTTACTTAATTCTTACTTGGTGGTGAGCCACCTTATCACTGTTTCGTCATTTTGAAAATTTCTGAATTGAGCCACTTCAATTGTACCCTGGGTACCAGACTCTCTAACATAAAAACAAATTTTTTATGTTAGAGAGTCTGGAACCAAGGGTACCTCAATTACAGATCCATCTTAATCTTAAAACCTCCATAGGAAAAGATTTATCTTGCTATATCTTGCCCTATTTATACGATTTTTAAAGTATAGGAACTTACTTGAGCACATTTTGGAATAGGTGGTTAACTTTTGAATAATCACAAATGAATCATTTTAATCACTAAACAATCTGACTGATCACACAAGAAATCAAATTAATCACAAAATAATCACTACTGACTTCTAATCTCGTACACAACTTTCATGAGTGATTTGCCGCTCGGGCACAGGCAGTGAACATGAAGATTATTATGGAGCCTCTAAGAACTTCGTAAGAAACTCTGAGTACTCAAAACCTGATAATTGTCAGTACATTCTGTTCAGAAACTTCCAGTACTGGCCCAGATCTTTATTGTGAAAAATTACGTGTGTGATAGCAACCTTAAGTCCCCCTCATCGTTGCGTTCTTGGGGAATTAATTCACCCCAACAGCACAGCTAAACTTTCTTTGCTTGCTGAATCTCTCACATTATCGATTTTATTTGATTTAAAAATAGCATTTGATTTATAAACATTTTCGTCAATTTTGTAATTTTCGATTTTGATCATCATTTTCTGAGCTTGACCTAAGCTCTCTTCTATCATTGGTCAATATGTGGAGTGGCGGAAATGTTGATAAAAGCCACTGCAGGGAACTCAAGCTACCAATGAAGATTGCTCAGAGGATACTGGACCCGTATGAAGTATTCCGTTGCTTCCTGCTGAGAGGAGATTGAGAAGAATTTAAAAACATACTTGGCAGGCATGGCTTGCTCAAGTTAGATGCTTGGCTACTTGGCTTGTAAATTGTCTGACGAATTGTACTAACAAGCGCCATTCCACTGGAGCTTCCAGGAAATATCCAGGTATTCACTGACAATCATACTTCTCTACCTTATGCTTTAATGGGGGGGGGGGGAGGGTACGTTG
>REGL01000253.1:144912-157715 GCA_004194395.1 Aurelia aurita complex sp. Pacific
TTTTTCATGTTCATGTTTCTTTTTCAAATTATCTATCCTCTTCCGTTTCCTATCTTTACGCCCATGTTCTCTTTTCCAAGATCGCAATTCCTCCAATTCAGATTTCTTCATATTTCTTTGATCATTTGATGAACTGCTATAGCTACTTTCCCCCATTCTTTCAACGATTTGTCGTGAACAGGTTGTTTCTTTTAATCCCGAGGTAAACCTCGAGGTAAACTTCAGTTGTTGCTCACAACGAGCTAACGGACTCTTCTTCACCTCTTCGCCAGATGCCCTTTGTCGCACGAAATCGTTTGCTTCCTGTTGAGCTAAAATGTATCAAATTTATGAATATATTTTTGATAAGCAACCTGTTTATACCATAGCTTTTGACAATAAAAAACATATGTTTCCGGCATGCATGATGACTAAGAATGCTAAGAAGAACTATCAAATACTAGCAGGAATCGTTTAATTCGAATGTTTTCCTTGAACCATGATTGATTGATAGATTGATAAGTAGTAGCCATATTTAGTGGCCATATTGCATTACATTTTTGCGGAGTGTGTATTATCAATTACTTAAAGAAATTTCGCGAAAGCGTAAAAATGTTGACTGCGGAAGTTAAATTTAATGCGGTCTTCAAGTAGCCACGACTGCAACAGCAAGCTCCAAAGATATCGTGCATTTGCGGTCAAGTTTTATTGGATGTCATTCAAGTTCTCGCTATTTCAGGCACCAACCCAAAGACAAAGCATTTAGGATAGTTTTGAGTCATTACGGAAGGATTCGGCGTGAAAGAGCCATTCTCAAGAGAGAAGTACTGCCTAAACAAGGAAGCTCTCAAAATGGGCCTAAGCTGACCCAACCCGACAAATTGGATTTCAGTTTCACTTTTAAGAATTCAACTCAATGTAGTCGTTGAAAAGAAATTGAAGACTTTGAGAAAAAGAAACAACTAGGCCTCGTTTAAAACCAGATAAGCTGTGTTTTCTTGGATAATACATCAGTATTTTTTCGAGAACAGAGCCTGTGCCCTGTCAACACTGAAACACCCACAAAGTCTTGCATGGATGGAAAAGAACCTTCTTTTGATGCACATGACTTTGTTACATGCCTGGAAATTAATCGTTCTTGAAGCAAGCAGCCAGATTATGGGCACAAATTGGTTGAAAAATTACTGAAGAAGCCATAGTTATAAACTAAATTCTACACTTATAGACTTCACTGAAATTGACTACTGAAGAGAGAAGCCAAGGCGAGCAGGACGGACTGTTTATAATAGCAAGCTGAAGGAAAGAAGAAGAAACAAAACTTAGAATATGGCACCTGTACCACAGTTTTCTGTTCATCTTGGCCCCACTGTTGAGGCTCACAACTGTTTGGTTCAACTGAGTGAGTCTGAAATCAAACGCTTTGAAGGGATGCGGAATTATATTGAAAAGAGAGCAAAGCTTGATTTAGAATATGCAGAAAAAGTCAACAAGTTGCACAATGTTGTGAAAGTGGATGTGAATACGTCAGAAGATGATGGCTTCCTAGAGAGGGTAAATGAAAGCTTTTGTCTTTCAATTTTTGTATTTTGACAGCACTGGGCCATTGAGATGAAAACTCCCAGGGTAAATCTCTCTGCTGTTCTTTGCCAAGTATTTCAAGTGTAATGATTTTGTACGCCAGTGTGTGCCAAAAAATGGATATCCATTGTTTGATATTATGAGACATTGAATTGCCAATAGACGATTACGATAAAGATGGCGGCGAGGAACTCTTTACCAAGATGCATTGCGTTTGAATAGCAAATCTTTAACGATTCTATAGGAATTTGATTAAAGAAGGCAGTGCATCTTGGTAAAAAGTTCCTCGCCGCCATCTTTGGCGTCATCGTCTATTGTTTTAGGCCTCTTTCTGCACTGAAAATTTGCGCCATAAACCAGACAAGTTCTCTGTGCCGAAGATCTTCCAAAAATAGGCCCTCCGATTCACCCTGGGAAGATCTCACCCCTTTGCCCATCAATGGCCGTACTGCAAAAAGCGTGATCAAAACATAATTCCAACTTGATTGCAATCAAAGCTCTTGAGGGTAATCGAAGCTCTTGAAGGTAACCTCCTCCAAGGCTCAAAAACAGATGAAGACTTCAAAAATTTTCAAAAGCATAAGCTATATTTATATGCACAAAGAGACAAACAATAAACCAAAAGTGTGACGTATGATTACAATTCCTACAACTCTTCATTCAGATCACTGCCATGTAAAAAGTTGAGCTATGCAATGAACATTTCTACTTCCTGGAAGTAATACAGAATTTTCCTCATTTAGCCCTCCAGAAATGGACCTTTTCGCTATTCTGCAAAGAGCCTGGATTTGGATCGAGCACCATTTTCATACAGTTTTATACTCAAGGCTCGATCGCATGGCTTTAGAGCTTTTACAGTATCTTTATTGTGCACATTGGAAAATGTAGCAAAATATCGTTCCATTCTTGTTCTCTTCATAATAGCTACAAAGGTCGATTTTGGGGCTATCTACTATGCCCAGACACTTGAAGGTTGCGACCAGTGTTAGAAGCAGTAATGACAGTTTTGTCCCCAAAGTAATAGGGAAACAAAAATTTTGAGTTACTGAAGCTTCTTTGATGTTTGACCATACAGTGTTGTGGCGCAATGGTGTAATCCTCTGATTTTGCAGCCAGGACAGTCAGGCGGAGTGGGTTCGGTACCCGGTAGGACCCCATCACCTGAGCGTCATGACAGGGGTTGCGGACTCGATTAGGTCTGCTCTATTTCTGCGATCCCAGCGCTTGGCACTGAAAAACGCAACTTCACCTTCACAGTTCTTGATGAGATAAAATCAAAAGTGTAACAGGTGTGCTCATGTGAAAATTTCATTTTGTGATGTTTTTGAATAAGCACAACAAAACAAAACAAACACGAATGGAATCAAAGTCATTGTGATATCTGGAAAATAAGTGTGCAGCTGCCAACCTCAGTATGCCCACTGGCCAATTCGGTACACGTTATTTTTTCATAAGAAACTCTTCAGCAACTCATCTCTCACAGATCACAAAATAATTCTGAAACTCCACGACTTGGAAATTTTATCAATACTTTTCTTTATACAGTTGGATAAAACGTTATAGCTATATTTGCTAATCAAGGCCAACTATTGACAAAAATGCATGCAATGTTATAAAGGAGGTATAATTTACGATAACTAATTTAAGTGAAGATGGCGGCTGGGAACTTTTGCATTTGCATTCTCTAATTGAGTTCTGATAGAATCATTAAAGAATCATAATTAGAATTCAGTGCACCTTGGTAAAAAGNTCAAGTAGCCACGACTGCAATAGCAAGCTCCAAAGATATCGTGCATTTGCGGTCAAGTTTTATTGGATGTCATTCAAGTTCTTGCTATTTCAGGCACCAACCCAAAGACAAAGCATTTAGGATAGTTTTGAGTCATTACGGAAGGATTCGGCGTGAAAGAGCCATTCTCAAGAGAGAAGTACTGCCTAAACAAGGAAGCGCTCAAAATGGGCCTAAGCTGACCCAACCCGACAAATTGGATTTCAGTTTCACTTTTAAGAATTCAACTCAATGTAGTCGGTGAAAAGAAATTGAAGACTTTGAGAAAAAGAAACAACTAGGCCTCGTATAAAACCAGATAAGCTGTGTTTTCTTGGATAATACATCATTATTTTTTCGAGAACAGAGCCTGTGCCCTGTCAACACTGAAACACCCACAAAGTCTTGCATGGATGGAAAAGAACCTTCTTTTGATGCACATGACTTTGTTACATGCCTGGAATTAATCGTTCTTGAAGCAAGCAGCCAAAGTATGGGCACAAATTGGTTGAAAAATTACTGAAGAAGCCATATTCATAAACACAATAGACTTCACTGAAATTGACTACTGAAAAGAGAAGCCAAGGGGAGCAGGACTGACTGTTTATAATAGCAAGCTGAAGGAAAGAAGAAGAAAGAAAACTAGAATATGGCACCTGTACCACAGTTTTCTGTTCATCTTGGCCCCACTGTTGAGGCTCACAACTGTTTGGTTCAACTGAGCGAGTCTGAAATCAAACGCTTTGAAGGGATGCGGAATTATATTGAAAAGAGAGCAAAGCTTGATTTAGAATATGCAGAAAAAGTCAACAAGTTGCACAATGTTGTGAAAGTGGATGTGAATACGTCAGAAGATGATGGCTTCCTAGAGAGGGTAAATGAAAGCTTTTGTCTTTCAATTTTTGTATTTTTGACAGCACTGGGCCATTGAGATGAAAACTCCCAGGGTGAATCTCTCTGCGATTCTTTGCCAAGTATTTCAAGTGTAATGATTTTGTATGCCAGCATAAGCGTACGGGAAGAAAAAATCTAGGGGGGCGGCCCGACACAAAGTCCATTGTTTACCGACATTTTTGCCCAACTGAGGGCAGATTTTTGCCCAATTGGGGCTGATTTTCGACGTTTTTTCCAACATTGGGGGGCTGCTGCCCCCCGGCCCCCCGCCCCGTACGCTCATGTATGCCAGTGTGTGCCTAAAAATTGATATCCATTGTTTGATATTATGAGACATTGAAATTGAATTGCCAACAGACGATTACGCTAAAGATGGCGGCGAGGAAGTTTTTACCAAGATGCATTGCGTTCGAATAACGAATCTTTAACGATCCTATAGGAATTTGATTAAAGAACGCAGTGCATCTTGGTAAAAAGTTCCTCGCCGCCATCTTTAGCGTAATCGTCTATTGTTTTTGGCCCCTTTCTGCACTGAAAATTTGCGCCATAAACCAGACAAGTTCTCTGAGCTGAAGATCTTCCAAAAATAGGCCCTTCAATTCACCCTGGGAAGATCCCACCCATCAATCATCAATGACCATACTGCAAAAAGCGTGATCAAACTGAACAACGCAACTTCACCTTCACAGTTCTTGATGAGATAAAACCAAAAATGTAACAGGTGTGCTCATGTGAAAATTTCATTTTGTGATGTTGTTGAATAAGCACAACAAAACAAAACAAACACGAATGGAATCAAAGTCATTGTGATATCTGGAAAATAAGTGTGCAGCTGCCAACCTCAGTATGGCCACTGGCCAATACGGTACATGTTATTTTTTCATAAGAAACTCTTCAGCAACTCATCTCTCACAGATCACAAAATAATTCTGAAACTCCACGACTTGGAAATTTTATCAATACTTTTCTTTATACAGTTGGATAAAACGTTAAAGCTATATTTGCTAATCAAGGCCAACTATTGACAAAAATGCATGCAATGTTATAAAGGAGGTATAATTTACGATAACTAATTTAAGTGAAGATGGCGGCTGGGAACTTTTGCATTTGCATTCTCTAATTGAGTTCCGATTGAATCATTAAAGAATCATAATAAGAATTCAGTGCACCTTGGTAAAAAGCTCCTTGCCTACAGGTTTTTAATTGATAACACCAGTAATTTTATTTACTGAACAAATTAACCTGTATAAATATGAAAGATTATTATTTATTATTATTATTACTGCCATCTTTTGCNGTTATTTTTTCATAAGAAACTCTTCAGCAACTCATCTCTCACAGATCACAAAATAATTCTGAAACTCCACGACTTGGAAATTTTATCAATACTTTTCTTTATACAGTTGGATAAAACGTTAAAGCTATATTTGCTAATCAAGGCCAACTATTGACAAAAATGCATGCAATGTTATAAAGGAGGTATAATTTACGATAACTAATTTAAGTGAAGATGGCGGCTGGGAACTTTTGCATTTGCATTCTCTAATTGAGTTCTGATTGAATCATTAAAGAATCATAATAAGAATTCAGTGCACCTTGGTAAAAAGCTCCTTGCCTACAGGTTTTTAATTGATAACACCAGTAATTTTATTTACTGAACAAATTAACCTGTATAAATATGAAAGATTATTATTTATTATTATTATTACTGCCATCTTTTGCAAAATCCTCTATGGGAAAACCTAAACTAGTATAAGATGTTTTATATTTTCTGCAGTTGCAGGCTTGGCATTTATGGGCTTTTTGGGCTTATAAGCATTTTGAATACCTGAATGAAGTTTGAATTACCTAAGGCGCTTTTGCATTTTGTTTGAAAACTTTTTGTTTGCCTAAGGTATGCTTCCAATGCTTCCATTTATTTGTAATATTTTAGTTATCTGTAATAATGTACAGTGCAGGCCTTGCTCAGATTAACACCTGTATGGTAAATTAAATTTTAAACAATGAAAGCGGTTGGAACTAAAAGTGCTGTGTGCAGAGCATAGGGCTCACATCTTTAAGAAGGTGGGTGAAAATTCTATGACGGTTTCCATGTATTGAAGACTGGCTTTAAAGGAACTTAAGCGTACTTTGCTGTAAATCTGCCGAGGAAATTTTTATATCTTGATTTTTTCAGAATAGCAGCACTTTACTCATTTTTTAAAAAACTTCATGGAAATTTTGACAAAATTTAAATCATCATCAATCCTAGACCAATAGAGAAATAATGGCGTGACCTTCAAGAAAACCATGAAGGTCTACAATATGATGGTAAGCAGAAATCTGTAGCTTTTCTGGTTTAGGATTTAGAAATTTGATGACATCATGGCCTCAAGTTTAATAAATTCTGCCATTTTGAAACTAATCAAGATATCAATAATTTCCATGTCAGATTTACAACAAAAAACCCTAAGTTCCTTCAAAGCCATTTAGTTATAGGAAGACCAACAGAATTTTACATCAATCTTTTAAGAAATTTGAGCCCAATGTTTGTGTGAAAGGGATTGTCCTTTGGAGGAGTTGGAGAAGCCTTTTCTTTCAATAGGGGCATTAACATGACAAGAGTTTTTAAATAGTTTCGAGAATTCTTGATATTATGACAGGAATAATCCTGGAACTATAACAAAGATATGTAACATTTTGAATTCTTTAGAAACCAAATATAGAATTCTAAATTTCTAGAAATCTATTTGAAAAAGGGCCACAATACAAGCAGTGGCACTATGTTAATTTGCGTAAGACCTGTATTTCTGTATTGTGTAAAAAGATAATTTTTGTTTATTCTAGGCCTGGAAAACGTTCGTCAATGAAACAGAGAACAAGGCTATAATGATGATGCAGATGAGCAAGGAACTGCAGATGATTGTTCTTCCAAAATTAGACAAAATCATTTCATCTAAGAAAGAACTTTTGAGGCGTTACAAACTAGACCGATCAAGGTCTGACTTGGATTTCAGTTGCTCAAAAGATGAGATTAAACGGCTAAGTGATGTTTATAGACAGTCGTTGAAAGATTCATCAAAATTTAGGGAAAAATTGGATGAGGTTTCAAACAAGGGACGAGGAGACAAAGAATGGAAAAAGAGCAAAGAGAGATTGGATAAATCATGTCTCAAGTTACACACAACGCATAATGATTATATATTGGCATTAAGAGTTGCAAATGAGCACCAACTGCAGTATAACGGAAATGTGGCACCCTATATGTTGGATTCTATGCAGGAATTGCTGGAAGGATATATCGGAGAAATGTAAGTTATTGTTTACATATACAAGCATAATAGGTTCCAAATCTTTAAAAAGGTTGGTGTAAAAGTAATAACCTATTTCTTTGAACCAACTTCAGCTGCAAGATTTGATATTTTCAGATTTCGAGTGTTTCTCCCCTTTTTCAGGAACTCCAGAAAATTTTTAGAAAACTTAAACCATCGTAATTTCTAAACTGTTTAACACAACATGAGATAATTTCTTGAGTTTATGAATGTCTACAATATGGTATCAAGCAAAAGTCTATCACTCTTCTGGTTTATGATTTAGAAAATTTTGATGACGTCACATCCTCAAATGAATTAGAATATAAGATACGCTGTGATTTTGAAAAATATTCAAAATTTCTGAAAAGTCCAATGGTAGAAATTTAGTTAGGTAGCAAAAGTTTCTTTCAAGGCATTCAATAAGAAGAAATAGGTCATATAATTTTTCACCTACCTTTTTATGCCAATATAAAGATTTGGAACCACATTGTAGGCATCCATAAACTATGGTTCTCTTCGATATTATTTCAAGTTGCGTCAAATTGTTCAGAAATTACGGTGGTTTTCAATTTTTGTTAAAATTATTCTTGAATTCTTGAAAAAAGAGAAAAAAACTCTAATCCTGAAAATTTTGAAGATTTCAGAAAAATCCAACGGTAGAATTATAGAGAAATGGGTAAAAAAATAAAAGTTTCTTTGAAGTGATTCAGTTCAAAGAAATAGCTCATTGAATTCTTCACCAACCTGTTTAAAGATTTGGAACCTATATGCTATTAATAATAAACAATAATGATAAAAGGCATTTATATTGCGCCATTTATCCACACGGCTCAAAGACGCATCTATTAAAGACTATCATGTTTGAAACAATAGGCAGGAAAACCATGTTAAATGCCTGTCCCATACATTTGCTCAGAATTATTCTAACATGTTTGATTCAAAGGAGGAATTATTTTGTAATGAAGTCTGTATTTTCATTTTTCAGGAAAGATGTTATGACATTGATATTTGAAAATACTAATTGGTGTAAAGATGATTTTGTTGATTCTGCAAAGTCTATTCACAACAGTATCAGGTTGTTGGATCATACCCAAGAATATACCAAGTTTGTGGAAAAAAATAAGTAAGTTTTAATTTACAGTCCAATACGTTTCTTGTTAGTTTGTTCGACAGTCCAAAGGCAACTTTTGCCTGGGAAGTGTTGGAACTATTCCTACAGATTGCGCTGGATCAGTTCCAAAAAGTTCAAGTCTCTCTGTTCTACCTTGTGCGCCAAAATAAACTATGCACGTTTGGCAGGCCTAAATAAATCGTACTCTGGGCGGATTTTGAAGATCCATGACTTAATCTTCAGCAAAAAGCCTGAATTTAGATTCTACGATTTTTTGGACATTTTTTTGTTTTCCATTTTTTAGAGCAAGAAGCGAGTTTCTTAAAATTCTCGTTTTCGAAATTTTCCAAAGACTCAAGATGAATGAACAAAGAGAAGATTTTTTCGTGGCGATTTGAGATTTAGAAATCGATTAATTAATCAATGAAATTAATCGATGCATCAAACTTTAGATTAATCAAACTTTTTTCTGGTTCACTCTGTATGAGTACAAGAAGGCTATGATTCCAATGTAATGTATTTTTTCTATGACAGGAGACAAGTGCTTCCAGCCATTCCATTCTTCTTTGAAGAAACATTGGTAGCAGATGACAAGTCCTCAAATGGATTGGTTCCAGATGAAATGGCTTTAAATGATCTCACCCATGAGCAGCTGAAATACAAGTAAGCTTTTATTACGTTGCTATTTGGTACTGTGGCGTTGCTATGTGGTAACTGCAGAAACATGTAGGACCAATTCTTTCTCTGTAGTTCAAGGAATCTATCCCGGGGGGGGGGGGGTACTTGACTTAAATTTGTACGGGGGTGTGCCCACGAAAAAATTTCTTTTTACCCTGCTCCAGAATTTTTCGCTCAAAATGATAACCTGTTCTAGAAAAAATTGTGAAAAGTATACTCAAAAACATGAAATTTGACCGAAAAACGACCCGATCTAACAGAATATTCCCCTTTGACATGTTTTGACAACCTGCTTTAGAAAAATTGCCTCATTTTGATACCCTGTGCTAGAAAAAATTGGTGAAAACGATACCCTTAAAAACGGCACATCCCCGTTGGACAAATATACTAAGTAGCCCCCCCGGGGAATCTATGTTGGGCGGGCAGCCGATCAGCCGTTTTATCAAGCAGCCTCACTTTTGCTGAACTATCAGGCTACACGTTTTAAGTTTCTTTATTTAGGCCTGTGAGATTTACAACAAAGTTAAGCGACATAACAGGAGCGAATTGCGTTTGACTAAATGATGTAAGTCAAAATTAGAAGCTATCAGGTAATAAAACCCATACTAACCGGTTTTGTAATTGTACAGGAAAATATAAAGCCCTCGGTATTATTGCACAGACCTCGCAAGCTCGGTCTGTACTTTTAAGACCTCGGGCTTTATACTTTCCTGTATAGTGGAAGACCGGTTAGTTTGCACATAGAAGACAAAATTATAACATATCATATTCATGAATACTATTTCCTTCTTTAGAATGAAGACTTTGGAACAGCAAATGGAAACACTCACATCTGAGCTGAAGCTGAAGGTATTGTTTTTCAGCGAATTTTGCAGCCAAATATCCATAATTTAAACAAAGAAACACAATGTAAATTGTTATTAAGATAATTCTACCGTAGAACTATAACAACGTTCCATAATTATTTAATCTTTCTTTCTTTAAACAAAGAAACACGATGTGCATTGTTATCAAGACGATTTTAGAACAATAGCAACTTTCCATAATTGTTGTACTCTTTTTTCTTTAAACAAAGAAAGACAATGTGAATTGTTATCAAGACAATGATAAAACAATAGCGTAACAACTCTCCATAATGCGTTTGTATTTTTATTATTGTTAGGAGGATGCATTAAGCCGAGTGGAAGGTGACATTTCAGAACTTACAAACATGAACAAGACAGATGCGTCAAATTCTTTCAGGTATAGAAAATAATTTCAGATTTCCCACACACACTACTTGCAGCCACGTTTGACGGTTTCAAAGGGGCTGTACAACCCGTCCTCTCTGCGTGGCTCTGCGTGGCTCTGCGTGTCAAATCATTGAATATGTTTAGGCTAAACACAAGATAGCCATTGGCGATTTTGCACAGAAGATAGTAATGCAAATTATCTGCGATAATCTTGGTGACCGAAGCAAGTAACGAGTAACGATAAGTTTCCTGCAATGTATTTTGGATGCTTCGTCAGACAACAAAACAGCGAAAGGACATGTTTTTTCAAGTTGTTTTGGCAAGTATTNACACTACTTGCAGCCACGTTTGACGGTTTCAAAGGGGCTGTACAACCCGTCCTCTCTGCGTGGCTCTGCGTGGCTCTGCGTGTCAAATCATTGAATATGTTTAGGCTAAACACAAGATAGCCATTGGCGATTTTGCACAGAAGATAGTAATGCAAATTATCTGCGATAATCTTGGTGACCGAAGCAAGTAACGAGTAACGATAAGTTTCCTGCAATGTATTTTGGATGCTTCGTCAGACAACAAAACAGAGAAATGACATGTTTTTTCAAGTTGTTTTGGCAAGTATTGCAGCTACTTCGGTGTTAGAGCAACTTTGGCGGCTTGCACCGTTCTGTTTATGACTTGACCAACCAGGCATAGAATTCCCTTTGTCCGAATCGCTAATCGCTTTGTATGTAGGTGTCAAGTTTGAGGTAGATTTATGGCTTTAAAATTCACTTTTTTTGATTCTCAGCATATTGGAAAAGAAGTGTCAGTTACACCACATCAAACGAGAATTGAATGATCTTCATTGCAAGGAAAGCCTTGCCAAGGTTTGTGTATTTTGTTGAACATTTTGAAAATCGTGTAGAACAGGACAGATATCGTTCTTGCCCCTCGTCAATGAAAATTAACATAACGAAGAATAGTGCTTATCAGACAGGGAATTTCCCTCAGCTATCTTGCAATTAACAATAATATCAGTTTATCACTTTGTGCTGCCCTGTCATGAATTCAATGCTCCAATACTCCTTCTTTTCGACGGCGTAAAAGGTATCCTTCTCTTGTTTGCATTTCAGCGGACACACTTTTAACATTTCTCCGTGTGTGCATTTTGTACCGATTTTGGATGGAAAATGCATCAGTACCAACATTAAAGTATACCTATTGAAGAGCGGGGGCTTTAGGGCGGTAGCCCCCAAAAATTTGCAACGAAACGAGTTCATTGATTGCCGGTTCCTGCTGCAGTCTTAGGCCACATTTAAGTCATGTTGACGTTCTCCAATAACCGCGAATTAGTCGAATTACGTTCGAATCTTGCATTATCCAATCAGATGATAGGATTTATATTACTATTGTTTAATGAGCCAACCAGCAGTTAGTTCTAACAATACAATTCAATTCAACCTCTGTCTTCCTTGGAAACTGTGTCCGCCAAAGTCAATTTGTCCCAGTATCCTGCTAACTTAACTTGTATTGCGATTAGCAACATACCATGACGTTATAACCAACAAATGTTTATCCTATGTATACTTAGCCTCTCTGTTAAATTTTGAAACAGCTACATTGTACTGGTACTATTTTCATTCAAATTTCTAATTTTATATTCTGATTTTAGTTAACGGCCCAGGCTTGATAAGCTATGCTTCTCCTGGGTCGCATAGAATACACATTTTTTAACGATAATCTTGTATTTGAGGCGTTTTTGAATTGTTGGCACGCAGAGAGTTCCCTGATGGTGGTAGGGATATCGTCCCAAGCTTTTAAGCCCAAAATTAGTGAAAGCTTTTTCGAGTACTCAAGGTTATACCTGGGGATTTGAATATCCATGCAGTTTCTTGTTCTGTGATTTGATTACGTAGACAGTAAACAGTATAATTGAAATTCTGACCAAATTGAATTTATCTTTAGGTTCAACATGACCATATAACTGAAATGATCACGCAGCTAGGGGATGGTCCTCCTCCTGCATATATCGAGCTAGTCCAGCCATCAAATGGAAAAATGGTATGTTATCTTTTCTTTCATATCGCACTGACATAGGGCTCAAATCTTTAACAAGGTCGGTGTAAAATTCTATTGCAGTTTTCTTTGAATCGAATGGCTTGAAAGGAACTAAAGGTTTTTGCTGTAAAAGCAACAATTATTAAAACTACGAACTACAAATACATTAAACTGTGAAATTCATAGCGAGGAAAGACACGAGGTCACCGAGTCCTCAGCAAGAATGCCAATTACAT
>REGL01000253.1:179647-189746 GCA_004194395.1 Aurelia aurita complex sp. Pacific
TCCTATTCAGACCCCCTTGCACGGGCCATCTCGTGGTTGGCCGTTGTGGCCGCCATTTTCATGGCCCATGAAAATGGCGGACAACAAAGGAAAACCAAGAGACGGCACGTGCAAGGCATGCTGGATGAAACAGACCCTTTAAACAGACCTTGCATTCCTTTGGTAATCAAAATAATCAAGATTTCATTCAAACTTAACTAGCTGGATCTAACTGCTTTGACATGACACAGTGAAAGTTAAAATCTTGAACAATACAATCATGATTTTTTTGATTGCCAAAGGAACGCAAGGAGAATGCAACTTCTAGATGTTTATTGGAGAAGGGTTGTGGAATACAAGATCAAAATATTATAAAACTATTTTTTCAAATGGTAGCTTTTGCTCAAATTGATCACAGAACGTCCCAGGATGTTTTTTATCAATTACTAAGAAAAGCTACAATGCAAGTATCTGAGCCAATCACACAGTGGGAAAAGACACATGGTCATCTATTCCCCACTATGAATGACTCTTACAATGAATATATACAATAATCTAATTTAACTAACAACACAACACCACACCACACCTCTCCACATCAAAAGACACTACACTATACTAGAGTGGAACGAAAAACCACGTAGAGCAGAGCCGCTCCTAGGCTGAGGACATTCGTCTAAGTTTCGCTCCATTAAATTAAATTGTTATTTACTGTCCTGTCATAGTCATTCCATTATAGTTAATAATAGTCCCAGGATGTAGGAACTCTTCAAAAGAACACTTACGGTAAATGTTTTTGGAGGAAAACAGATTCAGGCTAGATTAGCAAGGAATAATTTTATTATTACACTTGTATTATTTTGCAGGCCCAACATCATGCGATCAACTATGTTACTAAAATCAAGGTAAGCATATAGTTATTTCAAATCGCTAGGTACAATCTTGCAAATACATGTTTTGACTTATCCTTCTCTCAACCTTCATTTTAATGCTAGTGTAGCATAGAGTTAAAGTATTTAGAAAGTGGGTGTAAAATTCTATTATATTTTTCTTTGAATTGAAGGGGGTGTACAACCTGTCCTCTCTGCCTGGCTCTGCGTGTCAAATCATCAAATGTGTTTAGGCTAAACACAACGCTAATGGTTATTATGCACAGAGAATAGTAATCCAAAGTATCTGCAACAATCTTGATTTCAATTTGATTCCAATCTCTATTTTGGCGCACCCGGTAGAAAAAGGTGAAAGAACTTTACACCCATCTTTTGAAAGATTTGAAAGAGTCGAGCCCTATGCTTGCTGGTGTCATTTTGATTTGATTTCTTCTCTCCTTACAGAATCGCTTCCAAGGCCAGCCAGAAGTTTACCAGAAATTTCTAGACATTCTCAATAATTACCAGACAGAACAAAAGAACATTAAAGAGGTATTAATCTTTTTCTCAAAACCCAATTTTTTAAATGCAATTTGAAATGAGTTTGATATGATGACTTGAATAATTGAGTGATAACTCAACTGGAGGATAGGACAAATACCATTCCTTTCAAACCGCACATCTTATTGCACTTGTACAGAAATTTGTTATTGCTTGAAAATTGCTGGAATCAATTTTACTGTAAACATGACTTGAGCTTTCTTTTTGATGCCTGTCAAATTTTAACCAATCAAATAATGCAAGGCCTTCAGTAACGTATTCTGTCTTATTATCTTCTTTGTGGCCATTGTATTTCTATTTTCAAGCATCCACCCACATACGATGGTCAGTTACCTTTAATTTTGTTTATTTTTCATGTAGAATGCATTGGACAGCTTTGGAAGAGCCCTCTCCGAGCAAGAGGTAATAACTTTCTTAATTTCCAGTTCACGCTAATAGTTATTGATTGTTTTTTCCATGATTTACATGCTATTGAAATCAAATTTTATTTCTGAAACTGACCATTGAGTTGAATATAAATTTCAATGCCAAATAAAACACGGGCCAGATTGGAATGTGGAATTCTCAATTCCCATACAAACCCCTTACAGGCATTTTCCTAATTCTTGGGTTTTAAAGATGAGTGATTCTACCAAGCAAAATTTTCTTATCGAAGTTAACTATTGACTGATAGATTAAAATTTTAGTTTTAAATATCGACCACATACTCTTTATTCCACAGCCCGTCAAAGTGTGTTAACTTCTTTCACATCTAAGTTAGCCTTTGACTAATAGATGGACATTTCAGTTTTGAATATCGGCCACATTTTATTACAGCCCGTCAAAGTGTGTTACCTTCTTTCACATCAAAGTTAGCCTTTGACTGATAGATTAAAAAACATTAGTTTTGAATATCGGCCACATTTTATTACAGCCCGTCAAAGTGTGTTAACTTCTTTCACATCTAAGTTAGCCTTTGACTGATAATTTGAAATATTAGTTTTGAATATCGGCCACATTTTATTCCACAGCCTGTCAAACGTGTAAACTTTTTGACTCACCCGGTTCTGTAATGCCAGTTTTAATCTTCTAGGTATACACAAGAGAAGGAAAGCTTGCAAATGAGGTTAGTCTCTTTAAACACAGCTGTCAGATTTCCCTTTTGCTGGAATTGATCGCTTAATTTTGAAGTCAATCTTTTCGCCTTATAAACCCAAGATTGAAAAGTTACAGATTTCACAAGCATTGTTTTCAAATCTTATCAGACCTTTGACTGACAGCAACGAACATTTCAATTGTTTTCGCTATTTTCTGTTCAAATTTTTAACTTTAACTTATTACATTAAGCCAGACTGGTGGATACACCTTTTAGGGTAAAAAATGTGTTGATTTCGCTCTTGTAGCATCATCATCGTTTGCCTTCTCCGCCTTCGGCAGATTGCGCATCAACATGTGACAATTGTCTCCATAAATTTCGGTCTTTGACCGCATTGTTCAGCGACATCAGGTTTCGTCCAGTCCAAAGGCTAATGTTGTCTCGCCATCGTTTACGTTGTTTTCTTCTACTTCTTTTGCCTTCTGTCATTCCTTCGAGGCAGATTTTGCTTACGCCTTGAGTACAGCGTTTGGTGTGACCGTAGAGCTTCAGGACTTTTGATTTAATTGTGGATGTGATGGGAATGAGCTTTGTTGTAATAAGGAGGTCTTCAATTCGCGTATGATCAGACAGTCGTTTGTTTGTCATGAATCTCATCATATGATTTTGGAAAACGACAAGTTTTTGCAAGGATTTCGAGGTCCAGTTAACACATTCTAATCCATAGAGTACAACCGGTATCACATAGGTGTTAAAGATCTTTGATTTTAGATGATATGANNCAGTTTGTTAAGATTTTCAATTATAGTTGGGTTGTGTTGACACCCTGTATATTTTCAATATTTTAGGTATACCAACAAGTCGCCAAGTTATTCCAAAACCAGAGTGATTTGCTTCAAGAATTCAGTCAATTTTTGCCAGATGCAAGTGGTAGCAGCCACCTTAATATTACCATGCCACTAAGGGACACCGCAGTATCATATCTGCCTCCTGCAAAGAAGCAAGCCTGTAAGTGAAATAACTTTACTTTCTATTTTATCAGCAAAGTCAGTCAATAAAGGATGTATCGCTATAGGGCTCAAATCTTTAAAAAGGTCGGTGTCAAATTCTATTGCAATTTTCTTTGAAATAAATGGCTTGGAAGGAACTTAGGGTTTTTTGCTGTAAATCTGCCGTGGCAATTTATTGATATCGTGATTAGTTTCAATATGGCAGCATTTATTAAATTCCAAGCTGTGACATCATCAAATCCTAAATCCTAGACTAGAAAAGCTACAGATTTCTGCTTGCCACCATATTGTAGACCTTCATAAACTATGGTTTTCTTGAAGGTTATATAATGTTTCCTCTATTTGTTTAGGATTTACGATGATTTAAATTTTCTCAGCATTGTCCATGAATTTTTTCAAAAATAATTAACTTGCTGCCATTTTGAACAAAGCCAATATATCAAAAAATTTCCACGGCAGATTCATAGCAAAGTACGATAAGTTTCTTTCAAGCCATCCAATTCAAAGAAAACTGCAATAGAATTTTACACCAACCTTTTTAAAGATTTGAAAGATTTGAGCCCTATGCTGTATCGCCGTTAATCGTGTTAAAATCAAACAAAGCTGTTTGAGGTTATGTTCTAATTTATTGGCATGAAACAGAAAACTTTGATGTGTGATTTCGCATTTGTTTAGCCATAAAAGTTGAGATATTTGTCCCATATACAAAAATTAATAAGTAGTCTAATATAAATCCACAATAACAAGAAGATGATGATATAGATATTGTCTTCTATTTTCATAATATAAAAAGTTCTCTGAAATCGGATACCTGTTCACAAGCATTGCAGTTGTAGTTCCCATAATCTTTATCAATGTTTTGGATTGAATTTTCCTGGTGAGGTAGCAAGGACTTCTAGTGCAGTTCTGATTTGTTAGCTGAATAGACGTTTTAGTTAGTCATTGTATGCAATTTAGCGCAAGGTTGCAAATCGTGGAGCATGTTCTTTGGGCTATATTGACTGTAGTGAAGAGCTTGTTTATTAAAGGATAAATGAAGGCGCAAAGCCTTAGCAAGGCTCTCAGCAATTGTACAGTTTTAGAATGGAAATAATCGCCCATCTTATATTTCCTACTTGCACATAAAAATCCAGTTGTTAACATTTTTACTTGGTCGACCAGCACCATTTTCTGCGTTATTCCTCGTATCCTTTGCACCAGTTTTCAGTCTTTCATAAGTTTTCCAAATCCTTTATATATCTACTTTATACTTTTTTTATTCGTCTAGTGAGCTCAGGAACATCGAAACAGAAACAACAGAAAAAATCTACATCAACCCCGTTGACCCCCACAATGAAATCAGAACCAATGGACAATGATTCGAAAGATGGATCAGAAAAAATCTCTTCCAAGGTAAACTAATTGTTGTTATCTTCAAGTAAGCAATGCACTTTGAGGGTATGTACCCTCAAACTAGCAAATCAAAGATTGTACCCAAAGTTTCACATGATTATAATAATAATAATCTTTCATATCTATACAGGTTAAGTTTTTCAGTAAATAAGATTACTGTTATCATTCAAAGACCTGTATTTTACAAAATAGAATTTGAAGATTTACAACACTAAAAGTTAAATATTGCAATATTATGATATTACAATTTGATGATGGTGAACATTTAATTTGTCACTGTATACAGTAAATCATACATTGCTGTTTTTTTTAATTCAGAAGGCCAGATAGCCAACTGAAGTATACACTCACGTTAAAAGAATCACCTCATTGCTCATGTTTCCTCAATTGAAAAAGTTTTCCCCTTGAAGTGCCACTCCTGATAAGTGAAAATAATGAGGCTATGATAAGTGTTGATACACTCGAATTTAGTAGGCTGTACAGTACAATTTCTTCAAAAGCAATACCTAAAACTGGAATGAAGCCATCATTGAACCATCGTGATGGACCATTATGGTAACAAGGTCGCACTGACCTTTTAATGCTATCCTCTGCCATCTTAAACTGGGGTGTTTTCAAATTACATCTTTTCTTTTTTATATTCGCATTATATTGGTAAAGATTTCTTTCTTTCTTGATTTATGTTACATTTAATTTCAAATTTTAAAATGGCGAACTTTGCATTCACACACACATACATATGGAGAGATGGCAGATCTTTGACTTAACCTTGGGAAAGAGATATTTGGATGTATTATACCCTTCTATTCAAAATCAGGCTTATTGATCTTCTCTTTCTGAATTGCAGAAAAAGCATAGGTCAGCTTTGAAAGATGTTTCTTTAGAAGAAGCTGTCAAACATGGCTCTTTCAGTGAATTTGCATTTTTCAATAAGGTAAGGTTGACATTTTCTGTTGATTGATTGGTTGATTGATAGATTGATTAACTGATTAACTGATTGATTGATTGATTGATTGATTGATTGATTGATGATTGATTCATTAAAGGAATTGGTTAATAGTTGAGCAATTGTTTGATTGTGTTTGTTTGGCTGAGTGATTGATACAGCGATTGATTGATACAGTGATTAACTGACATAGCAATTGATTGATACAGTGAGTCATTGATAGCGTGATTAGTTGATTCAAGATATATTGATTTATTGATAGTATGATCATGGGTGGAAAAAATAGCGGACCACGGCATCAATGGTGCGCGAAATTTTTCAGGTCTCCAGGATGAAAGAAATGCGAGAAGAAGGGAAAGTTGAAAATCCACAATTTTCTCTTTGCATTCCAAACTAAGTCTTTAAACACCCTTGTGGCACCCTGCTGTCACAGAAAGTTTTTCAACGACTTTTCGTTCCCAGAAATTAAAGTATTTTTTCCACCCCTGAGTATGATTCATTGGCTGATTGGGTTACTGATTGAATGATTAATTGTTGCATTGATCAACTGATTACTGATTCATTAACTGAATAATATCTGCTTCAGGTAAGGAAGGCATTGAAAAGTCAAGAAGTGTATGAAAACTTCCTCCGATGTTTGGTATTGTTTAACCAAGAAGTTGTTTCCAGACCTGAGCTTATCCAACTCATGACCAATTTCCTTGGGTAAGACTTTTTTTATTTCAAGTAAAAACTAAAACTAACTATATTGGTCCCATCCACAGCGGGAACAGACACGGGGTCACCTAGTTCCCACTGCAGATGGGACTTACAATTTAAGGCACACAATTTCCAAAAAGTAAAACGTACAAACAGATCAACAATCAAAACAACGAGAAACAAGAATAAACAAAAAACAACATTAACAACAAAAACCCAATCCAAAAGCAAGAAAAGAAAAGAGAAACAGATGGAAGTCGCTGCTATGAAATTACTTGAAAAGAGTTGCTAGAAAAATCTCTTGGATCGTTCAATGAAGGATATTGTTGCCTCAATAATCATTCTATTCTCGACTACATTAAAATCAGAAGTTCCGTATAATAGCAATTCACACAAGACTTTATAGACTTCACAGAAACATTCATGTTTATATCTTTGTAAAAACATGTTTGTGTGTGTGTTGTGACAAGGAAAGATGTTGCTTCCAATTTTACAGGCACCTGGTCATTGGACGAAGAGGAAATTTAGGGGATAGGTGAGGCCATATCGATCAATGAATCCTTTCGAATACTACGAAGATACGAAGATTACGAGAATGATTTCGGTTTTCTCCTGGAGCAATCTAAATCGGTACCAATCCATGTAAGAAACCTACAGTTGCTCATGACTGAAATTCATAAAACAAAAGGCAGTCTGAATCCACCATTCATGAAGGATATTTTCATGCAACGCAATATTAGGTACTGTCTAAGGCATGGTGATGATGCTCAACTGCCAAAAGTACGAACTACGTCCTTTGGATTTGAGTCCATTACTTACCTTGGAAATAAACTCTGTGGGAGCATTTACCGCAAGAAATAAAACAATCTAACGGCCTTCCTATGTTCAAAAAACGAATTAGATGCTGGAATGGTGGAAAATGCAACTGTAGGCTTTGCAAAGTATATATCCCGCAAGTTGGGTTCCTAACATGATAGATTTTAACTCTGATTTGTCCTGTAATATATGTTAATAGTCTTATTGTAAATTATGTATATTGTAAATAGTAGGCCTTAATTAGCTGTAATTTAGCTATTCATTATTTTAGCCTACTTTAAATAGATGTTTAATAATAATAATAATAATTCAAAGGCTTGTAAGTTTTAAGAAAAGGGTATGACTGAAAGAGGGAGATTGTTCCAGAGTAGAGACGTTCCAGGAAGGAACTTCAGTGTAAATAGTGAAAGTTGAAATATTTCTAACTTTTATTTTTGCAGGAAATTCCCTGATTTGTTTACATGGTTTAAAGTATTTCTTGGTTACAAAGAGAACCAGCCAATTGACCCAATGACTGGTTTTAAAGACCGTGGAACAGGAGGAGAACTAGCACATCTTGAAATTGGTGAGTCATTTGTGAGGAAACATTTCTGATTTCATCAAGTATTTTAGGCATTTTTCAGTCATTTTGCAACCACAAAGTTTTTGTAAACTTGAATCTACCAATTTTTCCAGTGCTCGTAAGAAGACGAGAGAGACCTCAAAAATGTTTCGATCTTTTGGCTGTGAAGCAAATAATTTTTTCATGAAATTCCCTGATTTGTTTACATGGTTTAAAGTATTTCTTGGTTACAAAGAGAACCAGCCAATTGACCCAATGACTGGTTTTAAAGACCGTGGAACAGGAGGAGAACTAGCACATCTTGAAATTGGTGAGTCATTTGTGAGGAAACATTTCTGATTTCATCAAGTATTTTAGGCATTTTTCAGTCATTTTGCAACCACAAAGTTTTTGTAAACTTGAATCTACCAATTTTTCCAGTGCTCGTAAGAAGACGAGAGAGACCTCAAAAATGTTTCGATCTTTTGGCTGTGAAGCAAATATTGATTCATTCCGATCCACCCAGTACTCTTGATGCTATGAATTTTCAAAAATGGGAACATCCTTTCTGGTTCACCCGGTAGGACAAAAATGAACTTAATACATTTGCATTCCATCCATCATTTACGTTGCTCAACCACGCGATGATGGAATTTCTTACATTACCTCTCTTCTAGATTATGCATCTCAGTACAGTAAAAACCCATATATATAAGAACCTAGTGGATTAAGAACCTGCAGACTGAAATTTTGCAATTAAGTCCCCATTGTATAAGAACCCATTCAGGTTGAAATTTGAAATAGGTTCTTATTTGCAGGGATCATGGGGTCTTATTCACAACAGAAGTTTGTGGAAGAATCGTAGATTTTTATATTATCTGATGAGAAGCTTATGGAGGCTTTTCTGTGGATTACATAAAAATTTATGATTCTTCCAAAAATTCTGTTATGAATAATACGTCATAAACTCAAATGATGTGAACTGACAGTAAATAATAGGCCTGAAGTTTGACTCTTAAGAAAGGAAGTTCCTCAAATCCCTGGATAAAATAAGAACCAATTTAAGGTCTTGAACAGCCTCATTTCCCACTAAATACCCAAAACATAAGAACCTAGTCAGGCTGACTTGCAAAATTGTAGGTTCCTATACGCGGGTTTTTACTGTATCATGACCTGTCTACTCTTCTAGATTATGCATCGTGCAAGCGTAGCGGTGCAAGTTACCGTGCCTTACCCCAAAGCTACAATCAACCAAAATGCACAGGCCGAAACCAACTTTGCAAAGAAGTCCTCAACGATGTTTGGGTCTCATTACCGTCATGGTCTGAAGATACACAATTCCCAGGGACAAGGAAGACGCAGTATGAGGAATATATCTACAAGTAAGAATTTCAACAACGTTATTTTTTATATAGTAAAAATCCACATAAAAGAACAAGTGGACCAAGAACACTCAGGCTGAAATTTGGTTTAAAAAGTATCATTGACATAAGAACACATTCAGCCTGAAAAATGAGAAATGAGCTTCCTCTAGCATTAGAAAATAAGCTTAGATATATTTGGAAATCGTTTGCCTTTTCATTGAGGAACATTATCTCCTAATTATTCTTACTCCATCATCCAAATCGTTGTAGGTGCTTTTTTGAGTAATTTATTTTAAGTGGGCTGGAAGGAATTCTAGCTTTTTAAAGCAAATTTAAGCCCACTTAGGACCCCTAGTTTAGCGCCCCTTCCGAAGGACGGCGAAGTGAGTTGCGAGTTAAGACTTCCGAGAGGTCACGCATCCGGAGTTTGACCTCACTCGTCCGAGCTTAACTTCAGTCACCTGATGAAAGCTGTATAAGCTTCTCGGCCTCTCATTCTCGGTATTGCTTCTTCTTATTAAACTGTATGAATGTAAATTCATATCTTTGATTTTGTCCTTTTGTAGATGTGAAGACGAGAGGTTTGAGGTTCGTTACTGGATTTAATAGATATATTTTATAATCTGCTACCTATTGTTTTTCTTTGACACAGAATTCAAGTTTTAATATTTTGTATTTTAACCTCTGTTAAGTCATAGAGTGATGTAACATTCAGGGGTAGTTGGGTATTGTTCTGTTGTGGGACATTCCTTACAGTTTGATAAAATGTTTTACACCCTTTTTAGGCATTTTGCAACCAAGAAATTTGTGTAAATACTTACCATGCAATCTCTATTCAGCCCCCCTC
>REGL01000253.1:205536-232334 GCA_004194395.1 Aurelia aurita complex sp. Pacific
CATTGACAGCACAGGGCTCAAATCTTTCAAATCTTTAAAAAGGTGGGTGTAAAATTGTATTGCATTTTTCTTTGACTTGAATGGCTTGAAAGGTACTCATGGCACTCTGCTGTAAATCTGCCGTGGAAATTTTTGTATCTAGATTTTTTTCAAAATGGCGGTATTTATTAAATTTGAGGCTATGATCTCATCAAATTTCTAAATCCTATACCAGAGAAGCTACATATTTCTGCTTGCCACCATATTGTAGACCTTCATAAACTATGGTTTTTTTAAGGTTATATAAAATTGTCAAAGAATTTGTGGCAATTTTGAAAAATGAAAATCATTTGTAAATCTTAAATGAATGGAGCAAAAATGACAAAATACTCAAGAAAACCATAGTTTATAAAGATCTACAATATGGTGGCAACAAGAAATCTGTAGCTCTTCTGGTTTCGGATTTAGAAATTTGATAACGTCACTCATCTTAATCAATAAATGCCGCCATTTTGAAACTAAGCAAGGTATATAATAATTTCCATGGTAGATTTACAGCAAAGTACCTTACGTTCCTTTCAAGTACTTTAACTGAAAGGAAAATGTGACAGAATTTTACACCCACCTTTATAAAGATGTGAGCCCTATGCTCCCATGAACAGTTCATTGCCTCTCGTATGGGTAAATTCTTTAAGACTCAACTGTAATGAAACCGAAGATTTTGAGTTTGTGATGTAAAATTCCCTAAAACTCAGGAAGTCAAGCATTGAGACATTGAACAATTTAGCACCGAAAATCCCACATTCTTGTAGATGAATTTTATTTGAAAACATTTTAGAGATGAAAAGTTATCAATTCCGTTTCCTAACCGTCCCTGCCAATGATCTTTATTTCTTTTTGTTTCAGCACAAGGATCGATCGATCTGTACATTGAATGTTGAGCTCCTCCCCAGCGAAGATGATCAATCAGATGATGCGCAGGAGGATGAGGTGGGCGTTCTTAATTACTTATTATTGTGTCTGATTTATGCTTGAGTTCTGTATTCGTTATTTCTGCTTGCAGAATGCTCCTTGAAATTTCCCATTTCCACCTATATGTCCGTTGAATAAAAACTTATTATTGTGTCTGATTTATGCTTGAGTTCTGTATTCGTTTAAGTCTGCTTGCAGAATGCTCCTTGAAATTTCCCATTTCCACCTATATGTCGGTTGAATAAAAACTGTTAACTACAGTAAATGCTAGTTTCCAGTCTGTTTGATTTTCAGAGCGGGCGGAATTTTACACAATCATGTTACCTTCAGAAAGTCATTTTTAACTCGATTCGTATTTGATCACAAAAGTTGGTGCTAGTTTGTGTAGATATATCCTTCTTCTTTCGATATATGCTCATGTTTGCTTTTAAAGAAAATTTCTGAAATGCACAGTGAATGCGGTAGCTACCTGGGTTTCAGAGAAGCTTTTCCGGTTTCGTTTGTTTTGAATTTCTGGTTGAGATAATTTCCTTTGTCTGCAAACGCTAATCTCTTTGAATTCAAGTGTCAACGAAAGCAACTTATGCTTTGTGTTACAAAATCTGTCCTTGTTATCTCAAGTTATTCACGTCGTGGAATCTTTCCCCTTCTAATTGCTTGATCTACTTTCCTTTCAGAAATGGTCAGAATACGTTGAAAAGTTCGTGGCAAGTAACGAAGTATCCGATGAACTTCGAGACAGGCTTTGCAAGAAACCAATTTATCTTAACAGGTTAGTTACCTCTCTATATACCGGATGAGCCAGAAAGAAGTTCCCACTTTCGAAAATTTGTAGCACCACAAGTGTTTCATGGATTTACATGATTCAAATTCTAGTTAAAAGCCAAAAGATCACAAAGTATTTTTGATATTTGTCCCGTCTTCTTGCGAGCACTGCAAATATAGGTAAATTCAACTTTACAAAAATTTCATGTTTGCAAAATGACTGAAAAGGGCCTAAAACAATTGATCAAATCGTTCGGACTCTCCTCGCACAGAACAATACACACGAGCGTTTCACCTCTTTCAAGAGTAATAAGACACAAGATTCTCAAACAGATACTAAAGATTTTCAATCCCATGACAATAAATGTGCAGACGATATCTCTCACTCATGAGAAGTTGCCTTTTTTCTGTTGTTCTGAGCGAGGAGTCCTTTATGATTTGATCATGTATTTTAGGACTTTTTCAGCCATTTATTCATTCGGACGTTCGTTCATTCATTCATAATTTTATTATAAATTCAAAAAGCAAACAGCATAACATTAAAAAGATAAACAATTTAAAACGTTCGTAAGTTCAGTAAATCAATTATGCATGTACTTGTTGTTTTGTATGAAAGCAAAAGAAAGACCAAAATTTAAATTAATAGAAAACAATCCGTTAAACTAACGAAAGAGAAACGTAGATCATGCTGAAGAGAAATTCATAAATTACTAGCCGTGCTAAATTATTTCATATTCAAGAAATGACAGTGGTACCATTAGCCATTTCATTAGGCCAATTAGTCATGAAAAGATCGCATGTTTTGAACAATAATGCATCACACGTGGCCTATTGAAACCTGTGGAGACAAGGCTAGAGTTTTAGAATCACGAATTTTGACGTCAGAATGTTGTTTTATTATTTCAACAATAGATCGTTTAGCTATTCTACAAAAGAGTGTGGATCGAGCGATATTTTATGCACTTGCATACGAAAGGTTTGATTGAGTGGTGTTTTGCGTGTTAGGGAAGTTCTTTAGGGGGGAGGGGGGGGGCTCGCTCAGTAGCTAGCTAGTCTATCTAAGTAGGCGTCACGTTACCAGGGTCGAAATTTCTCTCAAGGTCAAGAGTATCTACTGAAAGCCACCCAGCAGTAGACAGTTTAATGTTTCAGTTTTAAAAGTCTCTCAGCAATCCTTTCCTGTTTGCTAAATTTAGCCGCACCCATCCCTAGAGAATTTTGGAATTAGAAATTCAATTTTCGTGTGACGAGGTTAAAGGCCAACACCCTCACGAAACTGTTCTCTAAGAATAAGACTGATTGAGTAATCTCGGATTTACCTTGTAAAGTACATAACGGGATAATTTGGTTTTGAAAATTTCGACGCGTTTTCTAAATGCAAGTTTATTAGTTATGGGAATGTTATAAAGTTTGTGGTCTTGTTCATTCAATAACAGTCTTTTGACTAAACGTTTTGCGATCGGTTTCTTTAATTTTGAGGATCAAAATGCATAATTCAATTTTCAGATCTTCGAAGGATTAGGCTTATGAAGTCTTGTAAAGTATTTTTGAGACAAACACTGTCAGAACATGTTGGGTGACCCGAACGTTTGAAACATTTAGAATACAGTTGTTTTTTTTATGAGAAACTTAGGTCCGGGATGGCAGGAAATTTCTCAAAATTTAGAACATCACTGCTACCAAATGTTTCTGATGATTTTCTTAAACTGTTTACACGTAGTTTTTTATAAGAAACTGCCGATAGGAAACTCAACTCTCAGATCGCCAAAGATTAAGAAACTCCAATACTGGGAAAATAAAGCTTAAGAAACTATTCATTTTAATAAAGGAAATCTTTAACGTAGTTTTACTTTCTTTTTACTTGTTCCCTGGTTTTTGAAGCTGTTCTAATATTTAGACTTTACTCAAGTACCTTCCAAGTAACGTGATGCAGGAAGCAAGGGAAAATAAAGTGAAAATATGCCAAAGATTTCCTTTATTAATTTGAATAGTTTCTGAACTTAGATTTTCCCAGTACTGAAGTTTCTTAATTTGTTGACCATCGGAGAGTTGAGTTTCTTATAAAAGAGATATGTGTATCACCGATTAATCTTTCATCCAACTACATTTCAAATCTCATATCAATCAAACTGAAAATCTATAACATGCGTGAGGGATTTGTCCCTTATCCTTGCCTCTTTGATAAATCTATTACAAGAACAGATCTGACCTAATGCTATTACCGATGCATCAACTTGCAAATCCTATCTCCTATTTTAAGTTCATGATTTAAGAAGATTTATAAACTCTCCTAGAATGTGACATACTGTAAAAGCTCTATTAAGCAGCCCCTGTAATTTTTCAAGTTTTAACAAGATGCATATTTGCTACTGGCCAGCATAGCTTCCAAATCTTTAACTCGGCGTAAAAAGGTGGGTGTAAAATTCTGTGATCTATTTCTTCGGACTGAGTAGTTTGAAACAAACTTTAGTCACTTATCTTTAATTCTACCGTTGGACTTTACAGAATTTTTGAATATTTTTCAAAATTTTGGCATTTGTTATATTTTAACTCATTTGAGGGTGTGACGTCATCAAATTTCTAAATCATAAACCAGAAAAGTGACAGACTTTTGCTTGATACCATATTGTAGAAATCCATAAACTATGAATTTCCTCGAAATTATTTCATGTTGCTTCAAACAGTTTAGAAATTACGATGGTTTTAAGTTTTTTTTTAACATTTTTTCTTGAATTCTTGAAAAAGTAAAAAAACACTCTAATTCTGAAAATATTGAAGATTTCAGAAAGTCCAACGGTAGAATTATAGAGAAATAAGTAAAGTTTCTTTGAAGTCATTCAGTTCAAAGAAATGTCACTGAATTTTACANTATTGAAGATTTCAGAAGAGTCCAACGGTAGAATTATAGAGAAATAGCTTAAGTTTCTTTGAAGTCATTCAGTTCAAAGAAATAGGTCACTGAATTTTACACCAGCCTTTTTAAAGATTTGGAACCTATGCTCTACTGGCCCTCCAACGATTAAAAGTGCTAAAAGTTTGTACAGTAAGGCCCTGCATTTAAGAAACCACCAAAAAGAAACTTTTAGGGTACTGAAAAATAATCAGCGCCCTTACTTTTAAGAAACTCTTGAGGCTCATACCCAAAATGAAGTTTCTTATATTTTAATCAATACTAAGTCCTGGTCTGACGGTCTGGGGAGTATTCCACTGCATGCAGGGCTGATAAGAAATTGCCACAAAGATCTCTTTGATTTAACCGATTTTTACCCAAATTTTTTTATTGATGTTCTTGACAATAATTGATAACATACTCATATGGCTATTATCTATCTATAAATAACCCTTTTCTGTTGTAATCTTTTCCCCAGGACTTTCCAGAAAAGAAATTAGAAACTTAATATCATAGATATAAGAAACCCTTTAGGCTGAGGTGTGAAAAAGTGGTTTCTTAAATGCGGGGCCTAACTCTAATGAATTTACAGCAACAACAACAGCAACAACAACAACGCAAGGCACTATTCAAATAAGAACTTCCATACCATGAAATTAATCTTAGCACCTTTGAAATAAGAACCTATTTCAGCCTGGCTCTCAAAAAGTAGGTTCGTATCTGCGGAGATTTACTGTACTGCACATTTTCCACTAAGGCCAAATTTGATTTTCGGACAGTTTGAAATTTCCAGCGTGCACGCAAAGGACCCTGGGTGACAATTACTCTTTAACCGTCTATGTCAATGAATTGTTTTTTCTTTGGCAGGAATCATCGTTTCTTGAAGTCGAAAGCATTCAGAAGAGACCAACCTTCAAAAAAACTTGAAAACCAGGACCAAAAGGAATCTCCTATGGATGAAGAAGGAAATGGAACTATAAGGTGAGACTTCAAAACATTTTTATATACAACCATGAATTTGAAATAAAAATGGCAGACCTTCGTATGTCATATTCATATCATATTTTCATATTAGATTATTTGTAACACAAACTCCCTCCAGCATGAAATAATACAAGTTACAATCTATAACACAATTTGATGTAATGTACGAAAAGAAAAAGTAATTTTGAGCTATTAGGGGCTATTTGCTGCTCTTCCTGGGAGCCGTATAGTGTGTTGTGTTATGTTGCATTGTGTCATGTTGTGTTTTTGTTTCGTTATATTGCGTTGTGTTGCATTGTCTTATGTTGTGCTGCGTTTCGTTGTGTTTCGTTGTTTCATAACTGAGTTGCTAGTTCATCAAACCATCTTTGCTCGTTTGGCCAATGTTTTACGCGATATTTCTATTTCTCCCTGCACAGTCCAAAAGAAAAGCAGAGAGATGCTGTATTCCATGATATTGTCACAGAAGATCGCCTTGAATGTAAATTCAATGTTAACTCATACAAGATCGTTTATGTTTCTGGCACTGAAGACTTCATGTACAGGAGAAATTCAATGAGCAGGGCTACCAAGGTATGTTTATTAGACTTACCAAATGAGTTGATTTTTTTTATACCAACTTTAAATATGGATTAAATGAAGTGAAAATAAGTGAAAAGAGATGATATCCCAATGATTGTGTTGTGGTACAGTGGTGTAGTCCTCTGTCTGACATTGCAGCCAGAACAGTCAGGCGGACAGGGCTCGATCCCAGGTAGAGCCCAACCACTTGAGCGTCATGACAAGGGGCCGTGGACTCGATTAGGCCTATTCTACTTCTGCAATCCAAGCGATTGACGCTAAAAACTGCAACTTCATCTTCGCCATTGTCAGTCAGACGTACAACTCCACTAGCTTTTTGAATGAATTCCACAAGTTCTGAACATTTTCTCTTCTTATGTTCTAATCCATGAATTCCACAAGTTCTGAACATTTTCTCTTCTTATGTTCTAATCCATTGCATTCAACCGAAAATAACTTTATTTATTAACTAAACTACAATACACAGATAGTAGTGAGGTCAGTCTAGCAAGATTGTATATAGGTGTGCCAAATAGAGCAAACACGGAAAGCGCATTATTCCCATCGCTCATACGTTCATTTGATACATGTAACCTGAATCTCTGAAAACAGGGAGGGTATGGGCGGGAGGGATCCTATCTTTCATAAAAGTACTTGCTATCGACCTGTGATTCTCCACGCCTTGAAGAGCTTTTTATATTCGCCTACTAAGCACGCCTCCACGGAGATCGTGCAACGGTATTCCCTTAAGAAAGTTAACAATGCTACTACAAAATAGTTTCCTATTGTACTGTTAATAAATTCATTTCCATCGCAGTTGCATTTGAAAGTAAACAGCAGATTGCATCAGAAATTTAAAAGGAGGCAAGACCGCTGGTTGGCTGAAAACGTGTCACGTGAGCAGTCAAGGGGTACTGATGATTGGTTGCTTGGGAAATGTGAAGGACTCAAACCTTGCAACACTATCAAGAACACCTACAAACAAAACGGAGTCATTCTTTCATCATACACTGTGAGGTATACTGCCTCGTCTTGAGAACGAAGATTACTGAAATAGAGGCTAACTTAAACCGAGGCTAGACTGAGACAGAGGCTGAATTAAACAGAGGCTGAAATTGAATAGAGGCTACAATTTAACACTGGCTACAACTAGACAAAAACTGGACTGGAAAACAGGTTGACTCAGATCTTTGTGGATGTAAGTGATATTGATATTTACCGAGAACGAGGCAGATTTGAAATGGCAGAAATGGATTTTGTTGGTCAAGAAAGTCGTTTCGCATTTCAGGTAAAAGATAGCGTTACCTAACTGTCCGTAGTATTGACTAACTGGAAGGAGTTTTTATTGTATTTCGTGGACTGTATTTTCATATTTTGATTTTGACGTACGGCTCGTTGACCCTTTCAACCCCTGGGATGACTTTTAGGTAATAGATCTATCAGCTATTCTACAAAAGAGCAATTCTAAGCTTACAAATAGCAGGGGAGGAGATTTAAACTTTAACAGGCAACTGGGACCAAAATGAACTTAATAACGAGAATCTAAAATCAACCTTGCTACCCCTGCAATAAGAACATATTCTTCATCAAACTGAAACAAGTTCTTAATTACAAGGTGCATAAGTTAGGAAAAACAGCCTCTAGGTTCTTTTTTTTGTAAGTTCTTATATGCGATGATTCACTGTATTCTGACCTCATATCTCAAAAGCTTTGCTGCCTTAAATTATATTTGGCAAAGAAGTAGGCATACAAATCAGTTTAGTCGTAATAAGATGGGAATATAAACCATTCGAAGCTAATGTTTGTCATGGGTTAGATGTTGCGTGAGATTTGCGATAACGCAAAATTACTCCTGCCGAACCCTTCTATTATTATTATTCGCAGACATTTTCACGTGGTGACATTTGAGTTAAAGATTTGGAACCTATGCTGTATAATTCTACCCTTGTTTTGGAATCACAACATCGCTTCATATGTTACGTCACTGAAGAGGGTGAAAGGGTTAATGTGCATATTCCTTGTAAAGAGTTAAACATGTTTTATTTGTTTCATAGATGTCACGTAGATGTTTCTCATAATGCATATACCCCCCGATGATGATACTTGCCTTTAATTCCTATGTTAAACTCTACTTGTGCTTATCCCCTTTCCAGAAGGTACTGCTGGGTTCCGGGCGGGGGTTACTCCCATTAAGGACGTAACAGGGGGTCCAAATCATTGCTTTTGTAAATAAAGCATGTGTTGGAAATTTGATTAATTGCATTGAAATTCAGCGAAGTTACCCCTCTCTGCGTGGCTCTGCGTGTCAAATGATCGAATGTGTTTATGCTAAACGCAACATAGCTAATGGCGATTTTGCACAGAGGATAGTAATCCACAGTATCTGCGACAATCTTGAAGATCGAAGCTTTGATGGAGGATTCGTTCTACTTTTCTAACGCCGAATATTTGAACGTTTTAATGGATATCAAAAGTTCCATCACATTTCATAGACATAGACAAGAAAATACTGCCATGAAACTTACGTATGAGCTGCGATGAAACTGGCCGCCATTAAAAACTTAAGGCTTTAGTCACGTGCGCGGGTTGTCCCGTACTTTCCGATTGTTTACAAAAATCTTGTACAGTCGCTTTAACTTATTATCAGCCAAGGATGTGATTGATTGGTACTATTTCTGAAAACGGTTATCTTGCTTGGCAGATTCGGAATTTGTGTTTTTTTACTTGGAACTTCGCAAAACGGTAGGTTTGGTAGGTTTGGAGAAGGCCTTCTGAGTTTTTGCTGTAAAAAGGAGAAGGTTCGGCAGACCTCGGAGAGATTCTCGTTTGATTAGTTTCCGTGATGGTAAATTTGAAAGCTGCTATTTACAAACATGTTTGTGCTTAATTGCGGAATATATTTCCGTCTCTGCGAAGTCTACTGTTTTCAGAATAGACCTTTTTTACTTCTTAGGAAAGAGGCTTGGATCGAGCGTCTGAATCTGGTAAAGTTTGGGATGGAAAACGAAAGCACGACCCCCGTTCTTAGTGAATACACTGCTAGCTGTGGTAAGAAGTTGCTGCGGATCTCAACACTTTTCAGAGAGTTTGTTATCAACTACTTTGTGCAAAATGAGTTAGCAATGGCTTAGTTTACACACAGGCAAGTGTTATTGGCCTTTATGCTTGGTTTTTGTTATTTTTATTCATTTTTAGCTGACTTTTCTTTCATTTGAAATGCTACAGATCAAAATCGGCTAAGAGACGAATAAAACTTGCCAGTGTATAAACTGAACCACTCGTAGGTCAATTTGAACAAGGTTGTGGTTGATTAACTCTCTGAAAGTGTTCTGGGATCCAAAGGAACTTCTTGGTACAGGTAGCAGTGCTTCCGCTGAGAACGGGGGTCATGCTTTGGACGCTCAATCCAAACCTCTTTTAAAACAAGTACCGGGTGTCCCAAAAAAAGTACTCCTGTTTAAAAAATCACCAAAAATTGATCATCAAACCTTTCATAAAATTTTCTTTTTGAATTGCTTTGCAAAGACCCAAAAATATTCACAGATGATAGAATGTCTGCTTTTGGCGTAGCAAGGTAGAAAAATTACACGCTGAAAAACCTTATTTTGAGCTATAGTTTTTGAGCAAAATAGTCAATATTGCCTAAGAGTCATGATTTTCAGATTTTTTATTATTATTGAAGTCCCTAATGATAGTGCGCATTTCTTTCTGTAATTTGTGACCAAGCTAGAAGTTTTACATGCACAAAGAAATTGATCTGGCAATCATCAATGCTTTTTGCAGTATGATTCAAAACCAGGTAGCCCTAAAAAGAGCTAAATTCGCTAATTTTGAAACCAATTACAAGAATAACTATATGTTGGATAACAACTTGGTCCTTGATCTACTTGACAAAAAAAGAAAATCGAAGATCGGCTGTGTAATCAAATTTTGGTGATTTTTCAAATGGGAGTACTTTTTTTGGGACACCCGGTAGAAAGGTCTACTTGGTAGATTTTGAATTGCCCATCAAAACATCCCAATTACACATAACTTTTATTGTCAATACAATGCGCGAAATTGGAATCATCCTGAAGAATTTCATGACTCGAAACGATTTGCTTAAAAACTCCGATTGTCCTATAATAAGATTTCATGGGATAAGTCTAGCAGAATTTGCACAATACTTGATAATACCAAATTTTTGTGAATGTCCGAAAAGCGAAAATCGCAATAAGCTGATATGATTCGAGTTCTCGCTTTGTTCTTGCGTAAATTATTGAGAAATAAGGCGATAAAAGGAGTAATAGGATATGAATATTGGTTTATCCGTGATGACATCATAAAATCGCGCAGAAGATTCGAGTCAGCAGCCAGCTAGCATTACTACACGAGGACCCTCAACTTAGACTTACGACTTTTCGTCCCTTGTTTCCCTGCGTTCTTTGATTTGCTGATATCACTTGCTCAATAGGGACTCATACCATTATTCTTATAAAGTAGGCCACCTGTTTCAAAATGGCCTAAACTAGCGTGAGTTCTCGTACACTCAACAGAATCGCTTCAAAGTCTGGTTTAAAGAGCTTCAACATTGAAAAGCAAACCACATCAGGATTTGTTTAGGCCATAACGCCAAAGCTCTGGTTTGGGCTTGAGGCAAATTTGAACTTTCAAGATTGACATTTCTACTCTCAAAGCATCAATATCAACAACAAGGTATCTATATTCAAATTAACTATCGAGGAACATTCCGAAATTGTTTAGCCAATGATTAAAGCTAAATTCACATTGCTGGACCTAACCAGATCTGTAAACTTTTTTCTGGATGGTATTTTCCGGTCTAAATCGACCTTTCGGGCCTATATTTCACTTGAATTTATGAATTGTCGATGATCTGTCTTTTCGATAAACATTGAATCTTGTTTCTTAACTCAACCGGTAGCCTCTTCATTGACTCTGTCCTTTGATAAGTATCGCAAAGTGAAATCCAAACATCCGCCATCCTCAACGTTTCCCGCCTACGTGTCATCCAGGTCATATTCTTTCTCATGCCAAAATAAAACAAAACAAACATATGATATTTTGGGAACAAATGTGCTTGACAAATATGGCACATTGATCTCTTTTACATGTGTGTCTTGTGCTACTCTGTAAAGAATTGGCCTAACTACTTTGTGTACACAACAGACCTTTTAGCTATTCTAAAAACGAATCCGAATCGAACGATTTCTTTATGCATTTTGAAAATTTTCTGACGTGCACGGTAGTAACAACCTCCTTCCCAAGGGTATGTGTTCTTGTCAATAGGAGGCTAGACTTCAACAGATACGTTTTGCATCAGGTAAATTGGCAATTCATTCAATGTAGGCGTTGCAGTTTACGGAAAACCTTCATTGTCATTGTCACTGGGTACGAGGTTGCAGTAGTAATAGAAGCTATAATGCCACTCATTGGAACCTCTCGAAACTCAAATAACAATACATGAAAATATCGCTCGATCCAGACTTTTTTGTTTGATTAGGTAAAAGGTCTACATTGACGTATCCCCCACAGTGTACAGTAACTGATTTGTTTATTTTTTGAGGGCGGTTTTTTTCCTGGCGCTTGCGCGTGTATACATTGAGCGATAGAAAAGCAAGCGGAAATGCGAAACATATTGAGAAATTTTAGAATATTTGCCGCGAGTTCTTTGGGCTAGTCAGAGCATTTCGACATCGACAATTTTATGTTCGTTTTGCACCTAATATATTAACTTGTTCTGAAAATTGATTTGGTTGATATTGTTCATTTTGCTCCCAAGTTTTGAGCAAATTGTATGAAAAAGGTTGGTCTCCAAACCCTCCAAAAAGGGGCCTAAAATCCTTAATCAAATTGTGAAACTTTTAAATCAGGATTTTAGACCTGGTTTGGATGCATTCTGAGAAGAAGCGTTTTTCATAAAAGTGGGAACGATGAGCCATTTCTACTAAATTATTATCGAACGTGCCCTCTCACCAAGCTGTTTCGACTTTTCTGACCAAGTAGGTGTTATTGTTTGTCAGACCTTATCTAAAAGCATATATGTCTAAAGGTCTTGGTTTGATCAGTGTCGGATGAAGGTATTAAGGTAATTTCGGTCTCTGTGAAAATACCCGAAAATACTGAGCAGTTTATGCCTGTCATTGCAAATATTTAGGAGATCTGCACTGCACTTGGCTTGATGATCGTTCCACGAACTTTTATCTGACACATACTCTGCTTTTTGTCGGGTCTTATGGCAAGCCTTCTTGGTGACCAGTGTCAGACGAAAATTATACCCAGTTTTGAACCATTATGTGGACAATACCAGATGAATATAAGATTCCGTTTCTCGATGTGTTTTTCTCGATGTTCTGCACTGCTCACAGCGGCTCGACGTCTCCACAAATTTGCGGTGCTTGCGAAATGAATCAAAACAACGTCTTTCCCCTCATAAAATTCTGCAATTTCCTAACACACCCGATTTCAAAGGGTACTAAAAGTGCTTGATTGTCCTTCACTAAAATCTCGTTATTTCTTTGATTTACTTCTTACAAAATACAAAAATACTTTGTTGCACTTACACGCAGTATTTCAGCCGCTGTGTTTGAAAACTGCGGATCAAGTCGGGAAGGCCTTTTGCAATTTTTAACACATTACTTGCAAAATATTTTTGGTTTAATTCATAGTTGATCCGATTGCTCGCAAATGGTGAAGGAATTTTGAGGGCGAGTGTGTAGAGAACTGTAAAGATGCCGTGAGAATAAAAATCGTGGGTGTGGAGATTTTGACGAAGATTTTCAGACCAAAACAGTGATATTTTCTTTTTGGGGAGGGCTATTTTATCAAGTTTTACCGATTTTTCTTGTAAACAGAAGGAGTTTTTAGCCAAAGGTGCACCAGATTACAGAGTGATACGCCCTTCGTCTTTTGAGCCACATCGAAATATGCAAATACTAAGAAACACATACACAAAGAAACCTTTAGTAGGAGAATAGAGAAACCAGTATAAATTTTCGTGCAAAATTAAGAGACTTATAGTGCAACAGTTGTGTAAATTATTCTTTTCACATTGATTTAGACTTCTAAGACATGTAGTAGTTCTATCGAAAATTACGCTGTATGTGCTAAAAAGTTTCTTAAAATCTAGTGTAACATTGCTCTGTGTCGGCACCCAATATCTATTTTCAAATTTGTAGAAAAGGGCCTGGACCTAGAAAATGTCAGAAAGCGTGCGAAAACACTTGCTGACGCCATTTTCTGGTTAGTGACCAACTGTTGTTGTTTTTTCGTATACAGTGCAATATTTAAAAGATATTTTTCAAGGCATACGTCCTACAAAAATGTAAGTAAAGTGCCTCTTTATTATAATTCACGTTGCGTGTGTTCTTAGCTACCCATTTCTCCTGCGTTCTGTTACTTGGCCAATTTGAAATTAACGCACTTTCTCTGACCTTATGTGACGTTTTCTGTGCCCAGTGTCAGACGATAATATTTAGCAGTCGTTCCATTATTCGAATGCAATGTTCTTGAAGCCTGAATGAAAGGTCCAAAGGGGTTCTGATGCCAAAAATTGACACATTGCGGGCACACGGACTCCACGGACTACACTGATGATGTCCAATTTTCTGAGCTCCCTTACAACCTTCCTCCAGAGCAGAAGCCCCGCAGCGAATTAGTAGAAAACCCTCCTCTTTCAACCCCGCAGAGGCAAAGTAGAAACCCCAAAGGTTTTTGCGGTAGGGGCCGCAGGGGTTTCCATGGTACCATTTATCGTGTACATAGAAACACGCGGTCGCAAGCAATTAGCGGCTTAGGGAATTTCCGCGACGGCAGGTTCTTGTACGTTGTTTGCCTTGATCTTTGTTTATAGATTTTTACCGCACAACCGCGCTACTCTCTCCACTTTGACAAAAGGCCATGTTGAGCTCGCAAAACGTGTCCTCTTTGTTTCCCTGCACGCTCCTTTTGTTCTTGTGAACAATTGAATTCGAATGTTTGCACCGCAAGACGACAAAATAACAATAAGAGGTGACAATCGCACTTATCGACCAATCAGTTTTGGCTAGCAAGTTCTCTTCTATTGTTCTTCATAATGAGAAATCGACATGGGATTCGAATCGGATTCTGCATTAATCCTAAAGACGGGGGTTGATAAACAAAAATCAACTGGAACACGTCAAAGATTGTGACTCAAAGAAACTCGGATGATACAATTTTGTCATGAATATCATAAATAAATGGCAAATAGGCAAATTATAAACAAAATATGTATACTTTATGGCAATAGGAGATCAATTTTTGTTTGAAACGTTTTGCAATGCAGCTCATAGCAAAAATTTGTGAAGTTTCTTATTTAGTCTCAACCTCGTCCCCAGGGCCTTTTGTCATAGTGTATTGTTCACAATTTGAAGAGACAGTTCATTCCCAATCTTCCCTTGCATTTTGCCCCTTTTCCCTTCCCCAGAAGACCGTTTTCATATAGAAAGACCTCCAAATATTCAATAGTTTTTGGAACAGTCTCTCATAAATGATTTCTTTTTAAAGAAATTGGTGTATTGTTCACGCTTTTCAAGAAATGATTTGCGCTGACCTTTCTCAACTTTAACCCCCTTTTTAACCCCGTTTGCCCCCAGAATACCCTTTCATACAGAAAGACCTCTAAATACTCAACGTCACCCCCTGGTTCATAAGATTTAGAAAATCGCCTTAGAAGACAATATGTTTGGAAATCCTCGACAATCTTGCTATCTGATTGGCTGAAAGCCTATTCACAGCGTTCATTGTTCTAACAATAGAGAACAATGGAAACTAATGCCCAGGTCGTTTTTGTTGCGCGACCTTTTAGAAAGATGGTTGAAAAAGTGAAGTTACGTTAGCTAGCCACGCGACAAGGAACATCGAAAACACATCCTACTTTATTTATTTGCGATCCAAAGAGATCGATCAACTGAAACGATTTCATTCTTTTCGAACATAGTACATTATTCAAAAACCTAAGCACATGCTGTTCATTGAAGGCCGTCGCGCGAAGGGAAGCCCCTGGAATTATGATTTGAAGTGGCGAACGAAGCCGTGGTGAAAGAAATTCATCGATAATCATAAACAAGGTTCTGGTCAGTGCTGAAAGATTCACAGTTCTCGCCATACAGAATTGACAGATTTACATATCGACGGAAGCCCGACATGAATCTAGGCAACACAGACAAGGAACTGAGTGATTTGCTAGATTTCAGCGCTGTGAGTATAATATTTATCTATTTACTACTATGTAATATCGTGTATGTATCGATGTCCACTATCTTCTTTACGCAAATCCAAGCACACAATCCCTCCGAACTGTTATATATGATCGTGCATCCTCTCGTCCTAGACTAGACATGCTAGACGCACAAACCCTGCAACCCTTAGCAAGCACTACAGTAATTTCAATACTGTTTGTTATTTTATCGATTTACTTCCATGTGCATCTCGCTCTACTCGAAGTCTCTCTCCTCGGAACTATAGCATATTGTTGTGAATCTTCTAGCCCTAAAAACCCTTCTTGACTCTAAACAAACCCAAAACAAATTCCCAACTAACATTAATTTATTCAATTCTGTATCATATTTGATCGATTTTTTTGTACCTATTTTTATTGGCTTTTATTCAATGCCCAAAAGACTGTTTCATCCTTTTAGGCCTAAATGTTAAACAACCCTCCTAAACTCTATAACAACCCTTCAAAACCCTTACTACAGTTTTTAGATGGATCTAAGTTAAACACTAAAAATTTCATTGTTGTATACAGTCTGTATACATACATACCAAACGTATGTAGGATATTTCATTGATTTTTAATCACTTTCTACTAATTCTACCATCAAAGGCTTTCCTGGTCCTAGACCACTTATCGAGTTATTCGGCAGTACTTTACCAAAAATGTCTCTATTGACCCTAAGCTAACCGAACTGTACCCTAAACTAACCCTTAAAAATCCATCTAACCCCATTAAACCCTAACATACCCCATAAACCCCTGCCAAAGCTTCAATGCCCCTCCCTCAACTCATCTCCTCCTCATTTTAGGCCTTGTGTTATTGTGAATTGTTTTTCAACCTGCCAAACGGAGTAATCTTTAACCTTTTAACTCCGAAGCTGAGCAACCTGTTTTTTGTATGGCTTTTAAGAATTCTTTCCGTTTTACTAAAATCGTTTAAGATTTCCTTTTGCTTTGGATTAACATGGCGTGCTTTGCAAGTTTAATCAAGGCAAGATGTTTCTCGATAGTTAACTTGAACATAGTCACCTTGTTTGTTGGTATTGGTGCTTTGAGAGCAGACATGTTAATCTTGAAAGCTCAAATTTGCCTCTTCCTGCAAACCAGAGCTTTNACCACGAACAAAGAAGGGCCTAACTGTATTCTCCGATGTTCTCGAGGCCTTTGTTTTGGCTATGGAGTGATTTTTTTAGGCCAGCAAAATAATACCTATTTTACTCTTCTTATGCCTGCCAAAGGCTAGGAATTCGGCATACTTTAGATATCTTCATATGTGAGATTTTGAAGATTATTTTGAGGTGAAATCTTCCTTAGAATCAAATATTTCAACCTTATAGGTATTTTTTTTATAAGAAACAAAGAATTTGAGCAAGTATGGAAATCTTCTTAGACTTATCAGATTTCGAGTTCTCAGATCACAAAACATTGGTTGAGGAACATGTTATGCTTGAGACCAGCAAATAATATTTTTGAATCGTTGCCCAAAAAATTGTTTATAGTTGAGAATACAAGGCCAGGTAATACAGTAGCCATGTACAAGCCTTGCTGTAACCTTGTAAATGGCTTGAAAAATGCTAATAAGTTTAGCCAAGGCTAACACAAGGTTGATCAGGAAACCTTGTGTCAGACTGGTTGTAACTTAGAACCTTACTGATAGCCTGGTAATTTCCTTCAAAGGTTAGGGCAAGTCATAACAAGGTCATAACCCCTGCTACAAGGCTGAAACTTGGCCTGTACTGGGCCAAGTTTGGCTTTGTATTTTTGTACAAGTTGACATTCAATGTTTTTGGATATGGCCAAATAGAAAAATGTTATTTAGCAAGCAAATCTCAGATGTTTGGCAAACATGTTTGCTCATTTGATGAGGTGTTTAGGAGTTGTCTCATATGTGAACATTGTCTATCAAAAGCCATCAATATGTTCTATCTTAGGTTCTCTTTTCAACACATCTCACAAACTTTATTCTTGGAATTTTCAAGCTAAATTTTTTAATTCATGAAAAATTTTTGAAATCATATGATTTTATTCTAAAATCTGACAAAATCATCCAGTAATTTATTTGTTGAAAGGAACCATTTTTTGATCGATGGAAAAATGGTAGCCAATTCTATCAACATTGATAAGATGGGTGAAGTATCTTTTGAACTAGTAAAGTTTCAAGGGCTCTCCTGTTTCAGGTCCAGGTCCAGGTCCAAGAATTTATCCTCAATGAAACTTTACATTGAAAATTTGATAAAAATTACTTGCAATCCAATGTTTCCAGATAGCAGTGCTAAGACATAGTGAAGTCTGTAGTTTGAGGAAATTGACAAATTTTTTTAGAAGCTCTTTGTGTATTTCCTAAATATTTTTGTTGTTGTCCCAGTAGACATTGGTTTTTAGCTGTTCCTTTTTATCTGACCAGGAAATGCTTTTTTGTGTTTTGAGGGTGAAACTGAAAACAAAATTTTCTGAGTCATCTTTCATGTTTTTCAAAAAAGATAATTATTTGTATTGTCCCAGCTAGTTGTTGGTCCTTTCATTTGACCAGAAAAATGCTACAATAATTGACAAATTTTTTAGAGTGATTTTTTGTGTATTTCAAGACAGATATTTTTAGTGGTCCCAGTAGACAACTGATTTTAGTTTAGTCTTTTGACCTAACCAGGAAATGGTAAATATTTGGTTAAAGTTATGTTTTGTGATCTGGAATCTGCGATCTGCTGTGATTATTTGAAAAGAAGTCGGCCCCCATACACTTTATTTTTTATAAGAAACTAAGAATTTAGGTCAGTACTGAAAGTTTCCTAAAATTATCCGATTTTGAGTACTCAGAGTTTGAGTTTCTTACGAGTTTCTTAGACATTCCATAACAATCTTCATTTGCCCTTGTAAACATTTAAAAATAATGTTTTTTAAGCCTTTCCGATGTTTAGACAGATACTTGAGAAACTGATAATCGCTATAAGGATGTTAGGAGTTGAAGCGTAGTGACGTCATCCAATTCAATGAATGAAGCGGAAACTGGGACTGAGGTATTCAGTCTAGACAGATGCGACTCGATAAGGATAGCTGTGGAGACTCACAAACTTGATCAAGGGTGTTAGGCCTGTTTCGATGGATTCTGAGATGAGACGTTTTTATAACATCACTTGTAATTTGAGAACAATACGACAGATTTTGACAAGCTAAATTTGATTAAGAAACCACCATATCAAAGCGAAATTCTTGAACCAACGTTTACAATTTTCGAACGCCTAGGAAGTGAAATTGTTGAACCAACGTTCTAAAGTCTTGAACGCCTAGGAAGCGAAATCCTTGAACCAACTTTCAAAAGTTTTGAACGCCAAGGACGACCTCCCTATACTTTGCTGTTGTTTTTCGCTATTTTCTTATTTACATCTTTGAAGGTGGAAGTATCAACTTTTTTGGAAAGAAAATTTGTAAGCACGCCCATTTATTTACTTAGAAAGAGATGAAAAGAAAATAGTCGCAAGATTATTTGATGGTATTTGATAAATATCAAATAGAAATAGCTTTCCTGATCTTGTTACTTCGAGAGAAAAATCTGTGGGAATGTTTTCATGTGTCCCCCCTGTAATCACGGTATCTGGAAACTTGGAGGAAAACTGGGAGGTTAAAACCAATGCTTTACTGTAGTAATAGCCCTTTCAGGAGAACGTATTGAAATGCATAAGCGTACGAGGCGGGGGGAGGGGGGTGGTAGCCCCCCAATGTTGGAAAAATTGTCGAAAATGAGCCCCAATCGGGCAAAAATCTGCCCTCAGTTGGGCAAACCTGTTGGTAAACAATGGACTTTGTGTCGGGCAGTCCCTAGATTTTTTCTTCTCGTACGTTTATGTTGAAATGAAACTTCAATGCTTGAATTATGCCTAAATTCAAGAACATTTACGCTTCATACTCGACTGAATGAAGAAACGTTGTTCTCATAAAATGTCACTTCAAGATACTTTCGGTCATGACTTTTATCAAATATTTTTGTGAAATTGGGACGGTAAACTTGATAAAAACTTAGAGGAAAACAAACAATACAAATCTTGGAGCTTGTTATGAGGTTTAAAAAGATGCAAGTCTTAGATAGGGTAGGCCCATTGAAGAGGACAAGCATTCCTCATTGCAATACTTCAGCCCTTGTAGGTCGAGTCTGAAACAGAGGGCCTTACTTGGGTATTTCACTTTGTTATGGATCAATATGGTGTCTTCTGGTAATGGCCTACTAGAAACAAGCTAGTTTTAGAATTTTTTGAAGGCGTAGAGGAACTTTTCCAGTGTACATATGGTCGATAACGTATTCCTTTTGCACTTGTATGCCTTTCCGAGGGAGCCGTCCTAATGAAATAGTTCTCAAGGCAGTTATACAAATCGCAGTTTAAAAGAGAATTTAAAATGCGAATAATTTCTTTCGTGGTTTGATTTGATTTTGATTTTGGTAAAGCCTTCACGACAGTTTTCAATAGGCATGACCAATTTTGTTTTAAGAACGATGTACCACAGGGATCAAAGCCCGGCACATTCTTCTTTCGATGATCGATACGACTTGATAAGGTCGTGGTTTGACCAATTTTGTTTTAAGAACGATGTACCACAGGGATCAAAGCCCGGGACATTTTTCTTTTGATGAACCATACAACTTGATAAGGTCGTGGTTTGACCAATTTTGTTTTAAGAACGATGTACCACAGGGATCAAAGCCCGGCACATTCTTCTTCCGATGATCGATACGACTTGATAAGGTCGTGGTTTGACCAATTTTGTTGTAAAGAACGATGTACCACAGGGATAAAAGCCCGGAACATTTTTCTTTCGATGAACGATATAACTTGATAAGGTCGTGGTTTAACCAATTTTGTTTTAAGAACGATGTACCACAGGGATCAAAGCCCGGAACATTTTTCTTTCGATGAACGATACGACTTGATAAGGTCGTGGTTTGACCAATTTTGTTTTAAGAACGATGTACCACAGGATCAAAGCCCGGAAAATTTTTCTTTCGATGAACGATACGACTTGATAAGGTCGTGGTTTCTGCATGGGAAATCTTAAGTTTGATTTATTAGATGTGATAAAGTAGATTTCCTGGTGACCTCTCTCATCAAAATATTAACGATTAAAGATACAATAAATCTTGGAGTTATTCAACATCAGAGAGGTCATTACAAGAACATTTTTAACGATGGTTTAATTCTGTGATGCATGAAAATCATTTTATGACGTCGCTCATGTCCGCAGCACTTCGTGGACGGTTCCACCTGTGGCCATATTTCTCTTTACTTGTGCTAAATATTGGACATGAACTGAATTGAATTCAGGAAGCCCATGAAGAGAGAAACAAGAAGACAAAGCATCGCAATGCATGCTGGCTGTGCAAGAGCCTTTAAATGTAACTAAGCAACGATGTTGTACCTCAAGGCTCATAGCTCGGGACAATTTTCCTTCGATGAACCACACACTTGATAAAGATAGTGGTTTTTGTAAAGGAAATCTTAAACATGATTAATGATATGAGAATGAGTTGATATTACGTGACCTGTCTCATATTTAAAAAGTGAAATAAATCTTCTGCTTTCTCGATGAAAACAGGGGTCATAAAAAATCCGTAGGTGTTAAGTTTCCCTACTTTAGATGGTGCCAATATACAATTTTATAGCCTGGCATAGCCGTGTTAAATACTCCAACAGGTAGATAGACGAATAAGAAGCCGTCGACGTTCAATTTTCAATTTTTTTGGCGGCAGCTAGTCGCTAATTATTTAATTTTACCGGCCATGTCTTAAATCTTACTTCAGTTGAATTTCTTTCATTTATTTATTTCTATTTGTTTAAACAGGGTAAAGTTATCAACCATATACCGGGTGTCGCAAAAAATGTATACGGACTTGGTTGACTCCAGCGTTGTGAATTTAGCTTCAATCAATGTCTAATCACTCTCAAAATGTTCCTCGATAGTTAACTTAAATATAGATAACAAGTATACTGATTTGGTTGGGTCCAGCGATGTGAATTTAGCTTTAATCAATAGCTGATCACTCTCAAAATGTTCCTCGATAGTTAACTTGAATACAGATAAAAAAGGTATACAGATCTGGTTGACTCTAGCGATGTAAATTTAGCTTCAAGCAATGTCTTATCACTCTAAAAATGTTCCTCGATAGTTAACTTGGACATAGGCACCTCGTTTGTTGGTATTGGTGCTTTGAGAGCAGACATGTTAATCTTGAAAGCTCAAATTTGCCTCTTCCTGCAAACCAGAGCTTTAGCCCTTTGACCTAAGCAATTTCTTAAGGCACAGCGTATAAATCAACGATAGCCTTGATAAAATTTGAACAATATTAGATCTTTTGTTATTCTGTTTTCCAGAAGTCACCCCCAAATCATCCATTGGGAAGTTTCTTAATTTTTCATTAATTTCAGTTGTTAATTTCGATGTGCTTCAGGAATTTGTTTAGGCCACAAGGCCAAAGCTCTGGTTTTCAGGTTGAACCAAATTTTAGCTTTCAAGGTTGATATTTCTGTTCTCAAAGCACCAATATCAACAACCGAGGTATCTATGTTCAAGTAAACTATCGTGGAACATTTTGAGAGTGATTAGCCATTGCTTAAAGCTAAATTCACATCGCTGGAGTCAACCAAATCTGTATACTTTTTTATCTTGTCTATAGTTAAGTTAACTATCGAAGAACATTTTGAGAGTGATTAGCCATTGACTACAGCTACATTCACATCGCTGGAGTCAGCCAGATCTGTATACTTTTTTTTGGGACACCCGGTACATAAATTGTTTTCCAAACTGCATTGTACAAAGAAAGAGTGAAAGATTTACCGCAAGATAATATTTACGTAAGGATTTCATGATAAAATTCTGATCGAATCAACGTCAAATTTTATAAAACAACGAGGTTGTTATTTTCAGCTAATTTTCAATTCTACCTATTGTTACAAAATTTGACAAATTTTGAATATGCAAGACATGACATCATTTGCTCTTTCTGCGAGGCAAAATTTGTCAGATGAATGTGGGGGTGAGTGGTCGAGCGGCTTATGCAGTTTCCGTCAGGTGACTGAAGTTGTGCTCGGTCAATGAGGTCAAACTCCGGATGGGGGACCTCTCGGAGGCCTAACCTAGCATATCACCTCGTCTTCCTTCGGAAGGGACGTTAAACTAGGGGTCTCATGCCTGGATGCGGCATGCACATGCATAGTGGGCCTAAATTAGCTTCAATAAGCTAGAAATCTTTTCAGCCCACTTAAAATGAATTACTGAAAAAAGCACAGGGAACCACAGTTTCGACCTCTGATTTCAGCTTGGTGCAATATTTTCTACGATTCATTAAATTTCAAAATTTTTATCGCCCACCCGTTAGTTTGCGATAAAATATTTCACGGCGACACTTTTTTATTTCAATGACAATTGTAGCTACAATGATATCTTAAGTGTTGCAATTATTACGCTAAACAAATTGAAATAATTTATTACCGAAATTAGTTCTTTGTTTCACAAATACAGTCCATATTATTTATGACATCCATCAGTCAACTTCAAAGCTATCGTGACGTTTAATAGGTCAATAAATGGCGTCAGCGAATGGCCTAAGGAGAAATGAGATGAGTTATGCATCAATTGAGTTGTTAGTCATCGTGGATTGAAAAAAGATACCGTTTGAGCTAGGATAGACTTGCTTGAAAATTCGTACAACGAATAGCAAGGTCAGCTTTTGTAATACAATAGCGCGAGTTGCGTTTGATTGATTCCTCAATTCAAAACGATTAGCGATTGCAGGCAAAGGAATTATCTCAACCAGTAATTCAAAACAAACAAAGCCACAAAAGTTTCTCTGAAACCCAGGTAGCTAGCGCGTTCGTTGTGCATTCAACAAGGACAGATTTTGTAGCACAATAGCGCGAGTTGCGTTTGATTGATTCCTCAATTCAAAACGATTAGCGATTGCAGGCAAAGGAAATTCTCTCAACCAGTAATTCAAAACAAACAAAGCCACAAAAGTTTCTCTGAAACCCAGGTAGCTAGCGCGTTCGTTGTGCATTTCAGAAATTGTTTTTAAGAGCAAACTTGAGCATATATCGAAAGAAGAAGGATATATTTCAAAATTTTCAAGTTAGGCCCTGACTGATAGATTGATTTTGAATATCGGTTTGTACTTTTTATTCTAGTCTACAGCCCATTAAACGTGTTGATTTTTTCTCTCTCTCGACATATCAGTTGCTTGCGTTGTTGTCAACAAACAACAGCTGTCTTCAATTTTAACACCTTAGAAAACGTGCGTGAAAGAAATCTTTAAAGTCTTGTATGCAATTAACAAGAGCCTGCCAATTTAGGCCACACCGCATAATTGTGAAGTGTGGAAATGCTAGCGTAGTTTTGCAATTTAAAAGTGGTATTATTAACACAAAAGATATCAATCTAAAGTATCACACATTTTAGGCCTATATTGAAGTGGGAATAAAGTTTTGATTGGCCAGATGTATGCAATTTATCGTATTTTTTAGCAATTTTAGAATGTTTGCGAGGCATGGCAGTTAAAAGTGGTATTCAGAACACCGAGAACTTGTTTTTGTCAAGGGGGTGTCAAAATTAGGCCAATTTGTTCATGAAGCAATAATTTAAACTAAGCAGATGGAACTGTTTTTCATTTTATATTTCTTTCAAAATTGTTGTTTCCGTTAACTAGCAATGTAATGCGTTATTTTTTCACGCAAAATGATGTTTAGCCTGAACTGAAGTGTTGATTGAAGTATTGAAACGAAGCAGATGCACTCTTACGCTCATTGAAGTCAATTGACGTTGTTGTTGTTGATGATGTTGTTGTTGTTGTTGTTGTTGTTCAGGTCCACATCAACCATCTCTCGAGGCTGCCATTTGTCAACCTGCGTTATAAAATGAATAAATGATGATGTATGTTGTCGCTTCACTTCAGAGAGGCATTTACTTTCAAACCCTTCTTAAAACGAAAGAGATCTAATTCTGCGCTGAGTTTTTAGCTGCTCAATCAGAGTGCAGGATTTTGAGGAAGCAAAATCCACCAGGCAGATCTTGTAGATTTACCCTTCTCTTTTTGTTATAAGCACATAACTTCTCTTAAAAACCACCGTTTCGCGTGCACCATGCGAGAGTTTGCCCTACTGGTTTCGGGGCAATTTTTGCGGCCTTGTTTGTTTGGAATCACTAGTTGAGAGAATTTCCTTTACCTGTAGTTGCTGATCGCTTTGAATTGAGGTGTCAATCAAAAGCAACTGATGCTATTGTATTACAAAATCTGCCCTTGTTTGAGTAAGTAGGACACTGTCCTAACAGGCTACTGGTTGCAGTTTAAAGGGAATAGACATAGCTATATCGACAAGCTGCTATAAATAGGCTGAAGAGACGCCCACAAACCCATTGTTTCCTTCACCACACAATGAAACGGCAGGCGTCAAAGTTGTTGAATACGATAGCTTTGATTTCTAACTTGGCACGGGCCAGCTTTTAACTATGTCGATTCCCTTTAAGTCTGCCTCGAGTGGTTGTGACTTCTCTAGTGGTAGAGGAAGTGACTTCATTATCAAGTTTTCATTCATTCGTTCTATCAATCTATCTATCAATTTTGGAGTTAGTCAATCAATTAATCAATCAATCAATCAATCAATCAACCCTCTCTCCATTGATATTTACATTTTCTTGTTTCCCTTTCAGATGTTTAATCAACCCACTTCATCTGCTGCATCAAGATCTAACGGTATAACTGAAACAGGGCCTGCTCAAAGTCGCACAGGTGCGAATTTCATTTCCAAGAATTCTCATTTTTTCCAAGAATAGACAACATTGGGCTCAAAATCTTTAAAAAGGTTGGTGTAAAATTCTATTACAGTTTCCTTTGAATTAAATGGCGGGGAAGGAACTTTGGTTTTTTGCTGTGAATCAGCCGTGGAAATATACTGATATCTTGATTAGTTTCAAAATGGCGGCATTTATTAAATTTGAGGCTATGACATCATCAAATTTCTAAATTTTAAACCAGAAAAGCTACAGATTTCTGCTTTTCACCATATTGTAGACCTTCATAAAATATCATTTTCTTGAAGGTTATATCAATTTTCCTATATTGGTTTAGGATTTACAATGATTTAAATTTTCACAAAGTTTTCCATGAATTTTTTCAAAAATGATTAAATTGCCGCCATTTTGAAACAAATGAAGATATCAAAAATTTCCACGGCAGATTCACAGCAAAGTACTATAAGTTCCTTTCAAGGCATTCAATTCAAAGAAAAATGGAATAGAATTTTACACCCACCTTTTTAAAGATTTGAAAGATATTAGTCCAATGCTAGAATAGGCCTGTTACCCATTTTAAAAAGGACTCTGAATCGAACGATATTCTTGCAGGGTCAACTTTGTTAAAATGGGTAAGTTTGGGGTCATATGGGTAAGAAAAGAAATGTGAATACATTTTGTGAAAATCTTTAGGTACAAAATTTTCTGGCTATATCTGTTAGAACTACCCTCCTTTGTATGATATTTATATGTGATTTATTTAGGGAGAGCTGCCGTCCAGCAAAGGCTGATTTTCAAGGGGCACTCTTCAATGTTTAAGGGGCTGCACAAGATTTTTGTAAACGATCGGAAAGTACGGGACAACCCGCACACGCGACGAAGGCCTTGGGCTTTTAATGGCTGCCAGTTTCATCGCTGCCAGTTTCATCAAATAAATTGTATTATTATTATTATTATGCTTCTACGTAAGCTTCATTGCAGTGTTTTCTTGTCTATGTCTACGAAATGTGATGAAGCTTTTGATATCCACTAGAACTTTCAAATATTCGGCGATAGAAAAATAGAACGAATCCTCCACCAAAGCTTCGATGTATGGATAATATACAAAGGGCAGAAGCACACAGAACTTTGATTACGACGATCGATTACACAGCGACAAATGTCATTTTTTGGTCATGTATGTAGAAAAGAGAAACACGAATATTTAGTCAGCACGGGAAAGCTGGAAGGAAAGAGAGCAAGGGGAAGGCAAAGACAAAGTTGTGTTGCTAGCATGAAAAGTAAAATGGGACAATCTTGGACAGAGAACAAAATCATACAGAGTACAAAGAACAGAGACATTTGGGCTGCCATGATCGTCAACGTCGGTAGACATGACACTTAGATGGATCCATTAACGTGATTTATAGCTAACGAGTATGTGATACAAAGCAAGCAAAATCAAGCTCATTTGTGTTGCATCTGATCAAATAAAAAGCATCCGTTTAAATGTTAATATTTACGCAGCTTTTTATTTCATCGTGGACCTGTTAGCAGGAGCACCTGTCAATGTCACGTGACTCGACTTCAGTGTAGTTTTGGGCTTAACGACTACGTATAATTAAATCATTCGCATCTCTCGCTGCGGCCGCGGCGGTTTGGTGTCTGC
>REGL01000253.1:254231-273523 GCA_004194395.1 Aurelia aurita complex sp. Pacific
TTTGTACTCCCTTTGAAGCTAATTTAGGCCCACAATGCATGCCACAAGCAGGTATGGGACCCCTAGTTTAACATCCCTTTTCGATGGACGGTGAAGTCAGTTGCTTGATCAGGCCTCGTAAAGGTCGCCCATCCGGAGTTTGATCTCATACGACCAAGCTTAACTTTAGTTACCTGACGGGAACTAAATATATTTCTGTCTCGAATTAGATGTCATCTACAAATGCCCGCGAATAATGACAATGGAAGTGTTTTCCCAAAGAATTTTGCGTTATCGCAAATCTGTCTCAAATCAGATGTCATCTGCAAATGCCCGCGATTAACAACAATGGATTTGTTTTCCAAAGGAATTTTGTACCTGCTCGGCCACTCTCTCCGTGATCTTGGTTGAATTCAACGATTTTTTAAATCTGCAAGTGGAACCGTCCCGGGGAAATATATTTTTAAAAAGCTGAAATAGACAGGAAAAGTTCCTCAATGGGTCTCCTTTGCAGTGGCTCTCCTTCCTAGTGGAATGGTAAAGTCTGCACGCAGGGTAATTCTGAAAGGAAACACATGATTAACTTCACTTTGTTTCTCTTCAAACAGGACCTAAACTTTTGCTTAAAATTATACAGAAATCTCATTAATAACAGGAATAAAAACGCGAGCCAACTGTACTCATTTACTCGCAATATGTTTCGTGTTTTGTATTTTAGTAATTGAGCAAAACAAGAAAATAATTAGAAGAGGTTGCTTGATGGAAAAGTGCTGTTATGAAGTTTCATGATATAAAGAGATAGCTTTTTAAAATCCAACTTTACTTTTCTCATAAAATTGTACGGAATTCTCATTAAAAATAGGAATAAAGACGCGAGCCAACTGTCCTCATTTACTCGCAATATGTTTCGTGTTTTGTATTTTAGTAATTGAGCAAAACAAGAAAATAATTAGAAGAGGGTGCTTGCTGGAAAAGTGCTGTTATGAAGTTTCATGATATGAAGAGATAGCATTTTAAGATTTAGCCTAACTTTTCTCCTAAAATCATACGAAAATCTCATTAATAACAGGAAGAAAGACGCGAGCCAACGGTGCTCATTTACTCCGAATATGTTTCGTGTTTTGTATTTTAGTAATTGAGCAAAACAAGAAAATAATTAGAAGAGGTTGCTTAATGGAAAAGTGCTTTTATGAAGTTTCATAATATGAAGAGATTGCTTTTTTAAAATCTAACCTTACTTTTCTCCTAAAATTATACAGAAATCTCATTATTAACAGGAATAAATACGCGAGCCAACTGTGCGCATTTACTTGCAATATGTTTCGTGTTTTGTATTTTAGTAATTGAGCAAAACAAGAAAATAATTAGAGGAGGTTGCTTGATGGAAAAGTGCTTTTATGAAGTTTCATGATATGAAGAGATAGCTTTTTAAAATCTAACCTTACTTTTCTCATAAAATTGTACGGAATTCTCATTAAAAATAGGAATAAAGACGCGAGCCAACTGTCCTCATTTACTCGCAATATGTGTCATGTTTTGTATTTTAGTAATTGAGCAAAACAAGAAAATAATTAGAAGACGGTGCTTGCTGGAAAAGTGCTTTTATGAAGTTTCATAATATGAAGAGACAGCTTTTTAAAATCTAACCTTACTTTTCTCCTAAAATTATGCAGAAATCTCATTGATAACAGGAATAAAGTCGCGAGGCAACCGTGCTCATTTACTCGCAATATGTTTCATGTTTTTTATTTTTGTAATTGAGCAAAACAAGACAATAATTAGAAGTGGGTGATTGATGGAAAAGTGCTGTTATGAAGTTTCATGATATGAAGAGACAGCTTTTTAAAATCTAACCTTACTTTTCTCCTAAAATTATACAGAAATCTCATTATTAACAGGAATAAATACGCGAGCCAACTGTCCTCATTTACTCGCAATATGTTTCGTGTTTTGTATTTTAGTAATTGAGCAAAACAAGACAATAATTAGAAGAGGGTGCTTGCTGGAAAAGTGCTGTTATGAAGTTTCATGATATGAAGAGATTGCTTTTTAAAATCTAACCTTACTTTTCTCCTAAAATTATACAGAAATCTCATTATTAACAGGAATAAATACGCGAGCCAACTGTGCGCATTTACTCGCAATATGTTTCATGTTTTGTATTTTAGTAATTGAGCAAAACAAGAAAAAATAATTGGAAGAGGGTGATTGATGGAAAAGTGCTGTTATGAAGTTTCATGATACGAAGAGATTGCTTTTTAAAATCTAACCTTACTTTTCTCTCATCTCCATCTCATTAAAAATTGGAATAAAGACGCGAACCTATCCTGCTTATTTACTCCCAATATGTTTCGTGTTTACGGTTTCCTAGTGGTCAACGGTTTCCTGTCAAGACACCGGAGTTATAGCTTGAAAATCTGGTTCAGATTACAGACACAACCAAAATCTATATTAGGCTATTTAACCATTCCACAATAGAGCCTGGTTCGAGCGTTATTTTTATAAATTTTTGAAAAAGACGTTCGATCGAGTGGCGTTAGAGCTTCTATCGCTATTGTGCACATTTGAAAATTCTACAAAATGTAGCAATACCTCATTCGATTCTGATTCTTTTCAGAATTGCTAAAAGGTCTTTTCAGGAACCGATGATAAGACAAAATGAAGAAATTTTCAGCACTAAAACGCGAAAGCTTAATGTGGAATTAAGGGTGTGTTTTATTGATGATCCCAAACCTACCAAATTATGAAAAAAGCAGACTTTAGGGACAGAAATTTATGTCCCAGTCAAACACAAAAGTCTTTAAAACAGCATGTTTCGGATTCACTACACTACACGTATTTTTTTNGAAGGTTATATTATTTTTACTCTATTGGTTTAGGATCTACTACTATTCCATTATCTTTGGATCTACGATATCAAATTTTTCCAGATTCACAGCAAAGTGCCAAAAGTTCCTTTCAAGAAATTCAATTCAAGGAAAATGTCATAGATTTCTACACCGACCTTTTTAAAGATTTGAAACATTTGAGCCCTATGCTAAGTCTATCGTCCTCAGAATTGGTACCAATCAATCAAACATACCCTAAGAATTGTTAGTAATGTGGGCTGATCTAAGTTTCCTATAAAAGCAAAACTATGTATCTAGCAAAGATTGTGTTTTATGTTTGTCGAAGCATCAGTAGCCAATGTTCGTCTTTGATTTCTGTCAGCAAAATTGATTTAATTGTAACGTGGTATTTGAAAATATGCAGGAGTTTCAATTTTATTTTGAGGCAAAGATGATGGAAAACAGCATTTTAGAGAAACTGGTGATTTTGCCAGGATGCTGGGCGGTAAATTGAAGGCAATTTGCGTTGATGTGTTGCAGAAAGAAGGAAGAATTTTTCTCGATGTTTTGCATGTTTTTGTTGATGCTATGACTTTTCGAGAAATTTCGTTGGGTTTTAGTCTTGAATTCTTGAGAGGTAACGTTATAAATGAAAGGTAGCATTAAAGGGGCTCCGTCTATTTACAGAAAACGAAACCCAAAAGTGTTTATCAAATATTAAAAGGAACATTTTCCTGTCCCTTCGTCCATTACTTGATTGCTCAATTTATAATATGAAAATCTGAAATCAATATGACGTCACTAGTACCCAATCCCCTATAACTTCCCGACCCTCCATTGTTCTAAACAGCAGACATCATGTCGACCCATTGATCAAATTAAAGTTAAAAGTGCAGATGAAAATCAGTTTTGATCTTTTCCCTTCCTCTGTTGTTACTCAATTGCTCAATCTGAAATGTGCGAATCTGGAAATCAATAGAAGTACGTCACTAGTATCCAACCCCCTCGTGCCTTCCCAATCCCCTACTGTTCTAAAACAATAGCCATCACGTGCTCTATTATTCAAATTAACAACAAACGAAACCCAACAAGTGCGGAGATCACAACGATCAAAGGGAAGAAGCTTCGACCATTCGACCAAAAGGCCGGCGAAAAGTATCGTTATTTGAAGACGCGATCTTGTGTGGAATATTGGAAACAAGCAGCTGCCGATATTCGAAAAACACCTGTTACATACCTGCTGCTTCTAAGTGAAATAAACCCAAGAATTATGGCGAAATTTATTTACGGCATTCCGGTAAGAGCGCGAGGAGTTTGCCTCATAGCACCACCGCGTGCGTGTGTCAGAAACTTTGTGATATTTCATTTGATTTTTGGTCTGATTTTAGAATTAATCGAGGCCCATTTCAAGGCAGATTATGCTAGCTATTATTTTAATTTTGTGATTCTTTTTTACGAGTCATAAACGCAGAAATTATCGGGAAATTTATTCGTAAAATTCCGGTTGACAGAGCAGAAGAGGATTTTCTTTGATGCCACGATTATGTGTCAGAAATGTTGTAATGTTTTGTTTTGCTTGTTGGTCCTTTTATATTAGTATGTAATGATCGTCTTTGTGACTTCATTTAGCTTCGAAAACATATCAGTAATTTAGTACATAAAATGTCATCTCATGTACATTAACGAATTTTATTCATGATTCCCTAGTAGGAAGGGCAGTTTGTGTTTGTGTTGTGCTCACAAAATTTGTCATATTTTTTTGGTTACACGGCCAAGGCTCTCTTTGAAATAATATCAGTACGTAATCGTCTTCGTGACTTCGTTTAGCTTCAAAAACATATCAGTAAATTATCACAAAAATGTCATCTCATGTACATTAACGAGTTTTATTCATGATTCCCTGGTAGGAAGGGCAGTTTGTGTTTGTGTTGTGCTCACAAAATTTGTCATACTTTGATTTGATGTTTTGGTTAGACGTTCAAGGCTCCCCTGAAATTGGATTTTAGTACATATTTCATAGATTCTGTGACTGAAGTTTTCATAAGACATTACTCGATACTCCTAGAGTAGATGTTGGCATTTATTGGTTGTGTTTAGTTAACTAAAATGCCAGAGTTTTAAAGTTTCATCGCCCACTTTGGACTACCTAGGCCCACAAAAATCAAAGTTTTAGTGAGCAGAAGGAGTAATCAGATTTTCTCTCCTCGCTCTCGCAGCAGCATTTGATAAACTGAATTTGGGATTAAAAAAATTGTAAAGTGTTGGCAGGAAAATACGCTGGATAATTTAGTTATTGAGCAGATAACTGGAATTTATTTGATCAGTCTCCTTGTTCAACACCCAATTCTTTATGCCCCTTGATAAGGGAATTTATATTTGTTAGACCTACACACATATGAAGAGAAAGCCTCTCGACCTAGAGAAGGTAAATCAGAATATTTTGACACCCTTATAGTTATGGCCTTGTAAACTTGTTCTAGCCTGTTCTAGACTAGAAAAGCCTTGCTGTAACCTTGTAAATGGCTCAAAAAATGATAATAAGTTTAACCTAAACTAGCACAAGGTTGATCTTAGCCTTGTGGAAACCTTGTGTTAGACTGGTTGTAACTTGGAATCTTACTGATAGCCTCATAAATTTTCTTCAAAGGTTAGGACGAGGTCATAACAAGGTCATAATCCCTGCTACAAGGCTAAAACTTTGCCTGCACAAGGCTATTAGCCTTGTATTTCTGAACAGGCTCTCAACTCTTTGATTTTTCAATCAACTCAAAAGAGTTTTCATAGATCACTAAAAACTTCAAAGATAGTTTGTTGATCTCAATGTGGGGTCATGCCAATCTCAATGCCCAAATATTTTTGCAACCTGCTGACTGCTCATAAATTTTGCTTGTGGAATAGATAAAAGAATGTCTGCTGAATTGGAGCTCCAACTGATATGATATGCTAAAGATTCCCCTAGAGATATTCTTCAAATATTAAAATTCCCTTCAAAATTCTCTTTAGATTACTTGAAAGACTACGTACTTAAATTTAAGTTTAGGCCAAAATTTCAGACAGTCTGAAATTGCAGTATGCCTGCAAAGGATCCTGGGTGAGAGTGGGTCTTTAAGCGAAATTTCTGTTGATAGATGCACAACGCCCAATATTTGAAAATATATTTAAGATGAGTTCCCCATGTTTTGCCAAATATTTTATCAGTCTGTTTCACAAAGTTTCATTTGCATGTGAGTCAATATTTTCATGACAACATTATAACAAATTTCAAACAATATTTTCTCCAAATATTGTCTAATGTAATATCAATACAATAGGGATATTATAATATACAATAAAATAATATAATATTATCCACAAATATTGTCTATCGTAATATCAATACTAGATAATCAATGAAAGAGTTCAATATTTTGAAATTGAAATTTGGTGATAAGAGAAGGCAATCATTGGTCACAATAAGGAAAAAAAGTAGGCACAGTGGTGTACTCAAAAGTTTATGGAAGAGGAAGGCTAACACGTTTTTATAAGAAACCGGTCTACACGAAACCAGTACTAAGATTGCCAAAATCTTAAGAAACTCTAGTGCTGTGTCTGAGAAATATCAAGAATCTTTTGAAAATTGAATGCATGGATATTATAGCAAATATGTGATTGAACCTTTGTTAACTAAGTAACTGTTCATGTTTCTAGCACTGTTTTTCCAGTGTGATGTTTTGAATGCCAAGAAATATATCTGCAGACCACATTGATGATTTATGCATTTAAGGAATAAGTTAAGAAACTTTGAATACCAACATGCAAAATGTTCATGTTGAATTAAGAAAGTTTTAGTAATATGGCCTGATCTAAATTGCTAATAAAAACAACGTGTATTCATTGAGTGAGTGTAGTTTAAATTANAATTTTCAAACAATATTTTCTCCAAATATTGTCTAATGTAATATCAATACAATAGTAATATTATAATATACAATAAAATAATATAATATTATCCACAAATATTGTCTATCGTAATATCAATACTAGATAATCAATGAAAGAGTTCAATATTTTGAAATTGAAATTTGGTGATAAGAGAAGGGGCAATCTTTGGTCACAATAAGGAATAAAAACTAGGCACAGTAGTGTACTCGAAAGTTCATGGAAGAGGAAGGCTAACACGTTTTTATAAGAAGCTGGTCTACACGAAACCAGTACTAAGATGGCCAAAATGTTAAGAAACTCTAGTACTGTGGCTGAAAAATATCAAGAAAATTTTGAAAATTGAATGCAAGGATATTATAGTAAATATGCCATTGAACCTTTGTTAACTAAGTAACCGTTCATGTTTCTAACATAATAGAACACTGTTTTTCCAATGTGATGTTTTAAATGCCAAGAAATATATCTCCAGACAACATTGATAATTTATGCATTTAAGAAACAAGTTAAGAAACTTTGAATACCAACATGCAAAATTTTCATGTTGAATTAATAAAGTTTTAGTAATTATGGCCTGATCTAAATAGTTTATAAAAACATCCGTGTATTCCATTTATTGAGGTAGTTAGAACTTTTTTGGTATTCAAGGCCTGAATCAAGGATCTTTGTTTTGCAAGATATTTTCCTCTCTGCTGCTGGCAGGTTGTGAGTAATTTGTTTACTTTATTCCATCCATATTTTTTTCACAAACAAATAAAGGCATTAATTACAAACAATGGTTTGTTGGTCAAAGGTTGACAAAAACGAGCATTGGTTTGTTTACTTGCTCCTGCTTCTATTGTCTTGTTGTTTATTTAGCATAATTTGTTTACCGAATTGGTAAATACATAATGGCCTATGCAAAGTTCATTTGCAAGGAAAGCAAAAATCTTTGGGAAAGTTTGAATGAGGAGAGTGTGTGTCAAAAGAAGATCCAAGTTTTTGTGGAGGTCAACTGACACTGGTCACAAAGTATCCTCAAATCAGATAAAATGAAGCAAGCATTACCCGTGAACTTTTATGTCCCACCTTACCCTACTTACTATATCCAGTTTACCCCCGCTGCCTACCCATCTTATCCATGTAGGCCCATGCCAGACTTATCTCTGTTGTATTACTATTAGGCCTACCAAGGAGACGGTCAGAAACCATCTTTTCCTTGATTAAATCCGATTAAATCTAACGATGAATTTCATTAATTTTCCCGTGAGCTATTTTGCCTTGTATCGAGTTTACCCCCATTCCCTACCCATCTTATCCATGTTGACCCACGCCACACTTTACTCTGCTGTATTAGGCCTACCAAGGAGACGGTTAGAAACCATATTTCCTATGATTAAATCCAACGATGAATTTCATGAATTTGCGCATTTGCCCGTGAATTATTTTGCCCTGTATCCAGTTTACCCCCATTGCCTACCAATCTTATCCATGTTGACCCACGCCACACTTTACTCTGTTGTATTAGGCCTACCAAGAAGACGGTTAGAAACCACCATCTTTCCCATAACGATGAATTTCATTAATTTTCCTGTGTACTATTTGGCCTTGTATCCAGTTTACCCCCATTCCCTACCCATCTTATCCATGTTGACCCACGCCACACTTTACTTTGTTGTATTAGGCCTACCAAGGAGACGTTAGAAACCATCTTTACCATGATTAAATCTAACGATGAATTACGATGAATTTCATGAATTTGCGCATTTGCCTGTTAACTATTTTACCCTGTATCCAGTTTACCCCTATCCCCTAGCAATCTTATCCATGTTGACCCACGCCACACTTTTCTCAAGGCCTACCAATGAGACGGTTAGAAACCATGTTTCCCATGATTAAATCTAACGATGAAGTTCATGAATTTTCCCGTGAACTATTTTGCCCTGTATCCAGTTTACCCCCATTGCCCATACTGTTCTTATTCAAGTAGACCTACACCACACTTCTCTGTGTTGTTTTAGGCCTACCAAGGAGACGGTTGGAAACCATGTTCCCCATGATTAAATCTAACGATGAATTTCATTAATTTGCCCGTGAACTATTTTGCCCTGTATCCAGTTTACCCCCATTGCCCATACTGTTCTTATTCAAGTAGACCTACACCACACTTATCTGTGTTGTTTTAGGCCTACCAAGGAGACGGTTGGAAACCATGTTCCCCATGATTAAATCTAACGATGAAGTTCATGAATTTTCCCGTGAACTATTTTGCCTTGTATCCAGTTTACCCCCATTGCCCATACTGTTCTTATTCAAGTAGACCTACACCACACTTCTCTGTGTTGTTTTAGGCCTACCAAGGAGACGGTTGGAAACCATGTTCCCCATGATTAAATCTAACGATGAAGTTCATGAATTTGCCCGTGAACTATTTTGCCTTGTATCCAGTTTACCCCAATTGCCCATACTGTTCTTATTGAAGTAGACCTACACTATACTTATCTGTGTTGTTTTAGGCCTACCAAGGAGACGGTTGGAAACCACCATCTTTTCCATAATTGGTTTTAAGGAAATCTCCAGCCACAAAGCACGTGCCTGCACAATCAGAATAACCTCAACTGAGATTACAAAATCAAATGTTATTGAAGATGATAAAACCCTCTACTAAAGATCTGCATTTTTGGTGATTTTATACTGTGCTAGCTTCAATGGCCGTGTTATGACTTTTGGGAGTTGACTTCGCGTTTTGTTTTCTAGTTTCTGTTATAATTCCATCTGAGCTTTTACATACCGTATATTTCAGATATATTCAGATGGACACTGAAGTTTTTTGTCTGAAGCAAATTTAGTCCCATTTATCTCGTTTTCTCAAAGTAAGGCCACTTTGTTGCTTGGTGACTATTTCTCTTCGTTGTTGGAAGTTTTGGGAGCTGACTTTGCGTTTTGTTTGCCAGTGATGTGGTTGTGGTTGTTGTGGTTTGCAGTGCGACTTCTACGGGGGAGGAAACATTGAATACGCTACGAAACAGAACAGGCCTGCCTGCGACAGTTTTAGTTAGGCCTTGCTTTTGATTTGTAGCTTTACACGATTATAGAGTAGCCTCACTACGCAAGGACACTCAACTTACGCTTATCTTATTGAGTTGAATCGTTGTTGTTGTTGTTGCTCCCCTGAGGGCCTTATTTTCCTAGAGCAGTAAAATCGGACAAAAATGCCAATGTCGCAACGTCGTGTGGTGATCAGAATATGGCTTAGAGGACGGCGGTCTTTGCATTTATGGCTAGAATGAACATCTATGTAAGTTCTGATAGCAAGCTTTATGGTACAGCAGTTCTGGAAAACTGCTTTTGTGGCGTTACGAGTCTCTGTTGACCGAAGCACCACCATCGAGTCAAAGAGCACAGGGAAACAAGAGACTCTAGGTAATAAGTCTAATTACACAGTAGCATGAAGATATTCTTTCCAAGATCAGTTACAAGAATAGTTGTAAATGGCGTTTAAGTTGATGAGTCTGAACCGAGATTAAATCTGGATGGTCTACTTTGATTTTATTGCGTGTTACACTATTGCAGATGATTAAAAGATTAAAAAGACCCAAAACTTTAAGACCTGCTATTTGAGTAAAAATGAAGTCTGTTTTGGGTAACGCCCATTATCCCAAGAAATACATGATCTTTCTAGACAGATTACACGTGATGGACGCTATGAGTCCAACCTCGCTGGTGCAACAACAACAACATCAATTCATTTCATTTGAGTAAAAATGAAGTCTGTTTTGGGTAACGCCCATTATGTGAAGGAATACATGATCTTTCTAGACTGATTACACGTTCGTAGTTATTGCTATTGATAGACTGATGGACGCTACAACTAGAACCTCGCTGGAGCGACAACAACAACATCAATTCACTTCAATGAGATGAGCGTAAGTTGAGGGTATTTGCATATTGCTGAGGCTATGATCTTTCATATGAAACCAGTTTAACTGTAGCTTTGTGAAACAAGCTGATAGAATATTTGGCAAAACATGGGGAACTAATCTTTATATATATTTTCAAATATTGGGAATTGTGCATCTATCAACAGAAATTTTGCTTAAAGACCCATTCTCACCCAGGATCCTTTGCAGGCATGCTGCAATTTCAAACTGTATAAAAATCAAATTTGGCCTAAGCAGAAGCTATACATGAACAGCAGTGGCACCGGACGCTTCATGGTGCGGCGGGGCAGGAATCGCAGAAAGGGCACCTTTGGGTGTCAAAATTTGCCGTTGAAAATAGTTCTCTGAACAACAACAACTCTGGGTGACTAAGGTATCTTGTGATCGTAGGGTAAGATGATAAGCAAGTAGATAAAGTAAAATATAAGCACGACGTTTCGAGCATAGCCCGTTATCAAGCCAAAGGGTAAGGCTAAGGAGGACGCTTTTTTAGATCAAGGATCACCTCATGCTCCCGTGCTCATATTTACAATCTGGAACCGCTTTTATCCATTCCTGACAGTTATCCTATATCATATCACGTGCTCATTTTCCATCACGTGATCACTATTACAGTGACAATTGTTCTTTAAATGGTCTATGACGTTGCAGTAAGGTTGAAGAAATTCTCCCCATTTCCTCGTGTTTCAACATGAATTTTCAGGTGTATGATTTTCATTATTTATGACCCATCAAATATCCATCATAATTTCAAGATGTTTCCTTGTTTGTCAACACAAAATTAGATGAATTAACAGCGGTTAACGGGCCTTGGCAAGTGTGTATTTAACCAAATCCACCGCTGCGCTGACCGATCGCCGTCCGCAATCCCCAGAGCCACAGTTCCTTCCGTGGTCCGTGGTTTAAGACTAAGGAATGCTGGAATGGCGGATCCAGAAACTGCGGGAGAAGTATCGGCATGACGGACTTCCCCAAAATGACTTGGTAGTAATAATTTTAATAATTTGAAGCTAATTCTCCATTTTGGAGCAGTTACCCAACAACTGGGTACACAAGCTGTTGCTTGCAAATTGGTGCAAATTTATATGGCAAATGAGGCTTGGGGAATAACAGTGAATAAAATTCGTTTGATTTGTGTTATTTCAAAAAATTATGATTGTACAAACTAGCTGTTGATTAAGTTAAGCAAACGCTGCTTTAAGGGGCATCAGTTCTTGCTGTAATTTCTCCCCGGGCGCTTAATAGAGCTTTTACGGTATGTGGTTGTAAAACTTTAGGGAATTCACAGCGAGTATTTCTTTTTTGCGTAAAAGGGAGCTTGTTTATAATCTTTCTGCAAACTATTTCCTTATCTTTCAACAACAAGCGATTACGTGATGAAAACAGTCAACCCTTGACATTACACTGGCAAATTTAATTATAGTATTTCGCAACTATCAACATATATCATTATGTAATGTGATTTAGTTTCAACGCTTCTAAATTTTTGTCAGACTCCGTCTGGATAAACAGGCCTGTGCAAGGGTATTCCAATTTCAAGGCAAAATATACTCACGAACCTAACGAAACAACTTGTGAAATGATTTTGCCGTTACACTGATCATACAGTTACAAGCAGGAATCTGCTGAAGGAAATGAATGACAGCATTGCATGACGCATGGAAGACCTCTGTTTGAAAATATCATAACTGCAAGGCCTATTCGACGAAAAAGTAAGAAGTCTTCATTTTTCAAGTGGCGAAACACGCAAACCTAAGCAAGCATGTTGCCATGTTCCACATCATAACTTCATAACGAGGGATTTTATATACTTTTTGGACGAGCGATTTCATTCAGATCTCTCGAATTGTTGACAAGCAATTACAAGTTTCAATCTTCACTTCTAAGCAAGCATGTTGCCATATTACACATCACAGCTTTATAACGAGGGATTTCACAAACTTTTTGGACGAGAGATTTCATTCAGATCTTTCGAATTGTTCAAAAGTTACAAGTAACAGTCTTCACTTTTCAAGTGGCGAAACACGCAAACCTAAGCAAGCAGGTTGCCATATTACACATTATAACTTTATAACGAGGGATTTTACAAACTTTTTGGACGAGGGATTTCATTCAGATCTCTCGAATTGTTCACAAGACTCGGACTATTGGAAGATCTAGATTTTGTGGAACTTCGCAGAAACGATTTCTATCTTTGTTAAGCGAACGAAACAAGACTTGCAAACGTACCGAGAGCTTATCATAAACTCTAGAAAACGATGAGCAATTTCTCCAATATCATCTTGAGTTTTCACGCCATCTGTTAGCAGGATCATTTTATTTCGTTAAGTCAGTTCGAAAAAGAAGGCCAACTGTTGAAAATTTGAGGCATTTTACACGTATAAACAGCAAATTTTCATGCAAATTTTAACGAGCGATTTTACAGATTTCTGTAGATTTCACTCTTGAAATGCCAATATTTTGGAGATTTTAACGCGAGGGATATTCGACTACTGCGGCGGCTCGTTATTAAACTAAGAGATTCAGCAACTCATTTCACATGTATAAGCAAGCTATTTCATGCAACTTTCAACGAACGATTCCCAAGTATAAGCAAGCTATTTCAAGCTGTTTCGTGCAACTTTCAACGAACGATTCCCAAGTATAAGCAAGCTATTTCAAGCTTTTTCGTGCAACTTTCAACGAACGATTGTCAAGTATAACCAAGCTATTTCATGCAATGTTGAACGAGGGATTGCACAGATTCTCAAGGAGCGCTGTCATGTGTTTTAATCAGTCGATGTATAGATGAACATGATAATGGTGTTGATGATGGACAAAAGAGGGATGGGTGGAACCTTATTGGTACTTTTCATGTTTAGTTTTCCCAATTGTTTTTGGGCGCTCGTTTGGGTTCCACCATCCCCTGTACGCACAATGCTACATAGAGCAAGTTACGTTACAGTATGTTCTACAAGCCCGAAAGGTGGTCCACTGACCTACCCGGATATCTATTTCAAGAACAAAGTAATAGTCAGTGATAGCAACCATATTGTGACCAGAGATTCAAGTGCCAGTAAAGTATCAATTACCATGGAGGTTAAAGTCATGTACACCGCTGATTTTGGGGTATACACTTGCAAAGAACCGGGGTCTAGTTTCTCTATAAAGCAGGCCGTCCTGAGTGAGATGAGTATTACAGTACCGAGCTCGGATTGCTTAATGGCGATCGGAATGAACGCTACGGCTGATACCGGGATACATGGCATCCCAATTCCGGGTTGTCATTCCTATGTTGTCTGGAAGCAGGAAGCAAATCGGAAGATGAAATTGATTGCTCAAATGAACCCATTCTCGGGTGTCATGGAGGTGGGAGCCGGGAAATATTACATTAACCCGACGACTGGGCAGTTTAGTATCAACACAGTGCGACAGAGCGACAGTGGAGAATACAGATTAACTGTTGTAGCAAAGTTCACTTTCGTCGAACAACGAATCGGGAAGATTTTTCAAATACGAGCAGGAAATAGGCCTGATATCACAACTCCCCCATTCAAAAGTTATGACTTAGTCAACGGTGTTCCGGCCCTCTTGAGATGCGAGTTCAAGGATCCTTCCAGTTTATATAGTTACTTATGGTTGCAAAGAACAGCTAATGTTTCTGTTACGATTTCCAATGCATCAATTGGAGCATTGACGCTAAGAGGTACAAATTTGAGGATTGTGCCAACCGTTGCTAACTTAGGAGAAACCTTCACGTGTATCGGTGAAAATAAGTTTGGCAAAGGCGAGGCAATGACAACTATTAGCATGGTGTATGTCAAACCAGTTACCAAACTCGTTACCAAGCTGGTCGGGGATAAGAATAAGATGATTGTCTTGGGAAGGACTGCGGTCGTTTCATGTAGAGCAAGTGGGTACCCCACTCCTGTAGTCACGTGGTTAAAATGGTGGGCAGATGGAATTTTTAGAAATGTCAGTGGACAAGTTACGTCTGACATGCAAAGCGTAATCAAAATTAACAGTACGCAACTTATTGAGGAAGGGCTTATGGTATACAAATGCGTTGCCGTTATAGTTCAAAAGCCAGAACTGCGAGATGAGACTAATATGACTGTAACTGTACTAAGACCGCCTCGATTTGATAAGGAGGCAAGCACCTCCGTACAGCAATACCCGACAGGAAAGGCGCTGACTCAGAGCCTCGTTTGCATTGCCAGCGGCCCCCCGAGACCTGCTATCAAATTCATGAAGGAGAGTTTAGAACTAAAAGGGGCAGTGCTTAACCCGAGTGGCAGTACAATGAACGCGACGTTACATTACATGGCTAATATCACAGAGGATTCTGGGAAGATTTCGTGTGTTGCTAAGAATGGTTTTGGGACTACAAGACACGAGATTTATGTTGTTGTTGTTTTGAGGCCTGCGCAACCTAGGTGGTTGACAGTTATTAAGGTAGGCAGCACGTCTATCCAGCTTGAATGGGGTTTGGTTTCCGGCGCTGCTAATTATAAAGTTTATCGTAATGATAGCATGGTAATGTTGGTTGCTTCTAATAGGGTTAAAATTCGGAATTTGCAAAAGGGGGCAACGTATACGTTTTATACAACGGCAAGTAATATCGCTGGAGACAGTCCAAAATCATTGGAGATTCAAGTCACCACGTTACTGTACGACAAACCAGGGATTATACGCTTCAATAGAGACGGCCCACCAAAAATGTTCTGGACCACAGACATAACACTAACATGGTTAAAACCTGCCCAAGTTTCTGACGGGCCAAGCATCATGTATGAAGTTAAATACTGCCCCAAGTTTAACAGCACGTATCCAGTCCCTCCTTGCAACGTTGTGCTGACGAATAAGACAAGGATTACCTTGAAGGGCCTAAAAGAGCAAACTGTATATTTTTTTACGATCAGAGCGAAGAGTAAAGGGAGGACTGGGGACGAGTTTACGTTTGAAGCGATCACAGGGTTAAATGAAGATCAGCCGAAAGCAAGGCCTTTTCGGATCGAGATAGGGCCCAGAGGTGGAGCACTTGTTTGGTTTATAGTAGTGGCTATTCTGGTGTGGTGTTTTGTTATTGATATGGTATGCTGTTTGTCTATGGATCGTGGTTTAATAAGCTACTGTTACAAGAAATGCTGCGTTTGTTTAGGGAAAGAGAGGCTCAATGAAAATGCTGATTTTATTGAACTCAGAGACTATACTGAAGATAAACTATAGACATGAATTTCTGAGTGTGTATACTGGGTGTGTCTAAATTATAAATCAATGTTTGCCGAAATGTACTAGTATGAATTATTGACCGATTTGAATGTAATACCAATCATGTAGTAGCAGAATGCCAAATTAGACGTTGAAATTTATTTCATTAATATCGGTCTTATCATCGAAGAGGTTATTTTTCTTGTAGCAAATGAACGAAAATCTGCTCTTCTTTCGATGATTGTGCTTGCACGTACGGGGTGTCCCAAAAAATGTGCCCCAAAAATGTGCCCCATTCCCCTGAAACGTTCCCTGTTTGAATAATGCTGTTTCTGGTCATGATTGTTTTGGCTGGCCTAGGCCAGCCTATTCCAGATTAATTCACACAAAGGCAATGCTTTCATCAAGTTTCAACGAGTAATGATGTCATAAATTTGGTCTCCTACCTGACGATGGGAACTGGGCTGCATTCGATTTGCTTCAAACATATCTGAACCAATAACCATCTCTTTTGCTAAATATTCCGTTATTCCATCGAGAAAAGTTTCTTCTGCTTGCCAGTCTTGTAAGATTCTGCTACGACACAAGGTGCCGAAGAGTACAAATCCAAAAGCAAAATATCAACAAACGATCGCAAAGCATGCTGGTCAATGGTCGGTCTTTAAAGCGAGGGTCACTGGTTTTAAGAATTTTGTAGATTTGCATATTCAGTTCAATGACCCTTCTCTCAAGGATGGAAAGACCCCATCACACTCCACAGGATTAAATAAAGGGACCCTGTCTATTTTCTGTGTGAAGGGACGCAGCCACTTTTCGGCACAAAGTGAGCCACTTTTCGGCACAAAATGAACCACTTTTCGGGACAAAATGAACCACTCTTCGGCACAAAATGAGCCACTGTATGGGGTACATAGCATGACAATTCCTCGTACCAATTTCTTAGAATTTGTGCAGAAACTTTTAATGCTCAGAATATACCAGTGCTGTGTCGTTTCATAATTTTTTACCAAAAATGCTCATGCAAGTTTACAATGTATTATTGATTTGTGGAGCTAAATTCCTTACTTTACGGCTTGAGATAATGTTTTCATTCTTCGAACATAAAGCCCGTGTAGGCCCCTATTTCTAAATTTTCAGGTTTATTCACCACTCCTGAATTTGTCAATCCTTAGCTACCCCCGGCCAAGAAATCGTTTCAATGAGCTATTTTCTATTTCCAGGTATACTCACCAACTCCTGAAGATATGTTATCACAGGGGGGTGACCCCAGTCTACAATACACATCACCAAAAGGCGGTATTTCAAGTGGTGACTCATATTATATGGGTAGGTCGATTTTAATAAATTATTTCTCCTCCGCATCTCCTCTCTCGTTGATTTGATGCGTTTGTCCTGAATATGGTGTCCCATAGCCTGACGGATTATTGTTTCACACAACGCGAAAGATTTTCACATGATTGCTGCGTCGTGCCAAGTGAGCCCTACACGACACGGCTGGAGCATAACCTTTTAACAGTCCTGAACCCTAGAATATGGTGTTTCAAAGCCCATGAAATGAGAAAGCCACATACTTACGCCAAAGTGTGCCAGTGGCCTTACGTATTATTTTATCATACAAACCGACAGATTTTCAGATAGTATTCGTCCTGCGATAAAAGCACGACACATTACGGGCAAGCTTCATAGTAGGTCTGAGGCCTGGATATATTATCCGTAAACCCATGAAATGATTAAGTCGCATACTCCTATGCCAAGGTAGGCTGTAGTGGGCTGACGGGTTATTTGCATCATACAAACCGACAGCGTTTCAATGACATTTTTTCGTGTGATATCATCCCTCTGCGACACATTAGTGGACGCATTTTATTTTGGTAAATTTTCGACAGATGGAAAAATAGAAACATTGACACATTATGGAAGCAAGTATCCTTGTAGGACTGAAGCCTAGATATAGTGTCTGGAAACGCATGAAATGACTTAACCACAGACTTACGCCAAAGTAGGCCAGTGGCCTTACGGAGTATTTTCATCACACAAGCCGACGGATTTTCATAAGAATCCAAAGGCAGAAGTGTGATTATCCGTTGTCTGTGTTGATTGACAAAGTCCAGATCTCTCCATTCTCCTCAGCCTGCGTACAGACTTTACCTCTCTGCGAAGGAATCGCAGAGGAAAGTTACTCTCCTCCGCCGTTTTCTTTTAAAATCACGGACCACGGAACCAAGAACCATGGACTAGGAACTAGAAACCGGCGGAGAAGAATAGCGGAAAGTAAAGTGTGTACACACCAAATGCTGTGTGACCACAAGGAAACAAGGATTTCTATTTGGTAATGCCAGGAAACACTTTGCAATCTGCAAAGTGAACGACTGCGTCTCCTTCGCAGTCTGCAAAGTGTTCTCTTTCGCGAGGATGGAAAAATTAAATGGCCTATTAAAGCTATTGATTTTACGTACCAAATAGAAATCCTGGTGGCGTGACAGCTAGTGATGGGTCTACGCGGAGGCTACGTGACAGCATGTTCAGTTATGTTCAGTTTTGCTCCTCCTTTGCTACACTTTCCTTTCGAAGAGCCCGCAGTTACACCACGTTAAAGATGGCACCCTCACTAGACTGATAATGACGAGTCCCTTGCATCGCCAATATCAAGTCAAAGAGCATAAGGAAACAAGGGACACTAGGTCATAAGTCTACTCCCTATCCACGCCAAAACCTTTTTTGCCACAAGACCAACAGCCAGCCGCCAGTTTACATTAAACTGCACCCTCCTAACTTGAGGTGGAGTAGCTACCTTTTTTATTCGTTTATATAGAGATGACACTCGATTTTGCTTGTGGGCTTTCTTCCATGCTTACATGCTCCATGCTTCCTGCAAGTTGCCATAGAGACAGTTGCTGCGCAGCTGTCCGTTTTTGTTGCTACCCTGCCACGCAGTATCAAAGAAATGCTGTGGTCAGAAAATGGTTTGGTTGCCCCTTTTCGTCATGTGCATGATACAGGATGGGTCCATACCATGTGCAGCCTCTTCTATGCTCCTCCGCAGGGATGCTCTCTTTTGAAAGAGATGTTTCTGTTTTCATCTGGTTTCCCTCGACGTGCCCCTATAAATTTACTTTTGCGACCACCATTGGTGTTGAAAATGGACAGTATGCCTTTCTTTCTATTCTTGCTATTTTTAATATGCTATCCAAATCGGTATTTCTATTTCCCGTTGCTTTCTTATCTTCCATCTTGTACGCCCCCCGTACGCCACAATTTCTGCCATAGTTCTATGATTTCTGCCATACATATACCTTTGTTGTCAGCTTTACCAGGGGGTTCGATTTCACCTCATAAATTTTCCAGAGCCTAGTTGATATCACCCGTCTAAACGCCCTTATCCCTATGGTTTGTTTGGTGTGGTTGGATTTATCCGGGGGCTTATGGTTTACAGAATTCATTTCACAATATGCAAGGC
>REGL01000254.1:0-18854 GCA_004194395.1 Aurelia aurita complex sp. Pacific
TTACACCATCATTTCCATTACAAATTCTTCAATACTATTGATGCCTCATAAATTGCAGCATTATCTTGTTATAATCTCCCCACCTATCCTTACTCATCATTTCCATTACAAATTCTTCAATACTATTGATGCCTCATAAATTGCAGCATTATCTTGTTAAAATCTCCCCACCTATCCTTACACCATCATTCCCATTACAAATTCTTCAATACTATTGATGCCTCATAAATTGCAGCATTATCTTGTTAAAATCTCCCCTAACCATCCTGGCACCATCATTTCCATTACAAATTCTTCAATACTATTGATGCCTCATAAATTGCAGCATTATCTTGTTAAAATCTCCCCACCCATCCTTACACCATCATTTCCATTACAAATTCTTCAATACTATTGATGCCTCATAAATTGCAGCATTATCTTGTTAAAATCTCCCCACCTATCCTTACTGTCATTCCATTACAAATTCTTCAATACTATTGATGCCTCATAAATTGCAGCATTATCTTGTTAAAATCTCCCCACCTATCCTTACACCATCATTCCCATTACAAATTCTTCAATACTATTGATGCCTCATAAATTGCAGCATTATCTTGTTAAAATCTCCCCACCTATCCTTACACCATCATTCCCATTACAAATTCTTCAATACTATTGATGCCTCATAAATTGCAGCATTATCTTGTTAAAATCTCCCCACCTATCCTTACACCATCATTCCCATTACAAATTCTTCAATACTATTGATGCCTCATAAATTGCAGCATTATCTTGTTAAAATCTCCCCACCTATCCTTACACCATCATTCCCATTACAAATTCTTCAATACTATTGATGCCTCATAAATTGCAGCATTATCTTGTTAAAATCTCCCCACCTATCCTTACACCATCATTCCCATTACAAATTCTTCAATACTATTGATGCCTCATAAATTGCAGCATTATCTTGTTAAAATCTCCCCACCTATCCTTACACCATCATTCCCATTACAAATTCTTCAATACTATTGATGCCTCATAAATTGCAGCATTATCTTGTTAAAATCTCCCCACCTATCCTTACACCATCATTCCCATTACAAATTCTTCAATACTATTGATGCCTCATAAATTGCAGCATTATCTTGTTAAAATCTCCCCACCTATCCTTACACCATCATTCCCATTACAAATTCTTCAATACTATTGATGCCTCATAAATTGCAGCATTATCTTGTTAAAATCTCCCCACCTATCCTTACACCATCATTCCCATTACAAATTCTTCAATACTATTGATGCCTCATAAATTGCAGCATTATCTTGTTAAAATCTCCCCTAACCATCCTGGCACCATCATTTCCATTACAAATTCTTCAATACTATTTATGCCTCATAAATTGCAGCATTTTCTTGTTAAAATCTCCCCTAACCATCCTTGCACCATCATTTCCATTACAAATCCTTCAATACTATTGATGCCTCATAAATTGCAGCATTATCTTGTTAAAATCTCCCCACCCATCCTTACACCATCATTTCCATTACAAATTCTTCAATACTATTGATGCCTCATAAATTGCAGCTGATATCTGTAACTTACTGAACTGGATCTTTTGGATTAGGCTTTCTTATTCCACTTTTCATCTGCCCTGGATCTGATAATGAATGTTCCCAAATCAAATTGGCTCCATTGTTGACTAAAGTTCTCACCATCTGTAATTAACAAAAGATATGCAATGCATTCAGTTCATGATGACTGAAACTGTAAATATCAATGCAGTGGTACATTCATTTCAGTTTTTTATTGATTTTTCAATGGGTAAGAGAAATAAGATACACTCCCGTCACGAAAGTATACGGACACCTGAAACAAAATGGCGTCAAATTTGACCGTTAGCCCTTTGACCCCAAAACAGTTCAGCCGTTATGCGGCCATTTCAGGGACTGGAATCCAATTATTTTACCGCCAAAACATTGTTTATGGATCACGCAAGCAAGGAAGAAAATGAAAATTGAAAAACAAAGCAAAATGAATTGTTTTGATAGCAAAATATGAATTTAGCTGTGAGAAGGAAATGCAATTGAAAACAAGACAATATGTTCAACAAATTTCCAGTCTTGGAGGCTGCTACATGACAGGAGAAGCTTGTTTTTTATGTCAAATGAGCAGAAAAGATCGCAGTTTTAGGAATCATGTGAATGATATCGAAAAGACACTTGGCTGTAAAATGGCAAAATTAAATTTGAGTCTCCCATGACTGTGGGGTTGCGATTCATCTTTGCCAAGGTAAGTTTAAATTTGTATCAAAGCCTCAAAAATATAATTAATGGCGAAGGTTGGCCTAAAGTTGGTATCATTTTGTACATCTTACATAGGGGAATCAATCTGAGAAAAATCATACAGTCCCTAAAAAATTTTCTTTGCAAAAATTTGGTTTTGAGTTTGATTGCAATAATTCTGTTGTTACAAAACCTTACCTCAATCGCAGCAACTGTTCCTTTTTTCATTTATAACTCCATTATATCTGGATTTTACTTGAATTTTCTTTCATATTTGCAAATTTCCGACTTTTCTGCACTAAGTGATGCTATTCCAGTCAACGAATTATTTGGAAGAGTATCTTAAATATCAGTTCTAAGTTGGGAGGCTCCTTTGTTATCAATTACATTTTCTCTACGCAGCTAACTTCATGTTTTGTTATCAAAACACGTTTATCTTGCTTTGTTTTTCAATTTTTTATTTCTTCCTTGATTGTGTGATCGATAAACACAATTTTTGCGGTAAAATCATTTGTTTCCACTCCCTGAAATGGCCGCATAACGGCTGAACCGTTTGGGGGTCGAAGGGCCAACGGTCAAATTCGACGCCATTTTGTTTCCGCTGTCCGGATACTTTTGTGACAGGAGTGTAGAAGTATCTATGGGGTTGAATTGGGTACTCAACAGCAGTATAATGAGTAGCTGATAAATTTAATTTCAAATATTTTGTAATGCTCTAAATCATAATGTGAAGAAAATTTAACAATATTTCAATCAACATTGCATAGCTGACATTCAACAGTTGTTACATATATTCTAGAAAGATGTGATCATTGTGCTTTATGAATTTCTTGTCTTATACCCAGATATCCACCTTGCCCTGGTAGATACTTCCTCAATAAAATTTGGAACAGGAAACAATATGTCTAATAGAAAACAGCATAATGTTGCACAAAACCTTTCTTTAACAAACATCCTACCCCTTGGTAAAAGGTCAAGCAATGATGGTGACTTGAACAATGTTGAAATGCTGAGCCAAAAACCAATGGTCTACCAAATTTTGCTTGAAGGCAAAGTTTGCCATCTACAGAATGGTTTTTATAGGTTTCGTTGAACATAAACAAGCTCTTGCATTTGATGTCACAAAAAAAACTTAACAAAATATGTTGATAAACATAAATTTCCTTATTGATCAAACTAAAACCAGGATTCAATTAAATCTAATTAAATCCTGGCATTTTAGTTTGATCAATAAGGAAATTTATGTTTATCAACTGTAACCATTGCCGCATGTCAACCTCAAGATTTTATTTAAAATATCTTGATATTTAAATTTAGCAAGTATGGTTTTCGCGAAATCTCAATTTTATTGTACATTTTGTGATAGACAAAATTTTTCAATGAATCTATAACCTGATGCATAAATTAAGGATACCATACTTACAGCTAATAAGGATGGATTCCAGGGTGCAAGGCGAAGATGCCTTACTTGTGAAACATGACGTCCTAAACTTCTGTGAACACTGCAGCATTCATCACAAATGAGGACTCCTCTATTGATTGATGCCCATTCTGGTCCTAAAAGGAATGCAACGTCCAAGTTTATGTCAATAATAATTGACCATTGCACCCATGTCCCAAAATTCAATCGTTCAAAGACAATAGGTACATTGTTGGGCTGTTGTTTTAGGTGAACTTAATTCAAGCACCAAACAAATAAAATCCTTTCAAAATTTCAGAATGTTTGTGTTTGGTGAGATTTTAGTGAGAGATATCCCTTGAAATATGCACATTTTGATTTCGTTTCACACTTTTTTCTGAAACATTATGATATTAGATTTTTCCATGAAGTAAAAAATTGACGATTAAGTTAAGGCCTACAGCAGTAGGCCTAGGCCCAACTAGGCCTAAAATCCTCAAAATGAGAATGAGGAAATAGAGTTGATCAAATAAATTTGACCTTTTCCAATTTGCAGCAACGGAATCTCCCCTTAGTAATAAACAGTAACATTAAACAACATTTCAGAACTATATCTATCTTCTTTAGAAACCTTCCTGTCCAACGACAAGGTGCAAAAACACGGGTACAAGTTAGGATCATCGTCAAAATCTATCACACCCTGATAGGCCTAAAACCTGACCTGGAATCTAATGCAGAAACATTTCCTCTCCCAGCCATTACGGTTCTTTCAAATACTTACCAGGTGAACTGCAATCTGCACATATCTCTGAAGATGATCTTAGCTTTGGTCGAGAATTCATTTTCCTTTTTCTTCATTGATTTCTTTCGCAAATATATCTCCTTCCCTTCTCGCAGCTTTGACTTTCTTTTCTTTTGATCAAGCACTCATTCAACAAACAACAACTAACACCCAATTGTGTCATAGTACGCATGCGCATTCACCCACATTGTAAATTTGTTCCATTCCAAATAAGGCCGAAAATACGAAATTCGAAAATGTTAGCACGCATTTCCTTCTCCGAGAATTTTTTCTTCGTTATTCCGCCTGCAGTCTCAACTGATAATTGATTTTACCAAAGCATCTGTGTATTCGACTCCAGAATTTCCCCTTCCAAACGATAGCCGACTCTAGAAAAAATCGGCGAAAGATCTACTCCAAAACCTAAACATTATTGGATTGAGTAACGACGCGATCCGACAAAATGTTCCCTTTTGACATGTTTTCAAGAACTGGCTCTAGAAAAATTGCCTACTTTTGATACCACATACCTGGCGTGGCACTAGAGGAAAAGAAGTGAAAATGATACACTGAAAAACGACACCCCCTCCCCCCCGTCGGACCAATATAGCAAGTACCCAACCCGAGTCATCATTGCTTCTTGTTCCATTCCAAATAAGGCCAAAAGGTTCGACGGAAAGAGCTAGCAGGTATTTCCTAAAAATGTGAAGTTTGTGAAAGAACAGTATGATGTCACACAAGATGTAACGGACTCAATATAAACAAAGATATATCTGCAAATCGGCGTGAATGTGATCTATTCAGAAATCGGTCAACAAATGCTGTGAAATTCTGCAGGAAAACAGACATACATTTTTCGTTCACTCTATGTTTACGGTTTACGTAATAAACTAAAATAAAGTGAGTTCAAGTAAAGACACTCCGAGGGTACAACGGACCAAGTAGAGAACCACTATGATGATGATGTGTGGTTTCAAATGGAAACATTTTGATATCAACATATACAGTAAACACCCGCACATAAGAACCTAAGATTTTGAACTCAGGTCACTCAGCCTGATTAGGTTCTTATGCAATGAGGGACATCCAGTAATCAGGGTGTAGGTTCTTAACAAAGGGAAATATGTGAATCTAAATCTTAGCCAAACTTTATACTCTTGGCCCTATCCATTTCAATCCAAGCTTACCGCTGCAGGCTCTGCCTATCACAGCTCTGCAAGTAATGTTTTGGAGTTCACGAAAAGGTTGATTGGCAAACAGATTGCATTTATTTCTCAATGAATGAATGAAACCCTTTATTAAGAACCTAGTTATGATATCAGGTTGAAATGGTTCTTATCCATTGGGTACAAAATATATGATTTCAGGTTGTAGGTTCTTAATAAATGAAGGTTCTTATGTGCGGGTTTTTACTGTATGGAAAATAAATTGCTAGTAGAAACGCAACTGTATATCAAAACCAAACAGGAGAACTGGATGCATTGGGACAACATTGATCCCCTGGCACTATTTACGAAGGAAATGAACATCTACATCAAGGCAGTTGAGTAATGAAACAAAGAAATGACCATTTTAACATACTACAAACATTCTTGTTACCACCTGATAAATGAGCAATTTGATTATTAATAAAACGGGAGAGCATTGATTTGCGACTGGACCTTCCCTGCTTCTTTTCGTAACTTTCGACTCTCTTCATTATGTCCTTCCATTAAATGGGCGATACTCAAAACTGTCATTGTCCTCACAACTTCAGGGTGCTTTTCTCCATGAATATTCTTATGTGCCATCAATGATAAGTTCAAAATCTTCTTCCCATATAACGGCATTCCAAGGGAAACATAAGCATGTCCAAGATCTGTAAGCGCGCTTGCAAACTCGCCACCAAAATGTTTGCTTTGAGCCTCATCAGATAGATCAGGCGCGCCTGTTTGCTGCAACATCAAACCACGTTCTATCAATTCTTTGCTCTTGACTCTATCACCAAGTGTTCCGTAAATTACACCAAGTGAACCTAACGCCTTCCCTAATTCCAAAGGCCGTTTGTATTCTCCATCTTTCCTCCTTTGTGCTTCATAAATTTCGATCGCTTCTTCCAGGTTCTGTTTTGCATTCACAGAATCTTCTTTTGAGTTGTACAACGCTGCAAGCTGACTAAGAATACTGGCTATCTCAGTGTTTTCATCACCATAATGTTCTTTCTGCAGTTTCAAGGCTTCTTGTATATTCAAAATGGCCGTGTCCACATCATTTTCAACATTTGAAGCAAACTTTGCCGACATTAGCATACCGGTGATTCTGCTTCTTAGGCCAGTGGTTTCCATTGGGTGATTAAGTTGGATATATTCTCCATGAATATCAAGATACTTCATCACCATTTTACCAGACACAGTTTGTTTTGATACTCTGACTTGTTCACTGAGTGAATGAATGATTCTATCTAAATGTCCTTGTAAATATTGTAACTTATCTTCAGCATTTAGAAACCTGAAATTACTTTCGTCAAATTTCAGGCCCTGGNGCGCCTGTTTGCTGCAACATCAAACCACGTTCTATCAATTCTTTGCTCTTGACTCTATCACCAAGTGCTCCGTAAATTACACCAAGTGCACCTAATGCCTTCCCTAATTCCAAAGGCCGTTTGTATTCTCCATCTTTCCTCCTTTGTGCTTCATAAATTTCGATCGCTTCTTCCAGGTTCTGTTTTGCATTCTCAGAATCTTCTTTTGAGTTGTACAACGCTGCAAGCTGACTAAGAATACTGGCTATCTCAGTGTTTTCATCACCATAATGTTCTTTCTGCAGTTTCAACGCTTCTTGTATATTCAAAATGGCCGTGTCCACATCATTTTCAACATTTGAAGCAAACTTTGCCGACATTAGCATACCGGTGATTCTGCTTCTTAGGCCAGTGGTTTCCATTGGGTGATTAAGTTGGATATATTCTCCATGAATATCAAGATACTTCATCACCATTTTACCAGACACAGTTTGTTTTGATACTCTGACTTGTTCACTGAGTGAATGAATGATTCTATCTAAATGTCCTTGTAAATATTGTAACTTATCTTCAGCATTTAGAAACCTGAAATTACTTTCGTCAAATTTCAGGCCCTGGTCCTCGAAAATCTTGCTGACATTGATCAAAGCGTTGTTGTAAAATTCAACGAAAGAAGGTGCTTGTGGGGGGATGGAATCCACTTTAGCTTGGTTGTTTCTGTATCGTATCAAACTTGATTTTGGATCATAATTGCTCATTTTCTTGAACCACGGTTGTTTCTCAAAACGCACTTCATCTTCTTCCATAAATTTCGCTTCCAATTCTGGAACGGTTTTCGAAATAAAGTGTTGTCTTGCTACAGCATAAATGAGTGGATGCATTGCGTATGATTCCATGTCTGAAAGAAAGACAACTTCAAATAATAAGTAAAAGATTACAACGCAAGACGAGTTAGGGATCTCCTGGATTGATGGGTTGTTTTTAGCTGAATTTTACCGAAAGAAAATATCATCTGCTGTTTAATTATTCGGATATTGTAATTCTGGAAATCAGTTATTTAGCAAGCGAATTTAGCTGTTCGGCGAGGAACAACCGAATAATGGTCAAAAAGAACAAATTGTCTGAATGTTTAAATAGAAAAATTCGATATTTCACATTTAGGCACACAGTCGGTAAAATATTTATCATCCAAGTGCCGTTATTTAATTTGCTTTATCGGCTGTTTACTGTGCCGAAATTCAACCAATCAATTCAGATACTCCCTAAACATTTCACAATAGCTTTGCTTCCTTCACGTCAAGATAGTTTGTTCCCTTTGCTATAGAACAGTATAGAGAGCGGTACGCTGAATTTTCCAAGCATTTCGAACTGCTTCTTTCGTGGAAAATTCCAGAAAATATATCTGTAAAGACATAATGTAGGTTTGCTTCGAGATGTTAATCAAATCAAACTGGTGTTTAAAGCATTCATTGAAGGCAGCACCTAACTGTAAGGTCAGTAAAGAATAATCAAATACAAAAATCGAGGCCTCACCTCCAGGTTGCATTTTCCATGACAAAATAAGTTCACAATCTTGCATAAACTTTATGCTTGTATCCACAGGATCCAATGAGATTTGTCCATAATACATGTTATAAACCTCTTTGAGGGCTTGCCAAATCTCAGTGAACCAGTCTTCAACTTTTGTGACATACTCTGTAATGCTCTTGTTTGACCATGCTCTCCCTTTGGGGTCAAGTGTTTCATCCATGTTGTCTGTGGTTGACTTCCCCTTGAACATTTGCTGCAAGTTTCCCTGTGGTGAATCGGCAATAGACAATGGAGGAAGCTTCAAAGAAGGGTGACGTAAGTATCTCCTAATATAGACTGATGGTACTGGGGTTCTGGGGGCACATGCAGCCATCATATCAACTGTTGAAGACAAATGAGGGCTGTCATTTATCAGTAGCTTCATTGCCATTGCAATCACCGTTTCTGCAACAATCAGGGACTCAGCAATTCCATCTTTTGTTGATAAGATACTTGATTTCATTACTTGTATGCTATTTTTAGTGATTTCATTTGTCAAATCTCTCATCACGCCATCAATGCTGCTCAATTCTTTCTTTTGTAGTCGTTCTCTCATCAAAATCCCAGCACAAACTGTTGCCATGGGGTGGTATGAAATTCTGCTCAACAGCACTTTCATTGGATGTGATGTCCCAAAAGATTCATCTTTTATGTTTGTAAGATCTTTGAGCAATGCGACAGCATCTTTCTCAGTTAATCTAATATGAAAAGGAAATTTCAATGCTTATCAACTCAGTATACCATATAAGGACTAGGTTTCTTTGATTCTTTAAGAAAATCTTTATGTATAATCTCTTACTATTGCTAACCTATCCTCATGCTCTAGAACATCTATGAATGATAGTGATCATAGTTTCAGACTATCTGTTTTATTCAAACTTAAATTTAGCCTATTTTATCCACACATCTACAAAAGCACACCAGTTTAAACACATGAATAAAGGCACACACAAATAAATAATTGACTATCAAGACTTTGATGAATACCAAAAGTTGAATAAGAGTGTAATTGAATATTACAGGTTACGTGGTGGCAACTGAATACAGTCTTTCAAAACGACATCAGGCACCTAATGAAAGGTGGGGTAGGACAAAAAATAACAAAACATGACACATTTTGAAGAATGCATTTTTGGGTGACATCATTTTTGAATTACCATAATCAGTTCAGTCCAGTTGCTTTATTTCAAATTCAATATTATCACCAATATCATGATATCTACCTTGGTTCCATTTTGACTTGGGTTATGCCAGCTATGTTGCTAAGGTTACAACCATCTGAGGTCATCAGTAATGTCCCTTTGCTCCATGTGGTTGCACTTTCCTCATTCAAAACAACTTCATTTAATATGTTGATGATTTCATCAGAGATACCTTGTTGCAAATTGTCAATCACAAAAACCCAATTTGGATGTTTTTCTAACTTTTCCTTCACCAGTTCTAAGATGATCTTACTTTGAACTGTTTTGGAACCTTTTTCTGGGAGTGTCTTTAATTTTTCTTTAATTTCTGAAGGCCTTATTTTGAGGTGTGCAGCAAAAGCTTGTAGTGACAACAGGAAGCTCTTTATTGAATCTCCATTCAAAAATACACTGACATGGGACTTTGGCAGGCCAATAGGATTCCAGTCAACATCTTGAATTAGTTTCTTAGCTGCAGTATTTGAAAGTAGACTTTTACCAGACCCAGTTGGCCCACATAATGCAACACATTTTATTTTGCCCCCTAACTTTGTACTGTCACGTAGGCTGTTAAAAATAGCATCAATTTCAGTCATACGCTCAACAGTGACATGATTTGGCTCAGCTGGTGGTAATGTTATGTTAATTCTGGTACTTTTGTATGCGTTGAGACTATAATAGCCAAGCCAAGTTGAAAAAGCTGACACTCCAATGAACCAGTACTTGAAATTTGGTCCATTCCAAAAGTCTTTTACTTTTTCCATCAAAGCCTTCTGTGGTACATTCTCAGCCTTTTGACAGTATTGTCTTACATTCTCTCCTTGCCTCTCTAGGATTCTGGTAAAGCGATTTGAACTGAGTGAAACGTTTGATTTTAGCCTTCTTGCCATTCCAACTCCATCAGCAGGTTTATCAATAATTCTGGATGGATTGAAAATGGTTCTTCTTGGCAAAGCTCCCATTATGATGCTGGAATTCATGTTCAAATACAGCTTTGAGCGAAGACTCTGGTACGCTGTGAAACGCATCGTTTTCCGCAAGGAGATCTCACATTATTCGTCTACTTCTTCCATGCTTCTTAGGCCCTCTTCTGGACCCATATTGAAACAACCTCCATTTGAAATATTGCCTCTCATCGAATCACTTTGTCAGAATCACTACATAAGCTCTAGTTCTAAATTGTTGTTGTTGTTGTCATTGTTTGTTTTTAATTCTATTGTGATGATAAATTAGTTGGTGGGAGACTTTTGTAATGAGTATACTCATCGTTTTGAAATCGTAGAACAATTTTGGGCGGGCAATGAAGTGATGGAGGACGTCCTAAAGACCGAAGCTGCGAGAGATGAAACTGAAAAGAAAGAGGAAGCAATGGAAGAAGAAAGTTCAGATGAAAGCTCGGATTCTTCCGATGATAACCAAATTGACGAAGAAGATGAAAGTATCAAAACCTTGCGAGCTGCTGTGAGATTTTTAATTGGCCTTTTATTGTTTTTTTTACTTATTAGGCCTACTTTTTTCCGCTGTTCCAGAGCAGATATTGGATGGCGATTTGTTCTGCTTGCAAACCAGACTACGAATTCTTTTTGCAAAATTTGCATGTTACTACTCCCATGCTTCAGCCTCTATCTAGTGTCATGAGCCTGATTTTAACCTCTTACAGAAATCTATTGAATGGGGATTTTTGTTGTTTGTCCCACTTTCCATGGAGGGTCTCCAATAGAGTCTTCACATCTGCGATGAAAAGCAAATAATCCTGCTGATATCAGTTTATTGGCAGGTTTTGATTTAATTAGCATATTATGCACAGACAACAAGCTGTTTTGTCTACCCTGCTAGCTGTCCATTTAGTGCAGTTCATGGAGAATAATGACAAGAATGCCTGAAAGATATTTATGGATCAATTGAATTGCTAAAGGATAGTAGAGATCCTCTTCTCATCGTTTTCTCTCTTTCCCTTCCTTCTATTCCACTTTCTCTTTTCCTCCCCTATCTTCCTTCTAGACAAACAAGCTTCCTGTGAAGCTGCTTCGTGGCTTCATGCACTTTTTCCACTTTTGTGAATTACTAAAGAATAAATAGAGATCCTCTTCTCACAAGATTTGGTTCCTCAATTCTGGGAACTGCCAGTGGCTAGGACAGGCTTAGATTGGACAATGAAATTTCCATTGCAGAAAGGTAAAACAAATCAAGTCTGCATGTATGCTAAGTTGAACCCTATCTCACCTGTGAGTTTTGAAGCGGTCAATACCTGGGGGGGGGGTTGGATTCCACCCTCCTCTTTTTCTTCACTGTTATATTGTAGCTATGATCTTGTAACTTTGGTCATTGGAGGGACATCATTCTCAATGCAAATTATCAAACTGACATGATTAAATCAAATTAACTCTATTGTTCCAGTTGCTATGACAAGAAGGTGAAATTACAGTAAGTTATGATTATCGGTATCATGATTATGACAATAAAATGAGGCATTAAGTTGAATGTTTTATAGCAATTGAGTTATTGATATCATAAGAAAAAGCCTTTCACTTGTCACACTCACACTATATATTAGACTATAAAGATAAGATACATCAAACATGCAATCTTATGGAAGCTCAAAACATCATTCATTCCACTGTCTAGTTCTCTAGCAAATAGTTCAAAATCGCTATTCCCTTTGTCTGCAAATCACCCCACCTTGCAAAATGATTGAAATACAATCCACCGAATCAAAAAAACTTGCGAACAACTTTTAACACATTTCCAAATGATTGAACTTGATATCGATAATCACTTGTCGACAAAATAAATCGTATGTTGGCGCAAATCGAAAGTTTGAAATGCTGTCAGATCATATTCAAAGTTGGGGCTGATGAAAATCTGGAAATTGAAGCACTAGAGGAGATTTTCCAATTATTCTTTGACACCTATTAAACAACTCCACAAGAATAAGATTTCACTACCCACTGAGCCATAATCGAATCTTGAACTAGCAATCATTAAAATGATAGAGAAAAACGCAAATAGACCCAAATTACCCTTTGACTCAAATTACCCCACCTTACTTTACTTAACAAGTAAACTTTTCATGAATATATTTTGCTCTTCAATAAAGATTTGCATGCTGATTTGACACTACTGGGGTGTGTGCTTGCTCACTCATGTGCCATCTCACGTGTCCCACTGAAAGACCTGCAATGTCAAGTCATACCTTAATTATCAATTAAAGTATCCAAAGTAGTTGTGAAATAATTATCTCTTCATCTTTCTGTGCTGAGCAAATGGTGCATTCTATAAACTGACCCTGATGAGTCTTTACTGAATGATTTTAACTTCTAGATTTCAACTCTTCTCCAATTCACTAGCACTGAATCAGGAGTCACCAAATGTTTATTTTTTACAGCATTGCCACTGAAGCTGTGCATTGTCAAACTTTATCTTAGATGACATATCATTATCAGTTAAAGAGACACTGGATGACTTTAGGAATTGTCCATTTTTAACAATAACATCATTCCATTGTTGAGGTGTCAAGATCTGATACAACCTGAATCCTTCACCGTAAAGTTTAATGTTAGGTCCAATGGTACTTGTTCCAAATATTTCTTCCTTTGTGGAATCATAATAACTGATATTGGAAAGTAAGGAAGGAAGGCTGTACCATGTTCCACTCTTTCGCTGTGCAAAGTAGCAATTGCAATGAGGAGGGCCATTCCGAGTTTTATACACCCCACAAACAATTAATATATTATTGTCCATGATTTTGGTGTAAACTGCATTAGGATTACTTTGCTTTGTTTGATCATGATATGAAAAACTGAAGTCATGGAATGTATTTGTGTAGATAAAGACAACTTCCGTGGTATTTTCAAACTTATTCAGACAATCTGGTCTTGGACAATAAGAAATGAAATCCACCAAAATATGACCATGAAGAATTGTTCCAGGTTTTAGATTCCACTTTGAGTCGCCTTTTATAGCAAAGGTGAACAGAAGGGTTTGTCTCTCATCCAGTAAAATTTCTTGTATCCTGAAAATTTGCTGGGTATCTGTTTGCGATAGTATTATTACTTGGTGAATAGTTTTCTGTTCTTCTGATACAGACAGGAATGACATATAAGGTGGTATATGTAATTTTATCAATACCCTTGTTGCAGTCTGATTTGAGTGAGTACTGTTATGGTTAAATGTCATATTTAATGTAATGTTATCACCAATATGGTAGTCCTTCATACCGATAATCCTCTTCTGTACTTCTAATTTTGCAAGCTTGCGGTTGGGCCAATGAACAGTAACATTTTGATGAAACACTTTCATATATTCAGCCATGAAATCTACAGTTATACTCATCGTTGTTTGTTGATAAAGGGCTAGTTTTATGTCCTCGTGGTTATACCCCCGTGCTTTGATTTGAAGCTCACCATCAGACAACAAGTTAACCAAAGAAACTTTGAGCATATGCATATATCCTGAGTCAGATAGCCCCGGGCTTCTGATAAAAGTAACATTGGAATAACAATGAGTTGATAATTTGATATCTTCAACATAAGCCAATGGATTTCTATTGAGCAGTGGGAACGCTACAGTAATGTTTAATGGGCGTGTCTTTGATGTATAAAAACCATGCAGTTTCAATGAGAATTTTATGATATCCCCAACATTGACTTGGTTGCTATGCTGCATATTATTCAAAGTTACATCCATGCCACTAAGGCATGGGGGTGATGCTCGCAAATCATCAAACATAGTGAACCCCCTGCTTATTTTGGTATTTGATTGATCATAAATTCGGAGTTTTCCACATTTCCCTTTATATTTGGTCACATCCCACCAATACCGGCCCATTGCCATCTTTCCCTTTGTGCCATCATATGATTTGCCTCTGCCTGAGGTTTTAAATTTCTCCATATCATCAATTACCAAAGCTACATAATTATAAGGATGACTTCCTCCACCGATTTTGAAATGCAACATATCTGTTTGAATTTGGAAATATGGAGATGTTAATGTGCCGACCGGTACGTGTCCTGCATAACTGGTCTCAGGCATACTGTAATCTTTACGAGCTGAAGCAGTATCGATGAAAAGGTGACCGACTTTTCCTGGTGTACCGATCGCACCATACCTATTAACACTCACAACTGGTTGAACTGCAAATGCTGTCCCTGTTTGATTCCAATAGGAAATATCATTATCTTCCAAATCAAAGATTGGACACCCTGTTAAGATGTATATATAATTGTTACTGCCAACAGCAAAAGCTATCTTATCCGTGACTGCTATGTCTTTAAATTGATGCAGTGAAGGTGCACGCAATACCCATTTGATGCTCTGAAAATCACTGCTTACGTCGTCAGTGGCTTCAAAGACTTCCTTATCCGTTGTTATTTTCCAAAGCGTCTTGTCACCATATGCAGAAACATCAAGTACATTATCAGACATATTTATCCACTTATTTCGCATATTTGGTGAGTCGACATGGTCCATTTCTCCGGAAGTATACAGGCGCTTCGCAGCAGTAACGATGTAACAGACATACTTCCCACAAGATTCGGATACAGCGCCTGATCCCCCTTGTAGCGCCCATGTAACTCCAAGACGATTTTTTGGAATAATTCCGGTCCTCATAAACATCATCCCAAGCCTCTCGTGTCCAAATACAAGACCATATCGTCCTGTAGTTATTCCAGTTAGTAGCCCGGTTGGAAGAGCCCAGCCGGTACCTTTCAAATTGTTGGTCGTTACTCCAATTCGATAACGAATATAATGATCTGTGGCAGTGGTCATCCAAATATCATTATCATCATTGACACCCACATCTCCTGCCTGTGTTGCTTCAATTTCATGAAATCCAAAATCATCAAACATGATTCCGAGGCTATTTGTTGTGCTTATCCTAAACAATGCTTTATCATTTACTGCTATTACGTTAGCTGTACCTCCCCTGTCTATTGCTTGCCATGAGTCAAGTTTTGATTGCACTACTTTTGTTAGGATCATATAGATATAGGTGACAAGTAGAGCAAGTTTTTTGTTGTTATTTCTCAAATACATTGCTGCTGTGTTTGCAGAGATAGGCTGCAAGGTTCTGTCTAATTACCCCGCTAATTACATGCCGTGATTACGTGGTGGCTCATAAAGTTCAGTCCCAACTTTGGACTTTAATTCATGAATTTTGATTTTTGCTCGAATTGAGATCTCAACGCCTTTTACAGAGATAGTTGTGTTATATTTTTTTATCTTCAAGGCAGCAGAATTTAGACAGCGATTTCAAACTTATTTTCTGACAGCAAAAATGTTGTCCTGTTGAATCCTTTGTTGTTATCATATCCTTGATCCCATTTTGTTGTGTGAGTTTGTCGTTGTTTTGAACGATTCAATGTTTGCGTTCTTCTTCATATAAACTTCTATACATGTGGCCTCTAAGGAGACGGTAAATTCAAACGTAATCTTCCTAGACAAGAAATTTCGCTCCCATGCAAAATCGTTTTAATGACAACGTCTTTGATCGCATCTTCTGCATAAACAGATGATGATGATAAAAAATTCTGATATGGGGCTCCTATGGGTTAGACAGTGAGTTCAAAGTTTTGTTTCGTTTCTTTTGCCAGTAGGACGATTCTTACGTTCTTAGCAATCCAGTGCGCTGTTCTTGTAGTAGAACCAGTAACAGAATATAGTTGTCGATGAAGCCAACACAGTTCAAGGGGCGCTCTTTCCAACGAGCTCTCTGCCAGTCGGTTAGTGAGTGATATCAGTAGACAGTCTTAGATTTTTATTTTACGCAGTTCACTGCACAGTTCTTGTGATATTAGAAAATGCTAGAACCACAAGCCAAACAAGTATGCTGGTACATAGAACCAACCATTAATTGGTGATATTTGCAGATACAAATCAATTCCCTTTCCAATGCACTCGCTGCAACGACTTCTCTGCAAGTCTGTGAAAAAGGCATGTTTATTCTGGATAGGCGATTGGTTTTCTTATCACTTGATAACTTGATTTGTATAACCTGTCATGCTAACACCTTGCTTCAGCTGAATCCACACTTAAAGCGTTTCGCATTTGCCCAAATAAAGGCTCGCAAAAGTTACCTCGGCACATTCAAGACAACGCTTCAAAGGGAACCGACATGGTTATATGTGTCTTGTAGCACATCTATTTCTATCGGTCCAATGAAATGGCGTTTTGAAAGTGAGGTATGTATTATCCATAGAAATGGTATTATCACTTCCATTTCTGACTCGCGTGACTTACTAGTGTCGATTGCCTTTGTGTTATGTGTTATCTATTTTCACTCCAATTAAATCAGTTTATTTTCTCTTGTCGTTTTGTTTCATTTGGTGTTTTGTTCATAAATGTTAGATGTCGTTTAAGTGAAAATGGATTGATGGTTGTTGCACGATTTTGATCATGTGTGTCGCACATACCTTATTTTCTTTGCGCCTACCCTGATTGTCTTTGCGCCTGCCTTGATTTGCTATCGAAACTACTTTTATCCTATTCAAACTCCACTCAATTTTCTATCACACTTTGTTCTATCCCCTTTGCACTTTCCTCGACTCGCTCAAACACATCTCTGTTATTTATCATACCCACTTCTCTTCTGTCACAAGTGCCTCTATCCCTTTCATATGTCTCTAGTTTCTCCAAATCGTTTTGCTAAAAGGCGTTAAGATTTGGACTGGTCTTGATTAAATCAGTTACAGATACCATAGTTCATAATTCATAAGGAACTTGGAGAGTGTGTTGAACTAATTTTTTGTATCGAAAAGTGAGTAAGAATGCAGCAAATTTTAAGCGAATCTTGTTTATCTATTTTGTTTGTTGGAATAATATCAGTGCCTGCAGACCTCTTGGTCAGCGGTATATATAAAGCAGTAAGCCCCTAGACTTATACATCATCGTGGTTTCGCTATTTGCCTGAACGTATGTATCGCTACAACAATGACTCACAATCCAAGTGTTGGTTGAGGCGACCACCTACAGCCTTATGCTATTTCAGTGAAAACACCGATGCCAAAATGCTTTGAAATTTGAGGTTTTGCAACTGAAACATGTTTCCTTGACCTGGATTTTTCTGCAATAATCTGCCTGTTTAGATTCAATTCAATTTTATTTTATTCGGCAAATAAGAGGCAAATGAAATTCGGTAAATCTGCTCAAAGCTGAAACAGTGAACGTGTCTGTTGTCATGTTGGCATTGTTGTCATGACAACTTGATCAACCAATCAGAGTGCGTTATTTGATTATTATTCTCACATGTTTGGTGACACACAAAAAGGTGTCTTGGCTGGGTGCCTCAGTTAACAGCAATCAACATTGAGAGTCTAATATTAGTAAGCCCTCTGACTTTTCTGCAGATGAGAGGAACAAAAATGTTATTTATCTGGGGGTTTATCCGTCACACTTTTGCTACACTCTCCTCCGCCAAGTACGGACCACGAAACTACGGAATTAATAAAGAAAAACAAAGAAACTTTGCGGAGAAGAGTAGTTTTGCTACCCATCCAAAGTTGTACTGGCACGGTGTAAACGGGGTCTTAATCATATTACGCAGAGGATCCTGTTTGATTTTCATGAATGGTTTTGCAGCTTTTAAATGAATACATTCATTCTAGTTTGCATCCGTACTCTTTCATTTATTATTTTCAAATACAAATAATTTGTTTCAGATTGAGGCAAACCCATTTCATTATGACAGTCATGTTCAATTAATCAATGAATTGAAATCAAGTGGTGATCTCGATGCCTCACGAAAAGCAAGGGAAAAGATGGCGGAAATTTTCCCACTTACTGAAGGTTAGTTCTAACTATCTATACTTTAATTCCGTCGAGATAATTTTACCTTTCTTTGCTCTGCAACTAGCAGTGAGTCAGCCATGTTTTTTTACCCTTGAGTCTTCATCATTTCAATTTTGCTTTTCTAGAAATGGAAGCCTTTTTGTTAGAAATTGAGTTTCAGGTGATTATGGGGCCGTGCCTTTGTTAGAAACTGATTTGCAGGCGGTGGTGTGGGGCCGTGCCTTAAAGGGAATCGACAGAGATATTTTTACTTGCAGCTATAAACAGGCAAAGAAAACGCTCACAAATTAATTGTTTCTTTAGCTGACACAATTAAACTGGAAACGCCAAAGTTATCAAATACAATAGGGTATATTTTCAACTTGGCCC
>REGL01000254.1:27460-38773 GCA_004194395.1 Aurelia aurita complex sp. Pacific
ACCAACATCTCAAAATACAATTTAGCCTTTAGGCAATCAAATAAACCAAAGTTTTTGAAAATCGGTTCATTTGTTATGGACATGTAAGCAATCAAACAATAATACATCATTTTGGGACACCTGCTATATATTTTTCGTGGAATCAAATAGTCATTTAACTATTTGCTCACCTTGAGCAAGGCTGAGATGCTTTATTTCCAAGTAAAGATTCTTCTATATTTGTTTGCCAGATTCCAAACCCTTAACATAGACTTGTAATATCTCATTTATCTTAAAATGATGCACTCATCTTTCTTGTTGTTAATTTTTGAATTTGTAACTTTCTGTTTGAAGGAATTAAACAAGACTGATCATGTCACAGTGAAAGGTACTTGGCTTTATTTTTTCTGTCATTCTACGAATCTACTGATCAGGAACTCAGTCTTTTAAACATCAATCAATCAATCAATCAATCAATCAATCAACCAATCAATAAATCATTTTCATGCAAAATGATGGTTAGCTACTCAAGTCCTCGATAACGAGTAAAAAACCAGAAAGCAAATCCTTTATTGCAGGTATAAATATGCTTCAATTTTTTCCATAAACCATGGGGTAAAACTTTTGAGCTCGTCAGGACTTAAAGTGGGACCTTCAACAAGATTTCATATTGACTGTAAACAAGATATGTTGAAGAAACAATGATGGGAACATACATAGCGACAAAGCTATCCTACTCTTCCATTCAATTTCAGGAATGTTTATTTGAAGATTGAAACGACAATGCAAGGCTGGCAATTGCTAAGCTAAAATCATTTTCATACAGTTTGAGAATAACTGTGAGACCATAAAGGATCATGGGAAGGGGAGCAAATCGTCTTTAAGAACGCTATATTACTCAACGTCAACAATGGTAAATTTTCTAACTGATGGAGCAGCAGCAAGAAAGAAAATTACCTGATAGAAAATTTTCTTGTGTCATGAATGATTTCTCATAATTTTCAGAATCATTCGAGAAAGCCCTTGGCTGTGGTTTTGGTCTGAGTGAAGATTACGTTGCATTATGGATAACATATTGTGATTACATGAAAAGAAGAATTGCATCTTGGGAAGAGGGTGAGTGTAAATATTCTGAGCCACAAAAATTCAAAAAGTTCTCAAAGTTGTGAGATCAGAAAAATTCTTGTTGCATTGCTTTTATTTTCGTAACATTATATGTCAAATCTAGCAGTGTTTCAGGTAGACTATTTACCTGATATTCTGAAACTTGATACTCTTTCTACTTGCGAAAATCATTAAATCGTAAAATCAGGGTGCTAATTTATATAACCTATGTATTACCAATATGAATGTCTATTTAAATTCAAATCTTTTACCTAGATATAGAGAAAGTGGAAGATCTTCGAAAGACCTTTGAAAATGCCATTTACTACATCGATCACTGTAAGTTTGAGTTTTATGGTTATGTTTCGATACACTTTTAGCTTGTACTAAACTATTGCGGATGAAAATGCGCCATGAAATTGAAGATGTTTCAGCAAAGAGGTTCGACGAGCTATCAGAAATATGTGATCAATTTATGACATTATTATGAATTGATCCCGCACACATCTTAGGTAACTTTATCTGTTTAGTTTTATTTGACATCTGGAAGCCGGACATAAACTTTGAAATTTGTAAATTGTTTGATGATAATATCTTGCTTCAAATTTCTTTCTACAACTAGATTTCGGCTCAGAGGGAGACAAAACTTCAACGCTAAGAAGATATTGGGCTATGATTGAGGTATGTTTGATCAGTGATCCATTTGTGATTTATCTGTGATTCAGGTGCGATAAGTCAGTGATACTGAAAATTATGATATGCTGATTTCCTTCTGGAAGAAGCAAGAGAGGGATGTGTAGCATCACAATAGACCTTTAAGCTATTCTGAAAACGAGGCTGGATCGAGCGATAATTTTATGCATTTTTATACGAAGGGTTCGATTAAATGGCGTTAGAGCTTATATCACTATTGTTCACATTCGAATATTCTACAAAATCAACACAAATATCGTTCGATTCAGATTCTTTTCTAGAAGAGCTAAAGGTCTATTCTTTGTCGTATATTAAAAGATCTTAGGTAACTACTTGCAACTGTACGCGAAACGATGCTACATAAAGCAATCATTTTTTGAAAATTTAGTTAAGCAGATTAACTATCTTTGCCTTTACTTTGTCAGGCGAAATTCCTTGGTAACTTGCGAAAAGCACAGGAACTATGGGATGCAATCATGAAAATTCATAGTAAAGAAACTCATATGTGGTTAGAGTACACACATTTCCTGAGGTAAATCGTTGTCTTGTTGCATTCTGTTTTTAATTTTATCAGGTCCTCAGTAATCCACTGCCATTGATTTTCAATATAGGATAATTTAGTGCTTTTTAGTTGACTCATATTTAAAATGGTAGCATGCCCAAGCTTACTTTCTCGCTTATTCTGAAATTACAGTGTTCGATTTCTTGTCGGCTAAGGGATTCAGATAATGCCTTGAAATTTGGATCAGAAGTTGAGAGAGAAATAGAAATTTTAATCATATGCTCTTACCATTTTTATCAGATGCTATTGTGGTAGAATTTCATGCTGACGTCATGAGACAATCGTATGGTATGGTGTTGCATTTCAATTTATGGCTACAATACCTGCATGAAAATGTATAAACATAAGTTGACTCTAATAAACTATAGTATTAAACAAAGACCGTGTTCCGTCCCGGTAGTGCGCTTATTTAGCTCTTTTATATGGTGCCTTATTGTTGTCGTTTATCTATCAGACTTCATGATGATGTCATATCTTGTCGTCGTGCATTTCAAAGAGCTGTCCAGACGTCCGTTGATGACCCTGAACAAATCTGTGAAGCATTTCTGTCTTTTGAAAGAATCGAAGGTAAACGATATTTTTACTATTATGTTACCGTATTTGTCTTTCGCATGATGTGGCTTGCTTTAGTCAAGCTGTTTGCAATGAAAACACACCCTTTGAATGTTTCCACGCCATTTCAAACTAGAATAGTCCCTTTATTGCAGTTTACGCATCTTGGCATGGAGACTACCATTACGAAATTCAAAATTGCGACAACATGGTCATAATGGGCGACACCATTGTGGATATTTTCGTAACATTTTGTAATATTTGTCTGTATGTTAATTGTAGGTTTTAGGGTTGTTGCGTATTTCCATGCTGCCTTTGCCGTTGTTTTGTAATGTTGAAATTGTTTAAATTTTATGAGAATATATATAAAAAACTAATAAAAACTAAAAAACTATGGTTGAAAACCTTACGGTTTTTTATCTTTGATAAACTACAAATTCATCTTGCTTTTTTGGAGGACTGTAACCATGGAAGAAATTAATCCATCTTTTTAATTTTTAAAACATTTTATTAGCTGTTCTTTTCTTTCTTTTCAGGTACTTTTGAACACCTTGAGTCAGCAATGCAGAGATGTGAAAGTCAGCTGAAGAAATTCGAAGGAAAACGCCAAAAGGTACCTTCAATTCCGTGATGCATAATCTTTTATTTTTGAATTTCTGGTTTTGTCTTCCGTGATCGTTTACCACTCAGAATGTAATTGGGGGAAATGTATTCAAGAGTTAGTTTTCAAGTTCGAATCCATTTCTTTCATGGACAAATTGTTCTAGTTGTGTTCTTGCAAAAAGCTCTTTCATTTTATGCTTGAACACTATTTCTTGCAATTTTCTTGTTTTAGTGGTAAGTAGATCTCAGGTAACATATTGTTTCAAGAGTTTGAATCGAACGATAATTTGATTTTACATTTTCTAGAATTTTTGAATGGGCCCACACAGTCGAACCGTTCATATAAAAATGTATAAAAATATCGCTGGATCCAAACCCTTTTGTAGAATAGCTCAAAGGTCTATTCACAAATCATCCATATTTATTTGTTTTCTTCGAAACACATCTTATAAGGTAGATCTTACTTTCTTGATACTGATCAACTCAAACGAATAATGAAGGCATTTATCTTGTCCCAGTTCAACTACTGTCCTCTTGTTTGGGTGTTCTGTGATAGAACACTGAACAATAAAATTAACCGTATTCACGAACGGGCATTACGGATAACCTACAAAGATATGAGATCAGATTATGATACAATGTTACTCAGAGACAATGCGGTCCCAATCCACATAAGGAATTTACAATTGCTGATGACTGAGATCTATAAAACAAAATGGGAACTTAATCCTAGTTTCATGAAGGAGATCTTTGTTGAAAAACACAGTCCTTATGGGTTAAGAGGCTGCCATGGTCTACTATTGCCACAAGCGCGCACTGTGTGCAATGGCTTGGAGACGGTATCGTTTCGTGGGTGTAGACTATGGCAGGCACTTCCCAAAGATATAAAGCAGTCAGAAACCCTCTCCAGCTTTAAAAGGAAAATCAAAATCTGGAGAGGAGAACAATGCAGTTGTAGACTATGTAGACCTTTCGTGGCTCAGGTTGGGTTCTTGAACTGATAATATTTTTCTGGAAAAAGAAAGCATTGTAAATAATAAAAACATTGTAAAAATCTGTAAATTAATGTATTTGTAGCTAATTATTCTGTATTTTATTTCTTTTGCAGAAATTTTACTTAGATAGTAGGCTTGAATTAGCTCTTATTTTATAGCTATTTTTATATGTAATGCCTACTTTGAATAAATTGATAATAATAATAATAATAATAATAATAATAGATGAAACAATTTGCACCCAATTCAATTCAATTAGTGCATTATTTCAACCATTATCATCCAATTCAATTCAAAGGGATTGGAGTCGGAAACGCTGAGAGCAAAGGAGCGGGCAGAGAAAAACGAAAGACAAAAACAAGCAAAATTACAGAAAAATAAACAGAATAGGAAATTGGGGAAACAAGAACAACCGGAAAGAAAATATCAGCAGGAAAGTGGAAAAGCACAAGGAAAGGTTAGTTGCTTTTAATTGTGATTTTCTGATATCGCAAACACTAAACGTTGTTGCCAAAACGTCAAGCTGCGAAATTCTTAATTTATATTTATACAGAAATATTAAAGAAGCTTACGATTTATTGTTTGATATTATGTTTGCTGTTACATTTTTAGGCCCTGATTGAATCTCATCAGCTATGCCATTTTCCTTCTCATTACCTGCATGAAAATCTGAAATTTTCATTCTGCCACTTTGACTTAAAAATCTATCTTATCATAACAGGATGTTTCGAAGAGAAAATTACCAGTGAAAGAACAAAGTTATCAAGAGCCGCCAGCAAAGAAAACAAAAGGTTTATTCATTCAATCGATCAATCAGCCAATCAATCAATCAATCAATCAATCAATCAATCAGTTAACCAGCCAATCAGTTAATCAGTTAATCATCTTGCAAGTTAACTTGTATCAACGATTTTATATCATTGTCATGACTTTTTCGGTTAAATTTAGCAGGTTCCCTCTTTTTTCATGATAGTTCTTACATATTGATGATCACGATTTACGATACATCATCTACAACTTATGTTCTGCCCTTCATAGATGCATTTTATAGATAATTACCCAGACTGTTTCTCTATCATCCACAAGACTTTATGAATCAATTCAGATTTGCAAAGGGTGCCAGTCTTCATCGATGTTACGAATTTTAATAAATTCAGCCAATAGAAATATCGATGTAAATGATACATTTTTGTTATCAGTAGGATATGACACTGGAGAAACGGAAAGGCTGGAGGAGAAATCGTTACAGGAAAAGATGGAAATTGGCGAAACTGAAGAATCATCAAAAACGAAAACTCCAAGGTTTGCCATTTCGATTTGGCTTTTAAATACCCTTTTGGCCGTATCAATTTCGCTGCGATGAAGACCTAAGCAATAACAATCGAACGAACCCCTGCAAATTTAAATTAAATCTTTATTCTATCTTTGTTCAGCCTGTTAACGGGCCTTGCTTTTTTGCCTGATCTCGGGCTAATCTCTGTTCCATTCAATCAGCTTTGAACACCATTGAAAATAGAAAATTTTGATCTAGCCTATTTCAACTCCATGTTACTTGCAAATGAACGTATTCTGATGCACGCACAATTTTTTATGCATTCATACCATGTGTTGATTTGTCTCTTTAATTAAACTAGTTATGGTGTTAGTTATGATTTCCAGCCGCTGCATTCTTCAAGTTCTCATTCAGCTCTGTGAATTTTCAAATTTTCAAAATTTTCAGTTTCAGTGAGGATTCAAAAGAAAACACAGTCTTTCTCAGCAATTTATTGTTCAATACGACTGATGAAGATATTAAAAAGAAATTTAATGATGTGAGTTTCTTATGATTTCTTATGATTGTAATTCTATATAACTGACTCTTCAATCTTTGTGTCTGTAGCAAAAACAGAATTTAATGTATCTTGCACTTTATTGCAAGTTAAGTGAGGCAATTTCTCATGAACATTATTGTCATTTCATAGCTATATGTTAAAAGTTGATTTCTTCAAAACAATCTGTTTTGGAAAAGTATTGAACAGAGGTTTCAAATTTCAATGGTTCTTCCTCCATATCTTTTTTTTACCTTACTTTAAAGTTCTTCATTTTGGGAAAGAATTATCAATTTTTGAAAGTTATTTCCACTTTCAAGAAAATTACCCAAAAATATGGGAAAACATTTACAGTTGGTGTCAAATGAAATCATCCAAAAATGTGCTTCAATCACAAATCGTTAAGGAGGCCGTTAACGCTAACGCTAAGTCTAACGCTAACTGTATGTTACATATTCATTTGCAGTGTGGAGAAATAAAGGATGTTAGAATTGCACATAACCAACTTGGGCGATCTAAAGGATTTGCTTATCTCGAATTTACTGACCAGGTTAGTGGAACACTGACTGCGTAATTAAAGATATTATCTCGTTTCGCGTTAGTTTCAAACTATTTTGGAGGACGACTTTGTTGCTAATGAAGCGATGTAAGCTAACAATTTATTCCATAACAAGGAGTTTCTATTTCATTCAGTTCAAACTGATTTTTTTTTTAACAAATTACATGTCCATTCCAGTCTATGCTCATAATTGAGGTCCCACTTTTTATTTATAAATTCAGCTAAAAGGTATTATGTAATGATATACAGAAAGATAATTATTCAGTTTCCTTCAAAAAAGGAAGATACTTGTCAAGATCATATCGTAAACCATTGCAATGAAAATTCGGAGATCCTTTTAACGTTTTCATGTTTTTATTTTCATAGAAAGCAGCAGAAAAGGCACTTCAGTTGGATCGAGCATTATTAAATGGTCGCCCTGTGTTTGTTTCACCATGCCTCGATAAATCCAAAGATCAGCAACCTAAGTTCAGAGTGAGTACCCTCTTTCATTAACGGGAAAAGACCACGAATTTCCTTCCCAGTCAGGGTTTACACAGACACTCTAGATTGTCAAAAAATTACATTATCTTTCTTTTATTTATTGGCCCTATTTAATACGTTATTCAGAATATTGATTGGTGAAGAGATCAATTAAATTCAAAACAGAATACAGTTCAGAGGGACGCAAACATTACAGTCTCTATCAAATTAGATGTCACCTGTGATTTGTGAGAATGGAAGATTACTTCCGCAGAACAGAACAGAACAGTTCAACTGTTGCTATTTACGGGCATTTTCACATAACATCTAATTTGAGACGGACAAATCGCTACAATTTTAAATTGGTCATGATTATGCTTTCCATCCTTTTCTAGTATTCAATGTCTCTGGACAAGAACACAGTTTACGTCACAAATATTCCGTTTGAACTGAAGAAAGAAGATCTGGAAGAAATTTTCAAGAAGGTAAACAGTCATTTCAACAATCTTCTGTTTGTTACATCGTGAAGATAAAAAGGCAGGTTGCATTTTTTAATGTTTCAAAAATCTGCCTCATTTTCTGAAGCAGCGAAGCGGACTACAAAGATACCCTCACTCCCTCGTTTTGACATATGTTTTTTATGTCACTTCTTGCCAATTCCCTAGTGACCTCTTTTGCAAAAACTATGCATAAAATGAAAGCACATGAGTTAGAACTAACTGTCTCATTTGTGGAGAAATTTAAATTTTTCGACCGGTAGCCTTCTTTTGATACACCTTGCAGAAAGCATTCAAGTAGTAAGGTTTCGCGTCGACTGATTACGATGAATCCCAGTGATCTCGCATCAAAGTGAGACTAGCAGCGCATCAAAGCGAGACTAGCATCAGTCTAAGTTTGCAGTACTTCCATTGCTACATTTTCAACCATGTTTGAATCCCGTAATATTTTATTATTTAGCTGAATTTTTGCAGCAAAAAAAAATATAGATACAAAAACAATACAAATAGCGTAAATATAAGTATTAATAAATAAATCATAGAAGTTAACTATCTGAATTTCTCTTGTGTTGCAATTCTGAGTTCCTTTTCTTAAATTTACAGATTGGTGATTTGAAAGAAGTGAGGATTGTGACAAACAGAGCAGGAAAATCGAAAGGGTTCGCTTACATCGAGTACAATGATGAGGTACTTTACAATGTGGTTATTGTTGATAAAGATTAACGGCGAAGAGTTTATTTACGGCAAAGATGCATCCTTTTAACAAGAACAGTTTTTCTTGTGTCTGATAGACTTGAGATTCACGAAACGAGGTTCAAAATATAAAGGCATTGTAACGCTCTGGAATATTCATAAGCTATTTGTAAGCTCATATAGACCGTTTAGCTATTCTACGAGAGAGTCTAAATCGAACAATATTTTATACATTTTTATACGAAAGGTTCGATTGAGCAGCGTTAACACTTCTATTTCTTTTGTGTACATTCGAAAGTCGCACAAATTTCAAGAACATGTTTACAAATATCAGTCAAGCTAGTCTCTCTTAAAAAATTGCAAAAAGGTCTGTTACTGAATTCAGGGCATTCGTATTTTGGCTTTTGTGGCCTACATTTCCTTAATCCGAAACCGATTCTCATGAAAGCTTAGCATGAAATTGTTCTAATTACTCTTTTCTCGTTCCCAGGCATCTGCATCAACTGCTGTTTTGAAACTGGATGGTCAAACAGTTAAAGGAAGACCCATCAATGTTGCTATATCTAAAGCTCCTGCGCGCAAAGAGAATGCTCCGCAACCAGATCAAAGACCTGAGCAACGAAAACGAATTGAGCATGGAAGGTATTTGATAATTTTGATGGTGCAGTTGATATTTCGCGACTGACTGTTTTATGCTGGATGGCAGATGTGAGATTTCTTTTCCGTAGATGAAGGGCACTTGTAATGCTTTGACGAAAGAGCTGCTGTTTCTATCAGTCACCCTTGGCTTATCAGACCCAGACCCATACCCATACTGTAGAACAGTTACGAATTAAATGTCACGGGGAATTTACGAAATTGTTGTTATTCGCAGGCATTTTCACATGACAGCTAATTTGAGGCAGTCTAAATCGAACGACATTTTCATCATAGTCTATGTTTTCATACATTTGGTAGGATTTTCAAATGTGCACAATAGTGGTAGAAGTTCTAACGCCATTTAGTCAAACCTCTCGTATAAAAATTTATAAAAATATCTCGCGATCCAAACTCTTTTTTGAGAATAGGTAAAAGGCCTCAAGGCTCAGTGTGAAAACAAAAATCGAAATTTGTAATACATATTTTCAATTATTTTTAGCCGCGGAAGAGCAAAAACTCAGGTGTCACTAGTGCCAAGATCAATCCATGCACATGCGACGACAACAGCAACTTCAAAGCCAGAGCAAAAGAAGGAGAGAAGTGATAACGAAGAAAGAAATGACGAACAGAGAAATGACGAACAGAATGAATTGCTAAATGTCAAAAGAAGCAATGATGACTTTCGCAAATTATTTGCAAAGTGATCTGGGTTCATTTCATTTTGCGTAATTATGTCGTAAGCTGTATAAAGGGAGATGTAGCATACATTGCCTCAGCTATACTAACATGTTACATGTAAATAAACATAAGACAAGGGCGTGTTTTGTAACAAAATCTTCGAGTACATTTGATCAAATTAAGCAGAATGAATGCAACGAGTGTAAACAAAGGGATTTAAATGCCTGATTAGCCGAGAGATGCGAATGGCTCTTGCAGCATGAAAGTGATAAGGGTCTGCATGGGGGCAACTAATGGGCGGGTAGCATGGTTTGGCTGAGATAAAACGTGTTGTGTACATAATGGTTAAAAACAGTGGATCCTCACTATGCGATCAACGTTTACAAAGTCAATGAGGGTATGTGAAGTAGTTTCACCGGATGTATCCATAGGAAATCTCTTTATTAAGATTGTTGTGACATTTATTCGCCATCGTTGCTTCACCCATTTCCCCCCAAGCTCGCCCATTTCCCGCCAAGCTAACCCTTTTACCCCCTGTAGACCCTATAATTTGCCACAACCAAACGACGGTGAAAAATTCGTGGCGAGCTGCAATCTATCTTGCGAAAATGTAACAGGTTTTGAGGGTAATAAATTTTATAGAATTTGCTGAACAGATTTAAATAAATAAACTGGTTTATGCTGATACTGTTATGTTTACTATTTATGTTTTGAAATTATATCCTTCAAAAGCAAAATGGTGAAAATAAATCTAGTTTATTTATCGAGTCCCTCTTCTTCCATGATATGCTTGGATATCAGAGTATTTGCCTTTTTACGAAGGGCAATTTAAAGCAATAGCAAAATAGACTTACCTTTCATGAAGGGCCATAAATTTTATCCTGTTGTGGTCGCAATGCCAAAGTATCTACAAGAATGTGTGGCTTTGCCTCGACTGTGCCAAAAGGCCTTCTAAATTTTCCTGATTTCTTTCTGGACAGCATGCCTAGATTATTGCCCTCTCTGCTCTGTCTTGAAACCATGTTGAAACTAAGCCACGTTCTTTCATCCTCTGATCTTCAATGCTTTAAGCAGCGTCGATGTCTTTTCGCAAAAACCTCAGGCGAGTCGGGTGTTCTAGACCTTCCATCCTCGTGTTCTGCTTCAGAAATCAAAGTCACGTTGCCATATTATTTCACTGGCTGCACAAAACGTTTCACTGGCTGCTCTGTGTCTTGCGATGTTATCGAAATGCAATGAATCCGAAATGAGATAAAAAAAACTATGCAAGGGTATTCATATTTTCACTCCAGCATTCCCACGTGAAAAGCGTTTGCAGCAAAGAAACAAAAACGAATACCATTAGGAACGCCAAAGTCATGCAAGTTTCAAGATATTTCCCAAAGGTATTCTCCATATTACATCTTCATGTTTCTCGAGAGATTTCCGCAGCGCTTAAAAACAATTGCGAATTTATGCAAATAAGAAGCAGGGGTGAATTTTGAAACAA
>REGL01000254.1:44278-57385 GCA_004194395.1 Aurelia aurita complex sp. Pacific
AGCAAGTAGATCAAAGACCAAATCAATTTTCCAGGCATAGCTAATCTTGTGATCGGTTTTAAAATTAGTGAATTTAGCTCGTTTTAGGGCTGCATGGTTTTTAAGGATACTGCAAAGAGCACTCATAACTACCAGATTTATTATTTTGTATATCAAGCTTCTAGTTTTTTCATGTAGGTCAGAAAGAAGCACAAATCATTATTGTAGACTCAGAATATAATTAAAAATCTCAATATAATGGCTCTCAGGCAAGATTAATAATGTAGCTCAAAGAGTATAGCTCAGGATGAGGTTTTTCAATGCGTCATTCCATGCCTTTTAAAGGGTCTGTTTCATCCAGCATGCCTTGCACGTGCCGTCTGTTGATGTTCCTTTGTTGCCGCCATTTTCATGGCCCATGAAAATGGCGGACAACAAAGGAACATCAACAAACGGCACGTGCAAGGAATGCTGGATGAAACAGACCCTTTAAAGGACATTTCTCGAATATAAAAAGATTTTTATCGAAGGAGTATGCGATTGTGTTTTTTGGAAGTGAAACACCCCTCTATTCTAACTTAAACATTGAAATAGATAAATACATACCCCAAGATCTTGCAATCCATGATGAAACGTGCTGCTTGCAATTGACCTCTCCGCAAGGAATCCAGTTTTGCTCGCCAATTTATCGAAATAAAATCGCGTCTGATTTAGAATCTCTGACAGACGAAGCTGCAAAACAGATTAACAATTCTTATTATTAAGTAGCCTCAAAATAAAAAGATCTAGATATTCTTTTATGTACCTAAATAGATGAAAGATCTAATCGTCTAAAGCAACCAAAATTTTCATTCTGGAAGCACGAAAAAACTCCAACAATTTAGCTGCATTTCGTTAGCATATCTAAAGTGACTCAGTGTGATTGGGGTTGGATTCGCCAGGTATTTTATCTACTGTAGAACCCTTTCGTATTGTATATAGAAAGAAACAGAAGAAGAGGTATTTTCTGGTACATACCAATAACGTAGGTCTTCCAAGAGGTAATTTATCTACTGTAGAACCCTTTCATATTGTATATATAAAGAAACAGGAGAAGAGGTATTTTCTGGTACATACCAATAACGTAGGTCTTCCAAGAGCAGTCACTTTAATAGCAGCAAACCCATTATTACTCGTCTTTCCTGCAAAAAATAATAACATAGTGAGAAGTGAGCAAATTCTATTTCTAACAGTTCCTAACAGTGTCAAGTGTGCTATAAACATAAACCGAAAACACCTATCGTTCAACATTAAATATCCAAGTCTGATAGACGTTCAGCAACCCTCTTTAATGTTGAAGAAGCCGATGAACATCGGAACACCCATTTCAAAAATGTTTAAAAATCCATATTTCTACAGGGTTTCCGAAAACATCGTGTCCTATTTGTGTTGCAGCGGAGGCATTGATTATTCTGTTGTCCTGCTCTTGATACAGTTGCATAAAGGGTTCGTGACCTCGTTTTAGCCAATCTGACAAATGGCTAAAGAGAGGTTTCAAACCCTAAAACTACAAGCCTATCCTATGCAAACGCAATAATAGCAGAACAATAGAATGTAAAGCTCCTTCACAGCAGCCACACAAATGGGTATAGTTTTTGGGGGACCCTTTCTATATTGAAGATATATTGAAGAAGATAGATAACGACAAGTTTAACTAAGTCTTTGCACATTTCTGCATTGTCTTTCAAATTTTCATAACATACTAATTGGACCTTGATTCATCTTTAATATTGATTATGTATGTAAATAGATTTAAAGTCGAAAGAAACGAGGTAGACAATGTTTACCTGTGGTTTCAATACAGTCAAGAAAGACATCTCTATTTTGATCACATTTTTCTTCTCCTTCATAAATGAACGTCCTTGCACTGTATAAATCTTTACGTCTATCAGCAAACTTCCTTTGAAATTTGTACTGTTTCACAACTTCATCGACATCCATTGTTTTTTCTGATGATCAAAAACAGGGATCCATTCATTTTTAAAGAAACTTCAAATGGACCACGCAGCACACTTGGTGGCTTGGGTATTAACTGCAGTACACGTATTTTTTTATAAGAAACTAAGAATTTGGGCCAGTACTGAAAGTTTCTTAAAATCATCAGATTTCGAGTACTCAGAGTTTCTTATGAGTTTCTTAGAGGTTCCATAACAATTTTCATGTTCACTACTTGTGCCCTCGTTACCATTTCAAAACACTGTTTTTTAAGCCTTTCCAATGTTTAGACATTACTCAATCAAGCACCTTAAGAGTAATATGATACAGGAAACAAGCGAAAGTAAAATAAAAACATGTCGAGGATTTCCTTTATCAAAATAAATAGTTTCTTAGCTTATATTTTCCCAGTAGTGGAATTTCTTAATTTTTTGGCGATCTGAGAGTTGAGTTTCTTATAAGCAGTTTCTTATAAGAAAAAATACGTGTATGCAAGAGGTTGGGACGGAGATGAAATACGCTTTTCGTTTCCGTCCTTGTCCCAATATGACAAAAGGCCCTGGGGACGGGCTTGGGGGAATTTCTGCTCCAGACAAAGTGGTTATTTCCATGGAGATGACGTCAGGGTATATTTACATTGAAATATGATGTAAAAACAGAAGGTAGGATAGAACAATTGTAGGTGGAAGAGAGGCGAAAATAATACAGGGCCGATGAGAGGCTTTGGAGGCCCAGGGACAAAACTGCAAATAAGGCCCCCCTGCGAGCGAAGCAGCATTATAAATAAAAACTGAGAAAGATATAAATACTTTACGAGGCCCTCTAGACCCCAAGGCCCAAGGGCAAAATTGCCCCCTGCCCCCCTCTCGGCGGCCCTGAAATGATACCTGAAATGCTGCATTTATGAACAAAGGTTGATACTTACTACTATGCTCTTTCTCTGGCAATGATTGTACCCTAGGAGGTATAAAGGAATTCAGATCAGAAAGGATAGCCTAGGATAGGTCATTGCGAAAGATGCAAAGCAGTCTGTGGCAACCCACATTGCCACATTGCTATGTTAGGTAGATTATACCACTTGGGGGAAGCTATCTTCCCAGATGAAAACAAAGGCAGCAATTCAAATCTCATTTGGCTAACCAGATGAAAGAATATGCTTTGCTTATCATTTTTATGAAATCTTAATCAGTAACTTTTGGAAACAATGTTACATTGTGCGGTTTCATAGCAAGTGTTAATCATTTTCCTCTGCTCCCTGTGGTATCGTCTTTATCGTCTTTATAATGCAATAAAGTAGTTTGTAAGTGCTGTCGTAAGTAATTGGTTTTAAGATCTTTAAATTGAATCGCGGAGATTTTAAAGGGGCTCCGTCGTCAAAATGTAAACAAAACGATGATTTTTGCAGTTTTTTGAAAGGTGATATCACACAGGATTTTCGTATTTTTTTCAAAATGAAAGTTGCTGGTTGGGCATTAATCCTTGTATTTCACTAAGGAAAAAACCAAACATTCATATCTTCTACGATTGCTCGGATATAAGTGGATTTTCAACGGTCACTTTTGGTGGCTTTGGGGGCACCAAACAAACTGCAGAAACCAATGGATGAACAATGGATAATCCCCGACACGTGCGAGTTTACGGATTTCTTTACTGTTTGACGACGGAGCCCCTTTAATATGAAAAGTAAACATAAACAGCAACGCATAAAAAATCAGTTTGAACGAATCTAATGAATAATTCAAAGACTACATTTAATATGAAAAGTAGGAAAAATGACAAAAAGGTAAAATATTTCGCTTTCATTTTTCTGTCTCTTTACGTTATAACTCTATTGTATATTCTGATTTAGAACTGAAGAAACTGTGTTGCATAAGTTCATTCCACCCTTTAAGCTCTCATTTTAATCGGTTTAAGCATGGTCAAGGTTTAGGGTAGACTTGCCCCAAGTCTGTTTCGTCAACTGTAATAAGTCTACCGGAAAGTATATATTTCGCTTTTCACTTTCCCCTTCAATTTTTTTGACGATGTAATGGTTCAAACAACAACAGCAACAAATTAGAGAGACTTACTGGTTTGCATTAGACTGAACTGACGATGAAGGCATATCAGCTTCTACTGCATAATCAAGGATAGCACCAACCCCAAATTTTTCCATCAAATCTATTTTCGGTTTTATTTCTTCCTTTACTTCCCCAGCTACGAAATGCCCATAAAACGAGCCTTTCATCAGCATCTCAAATAATCTCTTCCCAAGTAACTTCTGGCTGATGTTTATCAACTGAAAAGACAAAAAATAGTTTCAGCAAATTTCAAAANGATTTAGAACTGAAGAAACTGTGTTGCATAAGTTCATTCCACCCTTTAAGCTCTCATTTTAATCGGTTTAAGCATGGTCAAGGTTTAGGGTAGACTTGCCCCAAGTCTGTTTCGTCAACTGTAATAAGTCTACCGGAAAGTATATATTTCGCTTTTCACTTTCCCCTTCAATTTTTTTGACGATGTAATGGTTCAAACAACAACAGCAACAAATTAGAGAGACTTACTGGTTTGCATTAGACTGAACTGACGATGAAGGCATATCAGCTTCTACTGCATAATCAAGGATAGCACCAACCCCAAATTTTTCCATCAAATCTATTTTCGGTTTTATTTCTTCCTTTACTTCCCCAGCTACGAAATGCCCATAAAACGAGCCTTTCATCAGCATCTCAAATAATCTCTTCCCAAGTAACTTCTGGCTGATGTTTATCAACTGAAAAGACAAAAAATAGTTTCAGCAAATTTCAAAATTGAAAGTTTAGGCCGATTTATATCGAGGAAAACAGCATTGGATTTTAAGATTACAAACTGTGGATGTGGGGCATTACCCAGACATGCAGGAAACGATTTTTCTTTCATGAAAAAAGCACCTGGTTCAAGAGCGTTTACAATGTTCCAAAAAAATATTCTGTAGATGTTCGGAACAAAAATGTTATGGACTAGGAGGAGAACAGTGTAAAACAGGAGGCAGATCTATGACGTGGTGAGACTTTAGATTTATTACTATTCCAAAGCAAACGGGCTCCAAGATGCTTTTTACGGCCCTGGACTCCCAAGATCGAGGGACATTTCACTCATCCCAAAAAGCGTACGAGATTTTTTCAGAACAAAAGGATTTTTAGGATTTTGGTGTATTTTTCTTGAAAACAAAAGGATTTTTGCTGAAGGTGTAGGAGATTTTTTGGAAGGGAAATGCCCCTCGCCCAAGATGTCCTGATATCCTGACTTAAGAAATCTTTCCAAAAATAAATCCCATCAAAGCACGTGCTAAGCTACAAGTGGACCCATTTTTGTCTACCCGTGTAGCCTAGCACGCGTTTCTCCTTCCGGAAGTTCATATTTCCAGGAAGAGCGTGCGGGGCAGACGACACACCCCTTGCACACCCACAAAAGGAAGTTGCTGGCAACGTCGATTCTTGAGAAACCACTGCGGATAATTTGTTGGGGGGCGGGAGGGGGGTTGTGGAGTGTCTGACACAAAGTGGTCGGCTAAAAAACGCGGAGAAGATACAAAACGTCGCAAAACAAACGCCCACCACTGTAAACATTTTAGTCATGAGGAACTTATCCTCGTAGTCGTGGCACGAGTTATTTAGGCCAATAATATTCACCGCAGTCATGATTTTGTTCCTATTCCTAGTTTGAAAAAACCTAAAATGAATAATTCCCTTAGGTATTGCAGGTAACCAATTCTAACCACAAATACCAGATTAAAACAACACATAAATAAATAAACTCTACGATTGATCAATCTGCCAAAAATTGCATTCCTGATCATGAAGCCATGAATGAATGAAATCCAAAGCGGCTTCCCTTCAATTCAACGTAGCAAGCAAACTCAATCACAACAATCTTCTTGTACAAAACAGTCAACCAAAACATTATGGGGAGCTGGCGAGCTTCCAAGATAACTCCAAAAAATCTTCCTGCTCTACCATATTTCCTTCTGGCTGGATGTTTCAGGCTCAACGTTAGCGATAAGTTTTTTCGTGAATATATACGATTGATAAACCTTTTCGTTACTGTACGGTATGTTGCAAGCTGCTAAGCTAAAACCCCACTAAAACATCCCATAAATGAATAAATCATACATGGAGCAGGTTCTTCCACAGCTAATAATGCAAGAATGTCTTAGAAAGACTTCCATGGCTACGAACTTTGCGAATAGAAAAAGAAATGAAGCTAACTTTGAAAACAACTCACTGTCTGTTGACGATCCACAATGAAATCCACTGAACATATTTTGAAAACAGTCAAAGCTCTCAGTATTTCCCATGTTGTTTTGGATTTGAAGGCCTGCTTCGGATCATCAAAATCCAGCACTGTATCTTTTGCAGTTTCCAATTGCGTCTTATCATCAACTGTTGATATTACTGTAGTACTTCTCCATCGTAAATTGTTTTGAATAGGCCTGATGTTTTGCGAATATTTTGGAAATCTTGCTGTAAAGTTTTGAAGTCTGCAGATCGTTGCCATAACGTGTGTGAACGCTCCTTGGTGGCTTTGCAGTGTGAAAGATGTGTTTTGAGTCTATTCCATTTGGAGTTCCCGAATATACCGGTTTGACCAGGGCTAACAACTTGGGTCTGGCTAAACCTGGCTAAACAACGTAAAATATGGAACGCAAAGATCTACTGTGGACCCCAGGAGCCTACCTCTTGGAATTAGTTTTAATGAAAACAAAAGGACCTTGGACGTTTGATATAAAAGACACACTATCTGAAAGGCAATTTATCTGAAAATCATAAAATATGAGACCCCCAAAGTGTTTAAAATGTAGAAATTGAAAGTTTTTAGTGTAGAAATTTGTGATTTTAACTTCTTCCAAACAAATGAATTTACTATGTTTAGGGGCCGTAAACGAATCTTTAGATACTATTTTTACAAAAATTATCATTCCATTTCGAGTCATTTTAGGAACGAAGAAGTACGGTAATGCTCTTTCATCCATTGATATTTTGACAGTTCTATTTTTCTTCTTGCTGCAAAAGCAGATTTCATTTCATTCACAATTTGACTGATAAACTGAAACAACAAATATCAAAAGCCGGTTCAGATTTGGTGACTGAGCCCTTGGCAACGCTATCATCATTACATGCTGTGAAATAAATTTCGTACAATCGTATCCAGTCTCTTCCAAGTGAAATGGAGAAATTGGAAGTCATCCAATGAAGTTTAAAATTTTCAAACAAAAGATCTGTCAGGTGACTGCCTTCCTTGAAAGCTTTACGCTGATAAGATAGAACCACAAATTTTAGCCAAACCAGAAATGATTCATGAACTATATTTATCAAATCCACACACAACATGTGCTTTGCCTGCGGCTTTGCCTACCTACTTTCAAGACAATACATCCTAGGTAGGAGGCGGATCAAACTATCAAACTTTACTTCATGAATGATATAGTCGATAGCGTTTCACAACACAAAGTACACTCATTTTCTTTTATAAGAAACTAAGGTCCGGGGCTGGTAGGCAGTTTCTTAAATTTTTGGGCCATTTTGCTACCAAAAGATTCTTACGTGTTTCTTATATCTTTAATGCAGGAAGTGTAGAGTTAATTTTTTTTATTGTCTAAAGGGTTCCCAAATTACTTAGTAAGATCTCAAAGCAAGCAAATAACACAATTCGCACTCAAAATATTGTCTAAACAGTTGCTATAACTGTACAATGTCAAAAAACTTTTGAGTGCGATGGGAAAATTAAAACTGCAAATTAAAAAAGCTTCTTAACTTTTTAAATTCAAGTACAGTAGGGTTGTTTCTCAACTTCAAAAAATTGAGCCTACCGCTGCTCCCAAGTTTTCATGTCCTGGAAACCACCTGAAACTACACTGTAATCTAATAATAAACTGGGTGCAATACAAACAAAATTTCTTGATCTCCTCTCCAGCAGTAGGCCTCTGCTGCAGGTTTACAAGTTTGCCTACCACCAGTATTTACAGAACTTTACCCTAAATTGCATGGCAGGCCTACCTACACTTTCAGGTCCTGTGTGTTTTATATGGGCGTCCCTGCACGTATCGCCCATCCATCCATCCATCCATCGAGCAGGCCTGGTTTAGACTATCTATACCAGTCTCTAAACTACTAAGAGGCATAAATATTATCATGAAATTCTGCCAATGACACCAGCAAATCAAAATATGCTAGGAAACATACCTGCCGAAGTTCTGAGTATCAAACATTTTAAATGAAAAACGAAAATCCACTTGTGCAAATTGTCCCGCCTTCCAAAATGGCGGCTGTTCGTGCCTAATCCAAACAAGACACTTTCATTACCGCGTTCCCACGATTTTACGCACAACAATTACCCATAAAGAATCTAATATAACATTTGTTACATCTGTTAATAATACTTAACCACTAAACAGTACAACTCACCGTAAAAAGCTGTTAAATTTTAACACTTGAATGACCATCTATGGAGTACACGCCTTTAATCTTGGTTTGAAAACAGTCATGGCCTGGTCGCAACAGTCGTGCAAATGCCTCGAGATGCATGACTTGAACCTCAACAATCGTACCAAGACAATAGAGCAATACATTTTTATTGTTCATCAATACAATCAGTTCTTCACGGGTGGTTTCCGTGTCATACCTCAGCAGGCGCCCCCGTTGACGAATATTTTCAATACAAAATGAGTAGGCCGTAGCCGTAGGTCAACAAAATTCAAATACATTACCTTTTCCAACTGTCTTGCTACGCTCTGTCGCTCAAGTTCCATTTCTTTGGAAAGCTTCTCAAACTGTGCTTCCTACAATGGGATATGAATAAAACGATGAGCATTCCCGCACATCAAAACAATGATTCTCTCTCTGGCTTTGGTTTGGCAACCGTGGATACAAATCTGAGGCGGATTTTGCGATTTTGTCAAATTTGAAAATACCACAGTTGACTTACGAGTCATAAGCCNAACTACCTATACTTATCAAATCCACAACATGTGCTTTGCCTACCTACTTTCAAGACAATACATCCTCGGTAGTGGTGGATCAAACTTCATTTCATGAATGATATAGTTGATATCGTTTCACAAAGTATTCTCAAAAGGTAGCTCAATTTCAGTTGAATTACTAACGAGGGACAAAACCCTACAACTTGTGGAGTATCATCAGAGATTCCCACAAAAAAATCAAAATGTCAAAATAAAAAAACAACACTTCATGCAGGGCACATATCAGTTCAGAATTACAGTGTGGAAAACAAGCATCAACGCTGTTGAAAAATGTGTTCGTACTGTTTCCCCCAGACGCTCAAAATTTACGCTTCCCAGAGGCAACGGGCATCACCTGGCCCTGACCTGACCTGAAAGCTCGTTAGAGAAGTAGTAAAGGCTTGCATTTCAAAATGTGTTGATAGTTTTGCTGCCGTAAACATGATGTACATTAGTTAATAGCTTGAAAGTTTGATGAAATGAAATGAAGCATTGCTATGAAATTAGTATTTTAAGGCCAAAGATTCTGAGCTCCTCTGATTCCTTATCCTAGTCCGGGTTTTATTTTACCAATATTCCATTGATGATGACGTCAAATGATTAAAATTTCATTGATGCAGGTATGCAGATTGTGTGGTGAATTACAAAAAGATTTGTCAGGTGAATAAAAGCAGATTACAGCGTCTATTCTGATTGCACAATTAAATATATATTTAGGATCAGATTTCTAATTAAAGCTTCTATTCAACTTGAAACGTCAAGAGTTGGTCAAGAGTCGAGCAATTCCAGCCCAGGGTCCTTTGCGGGCACGCCATAACTTCAGACTGTCTGAAAATCAAAATTGGCTTGGACCGAAACTGTAGATTTGATTGACAGTGCATAGTTGAACTGATCTGATAGAACAGTTCAAAAAGTAAAACTTTTCTATCAGTTCTTCTACAGCACTGTGGATCCATGGTTTCCGCTTAGGCCAAATTTGATTTTCAAATGGTCTGAAATTTCAGCGTATTTCGTAGGCTAGGCCCAAAGCTCCAAGAGGCGTTGGATATTAAATACGGTAAAGCCTCTTACAGCTTTCTGGCTATGATTTGCGTAATACCTCTGCAGAAATCACACAAGGGCATTAATCAAAACGTAAGTGTATCAAAATGAGAACGAACGTGACAAAGCTTGAAAGCTATTCCTTATAAAAGTTCTGTTAATACCTGCTAAAACCTAAAAGTTAACCGATCAAAACAAGCTAGATCTTGACGTCATACAAGTCTTTAAGAAGAATCAAATCAGACAAGGGGATTAATCAAAAACGTAAGTGTATCAAAATGAGAATGAACGTGACAAAGCTTGAAAGCTATTCCTTATAAAAGTTCTGTTAATACCTGCTAAAACCTAAAAGTTAACCGATCAAAACAAGCTAGATCTTGACGTCATACAAGTCTTTAAGAAGAATCAAATCAGACAAGGGGATTAATCAAAAACGTAAGTGTATCAAAATGAGAATGAACGTGACAAAGCTTGAAAGCTATTCCTTATAAAAGTTCTGTTAATACCTGCTAAAACCTAAAAGTTAACCGATCAAAACAAGCTAGATCTTGACGTCATACAAGTCTTTAAGAAGAATCAAATCAGACAAGGGGATTAATCAAAAACGTAAGTGTATCAAAATGAGAATGAACGTGACAAAGCTTGAAAGCTATTCCTTATAAAAGTTCTGTTAATACCTGCTAAAACCTAAAAGTTAACCGATCAAAACAAGCTAGATCTTGACGTCATACAAGTCTTTAAGAAGAATCAAATCAGACAAGGGGATTAATCAAAAACGTAAGTGTATCAAAATGAGAATGAACGTGACAAAGCTTGAAAGCTATTCCTTATAAAAGTTCTGTTAATACCTGCTAAAACCTAAAAGTTAACCGATCAAAACAAGCTAGATCTTGACGTCATACAAGTCTTTAAGAAGAATCAAATCAGACAAGGGGATTAATCAAAAACGTAAGTGTATCAAAATGAGAATGAACGTGACAAAGCTTGAAAGCTATTCCTTATAAAAGTTCTGTTAATACCTGCTAAAACCTAAAAGTTAACCGATCAAAACAAGCTAGATCTTGACGTCATACAAGTCTTTAAGAAGAATCAAATCAGACAAGGGGATTAATCAAAAACGTAAGTGTATCAAAATGAGAATGAACGTGACAAAGCTTGAAAGCTATTCCTTATAAAAGTTCTGTTAATACCTGCTAAAACCTAAAAGTTAACCGATCAAAACAAGCTAGATCTTGACGTCATACAAGTCTTTAAGAAGAATCAAATCAGACAAGGGGATTAATCAAAAACGTAAGTGTATCAAAATGAGAATGAACGTGACAAAGCTTGAAAGCTATTCCTTATAAAAGTTCTGTTAATACCTGCTAAAACCTAAAAGTTAACCGATCAAAACAAGCTAGATCTTGACGTCATACAAGTCTTTAAGAAGAATCAAATCAGACAAGGGGATTAATCAAAAACGTAAGTGTATCAAAATGAGAATGAACGTGACAAAGCTTGAAAGCTATTCCTTATAAAAGTTCTGTTAATACCTGCTAAAACCTAAAAGTTAACCGATCAAAACAAGCTAGATCTTGGTGTCATACAAGTCTTTAAGAAGAATCAAATCAGACAAGGGGATTAATCAAAAACGTAAGTGTATCAAAATGAGAATGAACGTGACAAAGCTTGAAAGCTATTCCTTATAAAAGTTCTGTTGATACCTTTTGAAAGTTAACCGATCAAAACAAGCTAGATCTTGACGTCATACAAGTCTTTAAGAAGAATCAAATCAGACAAGGGGATTAATCAAAACGTAAGTGTATCAAAATGAGAACGAACGTGACAAAGCTTGAAAGCTATTGCTTATAAAAGTTCTGTTGATACCTTTTGAAAGTTAACCGATCAAAACAAGCTAGATCTTGACGTCATATAAGTCTTGAAGCCTGTATTTAAGCTCTTGGATAATCTGCCTGAAACCTTTCCAAGAATCAAATCACAGTCTTAAGATTTGAAAGTTTGCTTACCAACCAATGAAATAACGCTTTAGGCTGTAAATGATAAGAATGTGTTGGGCAGGAAAATCGATTTAACGGAATAAAATTTCATCTATTAGTATACAGTCGTCGTATACAGTGGGTCCTGAAGTAGCCTGCGTATAGCCTCAACTCGCGCAGGCTAGTCCTGAAGGAGCAAAATGGAAAATAAGATTTGCCAAAAAGACACTCATGGAATGGGATTTTATGCCGGGACTTGGATTTTATGAACTGGAACTAGGAATACAAAAGGCAAAAATAGACTGGGAATGGGTTCGTGTATTCAGGAAACAGTGACTAGGATTTCTGAACAATAAGTCTGGGAAGATCAATCTGAGAACATTTCAGGACCCTCCTTTTAGTACCCTCTGTTCAATAAGATAGCGAATAAAGATTCAGGTCAACTTACAGGTGAGTTTCCCGCAGAGTCTTTTAACGAAAATGAAAAATGATGAGAAGAACAGGTACAAAATTATCTTGGGAAAATGAGGGGAAAGTTCTTTCCGACTGATTTAAGATTAGGCCTCAAGAAAGATCAATGCAAACAGCGGTCTATAAATATTGAGCAGAGTTTGACATGTGGTAGGCCAGAAGCATAGTTCACGTATTTAGTTTGTTTTTACTTTAGTTTCCTTTTCACCAATATCAATCTTCGATTTAATGTACATTTGTATCTACGAGAATATTTTGTTTAAATAAGCTAACTATGATAACAATTTACACATGATTACGTTCGATACTAAAGAATGAAATTGAAATATCGATAGATGGTAGTTTTGACGTTAAAATTGTCGAAATAAATAAAGTTACGAATTCGGAATTTCCAATAGTTCATAAATCTTGAACAACCTTTTTGGTGATCTTAATGTTGAACCAGTCGTCATTTCTCAGCTTTGCATTTTTTCAAGTTGTATATAACATTTAAAAGGGTCAATGCCACCCAGGGTCCATTGCAGGCATGCTGCAGCATTGATACGACCATTTGTACCAATCACCAATCTTTCAAATGACTCCTTGACGCATCTTTTACTATATGAAACTCGAATTAACTTTACGCTTCATCCACGAAACTGGTCGCTTTGATTAAGATCTATTGAGACTTTAGCTATGTACGAAGCAACC
>REGL01000254.1:57664-80971 GCA_004194395.1 Aurelia aurita complex sp. Pacific
CGTAAGTGTATCAAAATGAGAACGAACGTGACAAAGCTTGAAAGCTATTGCTTATAAAAGTTCTGTTGATACCTTTTGAAAGTTAACCGATCAAAACAAGCTAGATCTTGACGTCATATAAGTCTTGAAGCCTGTATTTAAGCTCTTGGATAATCTGCCTGAAACCTTTCCAAGAATCAAATCACAGTCTTAAGATTTGAAAGTTTGCTTACCAACCAATGAAATAACGCTTTAGGCTGTAAATGATAAGAATGTGTTGGGCAGGAAAATCGATTTAACGGAATAAAATTTCATCTATTAGTATACAGTCGTCGTATACAGTGGGTCCTGAAGTAGCCTGCGTATAGCCTCAACTCGCGCAGGCTAGTCCTGAAGGAGCAAAATGGAAAATAAGATTTGCCAAAAAGACACTCATGGAATGGGATTTTATACCGGGACTTGGATTTTATGAACTGGAACTAGGAATACAAAAGGCAAAAATAGACTGGGAATGGGTTCGTGTAGTCAGGAAACAGTGACTAGGATTTTCTGTAGAATAAGACTGGGAAGATCAATCTGAGAACATTTCAGGACCCTCCTTTTAGTACCCTCTGTTCAATAAGATAGCGAATAAAGATTCAGGTCAACTTGCAGGTTTGTTTACTGCAGAGTCTTTTAACGATAACGAAAAATGATGAGAAGAACAGGTACAAAATTCTCTTGGGAAAATGAGGGGAAGTTCTTTCCGACTGAATTAAGATTAGGCCTCAAGAAAGATCAATGCAAACAGCGGTCTATAAATATTGAGTAGAGTTTGACATGTGGTATGTCGGAAGAATAGTTCATGTATATAGTTTGTTTTTACTTTAGTTTTCTTTTCACCAATATCAATTTTCGATTTAATGTACATTTGTATCCACGAGAATATTTTGTTTAAATAAGCTAACTATGATAACAATTTACACATGATTACGTTCGATACTAAAGAATGAAATTGAAATATCGATAGATGGCAGTTTTAACGTTAAAATTGTCGAAATAAATAAAGTTACAATTTCGGAATTTCGAATAGTTCATAAATCTTGAACAACCTTTTTGATGATCTTAATGTTGAACCAGTCGTCATTTCTCAGCTTTGCATTTTTTCAAGTTGTATATAACATTTAAAAGGGTCAATGCCACCCAGGGTCCATTGCAGGCATGCTGCAGCATTGATACGACCATTTGTACCAATCACCAATCTTTCAAATGATTCTTCAACGCATCTTTTATTGTATGGTAATCAAAACCTTTCTAATAAGTTGAACAGAAATCTACTCTAATTAATTTTACGCTTCATCCACGAAACTGGTCGCTTTGATTAAGCTCTAATGAGACTTTAGCTATGTACTAAGTAACCACCAAGTCCCTTATCGTAAATGGTTCTTTTCTTTGTAAATTCTGTTTCACATCAGATGTCAGACATTATACTTACTTGGTAAATCAACAATAAAATGATTTGCGCTGGTGACACCTTTCAACTCACTGCAACCCTCACCTGACCTGACATCTGATATGAGACAGATTCTAGTATGGTTTCCATTAATTTTTAATTGTTCGTAAAGTGACTGTATACAGTTTAACGTTTCATGTTTTTATATATTGGTCATGGGGCAGTCATTGTATTTCGCTCCCCATGGTATCGTACCTGTAGTGTTGTATGGTAATTAAAACAGGTATAGTAGAATGTAAGATATGTTGTGAAATTTTATATTTGAATATTTGAATATTTTCCATTTAGGCCAAATTTGAATTTCAGACAGTCTGAAATTGCAATGAGCCTGCAAAGGGTCCTCGGTGACAATGGCTCGCTAAGCCTAGCCTTTCCTTTGACAACACATTAAATAAATTTCTAAATTGCTTCAAGTCAGAATTCTACCACTTAATAATTTCTAAAAACCCAGTTCCAAATACATTCCAAACTGAAGGGGTAGTCTTTTAACTACTGACATTGACGATGATAAAAATTCAGTACCTCACCTTTGTAACAGTATATAAATANTGCAATGAGCCTGCAAAGGGTCCTCGGTGACAATGGCTCGCTAAGCCTAGCCTTTCCTTTGACAACACATTAAATAAATTTCTAAATTGCTTCAAGTCAGAATTCTACCACTTAATAATTTCTAAAAACCCAGTTCCAAATACATTCCAAACTGAAGGGGTAGTCTTTTAACTACTGACATTGACGATGATAAAAATTCAGTACCTCACCTTTGTAACAGTATATAAATACTGGCTGAAACACTCTTCGTCAGTCTCACACAGCGTAAAAGTATTCTCGGGATAATTCAAAGATGTTTGGCAATTGTTGATAATTGAATGTTACTTGTCCCTTCATAGATCGTTCCTACAAATAAAGATGAGGATAAAAATAAGAAGTATTCTCTTTCACAAACAGGAAAATAATCTAATATACATACTTCAACCAACGATTTCGTGTCTGTAAATCCATGGGGACAAAATTATGCGACCATCGTCAGTTTCTTGGGATACTGTAAAGTACTATGTAAAGTACTATGAGGCACTATAAAGTACAATAAAGTACTGGAAAGTACTATATAAAGTACTGTAAGGTACAATGTAAAGTACACTTTTTTTTATAAGAAACTGGTTTATAAGAAACTAGTACTACGATGACCAAAAATTTAAGAAACTCTAGTACTACACTCAAGAACAGTTAAGAAGCTCTTCAAATTCAATTTCTGTATGTCTCTTTTATTCTATGTCTCTCTAACAAAGGTACCTTCATCTTAACTTTTAACTGCAAAAATNCATACTTCAACCAACGATTTCGTGTCTGTAAATCCTTGGGGACAAAATTATGCGACCATCGTCAGTTTCTTGGGATACTGTAAAGTACTATGTAAAGTACTATGAGGCACTATAAAGTACAATAAAGTACTGGAAAGTACTATATAAAGTACTGTAAGGTACAATGTAAAGTACACTTTTTTTATAAGAAACTGGTTTATAAGAAACTAGTACTACGATGACCAAAAATTTAAGAAACTCTAGTTCAATTTCTGTATGTCTCTTTTATTCTATGTCTCTCTAACAAAGGTACTTTCATCTTAACTTTTAACTGCAAAAATTGGTAATTTTCCGCCAGAATGTGCATGGCTTATTCGTGATGACAATGTCAATGTAAAATGGAAGCCCTTTGTCGAGAAGAAGCCTCAAATTTGAACAATATCGCAATTTTAGGCCCAAAAAATAAGAAACTAATTAAGAAACTTTTACTATGAAAACGCCAATTTCATGCGAAATTAAGAAACTTTTAGTACTAAGTGCTGATCCAAGTTTCTTATAAAAAAAAAACGTGTACTACGTCGATATGGGAGATTTTCTGCAGAATTGATTCCAGTTCGTCATTCACTCAGAGAACCATTTAAAGAACCATTTAGAAGACAGAACAAGGCTCACAATAAATAATTTTGGGGATGAATATGAAACATCATTTCTTTCAAATTTCCTTTCTGGAGCTGTGAAACGGTTCAGCGGTGTGAGTGGAAGGGATATAATGTTGGGTAGAGAAAAAGAAAGGCACTTACCAATCTTTGCATCTCTGTAAAATTTCTCAACAGGATTTGATTTGACAAAACCAACTCCACCCATCCAGTCAATTGCTTTTGATGCTACCATATTCGCTACCTGTAAACAACGATTATTAATCAACTTTTCAAGAACATTAGGCATTGCCACCAACTTGTAGGAAATTGAACAAACTATTTGATTATGAATAGTCTAGTGTATCATGAAAGCTTAATTTTGGATGACTAAGGAAAGAAACGACTAAAAATGTTGCAATGCATCATTGATTATATAGCAATTAATGTAAACAATACCTCAGCACTGTAAAGCTTCGCCATTGCTGCTTCTTTGACGAAAGGGAGGCCAGCCTCTTTCAGCCTTGCTGCATTGTATGTAAGAAGGCGAGCTGCTTCTAATTGAGTGCTTGCATGTGCCACTTGGTGTTGCATCGACTAACAATGAAAGGAATCAAATCAGAGTCTGAGAATCAAAAGTCTTGAACACACAAATTCAATTCAGCTAACTTTGCTTACACCAACTTCTGACGATGTGATTGTGAACAATTTGAACAATTTGTTCCAACTAACTAGTGAGAAACACCACATCCAAACTCGACAAGCCACCTCTAAAAAGTTCTATGTTCCAAAAGCTAGAACGAACTATGAACGAAACTTCATTGGCGTTGGTGTTTTCCCAACTGGCCTTCGTTCTAATTAGTTATTAGCAATTATAACAAATGAATATAATTTTCGTGTGGTTAGTATTACAGCATTTTATGTATTCTTATTTCATTAACCATGTCGTTGAGGGCAAATGGCTCGAAAGCTCATTATGAGTTATTTTCATTTGTCCTTTTCAGCACCTTTAGTAAGATAGATGTTTTTCATGTACTGATACTTGTAAGCGTTCTTTCGTAGATATTATATCATACTTTTATATTAGGCTATCATGTAAGTTTAGCTGAGAATATTCATGAAATGAAATGAAATGAAAAAAAAAATGAAATGATTGTATTCTTGAGGAAGCTTTCCTTTCCTACAAGTTTAGAATTCCGTACCATTTCGTACAATTTCGTCACTTTACTTGTGGTAAATAAAGTGCATATTTAGAAAGAGTAAAGTTCGTTGGAATTTCCTATGAAATAAGCGTGTCTCTAAATGTAATAATTTGTCAAGAGATAATGTAACAAAACAGTAATCTGCAGTCATCGAGCTGTTCATATTACATCGAAATGCATCGTAGGAACAATCGGATTACGAGTTGTTGACCAAGTGTCACACGCAAGCAAGGTAACAAGAAACGGCATCGTATGAAAGAGGTATAAAGATCATGTTCTGAAGTTGTTAGTTTGCAGTTCATAGCCAGAGGTTCAATGGTAGGGACCTTAGGGTCTCCAGCCGAATCCCGCCAAAGCAAGATATATCGATACAGAGTATGGAGGTTCAATGGTAGGGACCTTAGGGTCTCCAGCCGAGTAGGGTCTCCAGCCGAATCCCGCCAAAGCAAGATATATCGATACAGAGTATGAACGAAGAATATAAACATGAACACGTCAAGAGTTGTGTTATTTGAATGTATATTCTGAACCACTGATGATGGACACCGCCATTCCCGAGCCCCGCCATTCCCGAGCCCCGCCATTCCCGAGCCCCGCCAATCAGGTGTTACCCATGCAGGTAACTGTACTAACAGATAGAGAGATTTTCAGTACCAAATGTATGGCCATTTGACCTGCAGTGGGTACGAACAATTTTAGCTAACTTTGTCTGTTGTACACAACATACATTTCTTGATAAAAAATCATGGGAAACAGGTCAAGCACAATGTCAGTCAAAATTTCTATCAACACATTAACAATAAGGCTCACATTTGAAATCTGTTGTTTTCAAAATATTCATTAGATTCCTAAAAACTGATAAAATTTTATTGACAATATAACAGCTAACATGATAACAAAGATATACAAAAATTTAGTTTATCAAAATCAGCTGTATCGTGCTTTGGTTATGAGCAATTTAATAAACATGTTTCATTCCAAAATCATTCAAACAGGGTTAAAGTAAGATTGGGCAGTCATATCCGTCCATCCTTCGGAGGGGACGTTAAACTAGGGATCCCTTGCCTGGATGCGGCATGCATAGTGGGCTTAAATTAGTTTTACGGTAGAATACTTCCAGCTCATTCGAAATAATTAAATTACTGAAAAAAATAGAAGAGCTTTGATTAGCCTCATGTAGGCTATTTTCAACGACTTGCATCCAATTGTTTTCCTAGTTGTATTCACTCTTTACACGTTAAAAATTATTCAGCTTCCTCTCGCCCTCTGCAAGGTAAAATTCCTGTTCCACAAACAAACCATACAAACACAATTTCCCTAGGCTATGAAACATCCAATAAAGCTTTGCTATGCTAGTAAAACACTGTCAAAGTTAAGTAGCAATTAAAATCAACCACTGAACTACCGGGTGTCCCAAAACCCAAGCACTCCCGTTTGAAAAATCACCAAAATTTGATTGCATGACCGATCTTCAATTTTCTTTTTTTTCCAAGTAGATCAAGGACCAAATTATTTGCTCAGACATAGCTGATTTTGTAATTGGTTTGAAATTAGCAAATTTAGCTCTTTTTAGGGCTACCTGGTTTTGAATCATGCTGCAAAAGAGCATTTATGCTTGCCAGATCAATTCCTTTGTGCATATAACGCTTCTAGTTTGGTCATAAATGACAGAAAGAAATGCACACTATCATTGGAGACTTCGATGACGATGAAAAATCTGAAAATTTTGACTGTTAGGCAAGATTGAGCATTTTGCTTAAAAAGTATAGCTCAAAATAAGGTTTTTCAGCGTGTAATTTTTCAACCTGGTTGCATCAAAAGCAAACATTTTAGCATCTATAAATATTTTTGGGTCTATGACAAAACAAGTCAAAAAGAAAATTTTATCAAAGGTTTGATAACCAATTTTTGGTGATTTTTAAACGGGAGTACTTTTTTTGGGACACCCGGCGGTTACCTGAAAGTCCCAGAGCTTTTGTCCAAACTGACTTCTGTCCTTGATGTATGGTATAACATGATCAAGAGCACCTTGGGCAAGTCCTAGCATCTACAACAATTGTGCAAGATTTAAATATTGCAAAGTACATCTGGAGAAACAAAAATCTACGATGCCACCCTAAAACCTACCGGGTATTCCGAAAATAGTAAACAGCTTTGGCAGGCGTGCATAATGTTCAAACCTGCCTGGGAGCGGTAGAAATTCTCTGAAAACCTGCCTGCATATCAATTTTGTACAGCTAGGGTAGAAAAGCCTATTACCAGAACCAGTAATAATGCAGGTATCAAACAGTAAGTTTTTACACATGGAGCAACGAAACGATTAATCATATATTCAACAACAGAACATGAGCAATTTGTACCATTTGTTTGCTATTATTCATCATCTTACTGCAATTACATTTCATCAAAAACTATTTTAGAAAAACTGCCTGCAAAATATTGCTTTGGAAAAAGCTGCCTGGGAACTTTGTTCCCACGTTCCCATGTTTATGCATGCCTGAGCTTTGGTGAGGCGTAATGATGAAAATGTAGCTTTAATCAATGACTGATCATTTTTAAAACTTTCCTCAATAGTTAGCTTGAACACAGACACCTTGTTTTTATATTGGTGTTTTTTGAGTGTTGAAATATCAATCTTGAAAGTTCAAATTTGCTGTGACTTCAAATCTGCTGTGACCTCAAAGTCACAGCTTTGGCGTTTTAGCCTAAGTAAATTCTTGAAGCACAGGCAATAAATCAACAATAGCTGTGATAGAATTTGAATAAAATTTAGACATATCATATCACATTTACCAGAATTCATCTGTTCTATTAAAGATATCAAACGTATTATTCTAAAAAGTTTCAGATATTTCATATCAAATTTTGAGGCATGAAATGAAAGAAAGTACAGCATTCACCTGGGCTGCTATTCCAATTCTGCCGACATTTAACGAACCAATTGCATATTTGTATCCATGACCAAACTTTCCAAGGATATTCTGCTCTGGAATCTACAATAAACAATACAAAAGGATACTGGAGTTTTCTCATATCATTCGATATCCAGAAAAATCTTGAGCGTATTCTTGACTTTTTCCTATGTGGGTATTGGAAGACGACCTTTCAATTCCAGAAGTTTTGAAAAGTTTGCGAAAGTCTCAACATATTTTTGACTAAATGCACAATAGCATGTTATTCATGTCATTTAAAGTTTTAGGTATTTGCTCTGAAATCGGGCAACAACTGACACAGAAGTTTCCTTGATAAAATGTATCTGAACCAACTGTTTCTGCATCTCTTCTTTGAATGAGCAGCACACGATAAATAGATATTTTTAACATTGCATTTTTCGAAAGATACGCGAACGAATAAATTACAAAAGCGACATAGTAGAGTTTATATGATTGCTAATGAAATCATGATCGTAAAAACTTGACATATCAAGAGGACAAGAGCGTTTGCATAAATAGTTGCATGGTGTGGCAATCAATCAATTCAGCGAGAAATATGAGCACATGAGAAGAGATTGAATCTTTAAAACCAAACTCCTTTGCACAACATAAGAAAAGAAATAAGACTTACTCTGACGTCATCAAGATTGACAATACACGTGGAAGATGCCCGAATTCCAAGCTGCAAAGAAAGGTAAGCAAATCTCAGTCATAAATATTGCATAGAGTATTGAAATCATTTCACAAATATTTCTTCAGGCATATTTCTTAGGCGAATTTTACCGGCACTCCTTTGAGTTGTGGATGTACTTCCAAAAGTGGGAAGATTAAGTTGATCAAGTGATACAATAAACACTATCTGAAGTAGCAGTTTGAAGTCCCTAGATTCATGCAAATGTTTTGTCTCACAATACTCTCAAGATATTCTTTCCTTTTTCTCTTCAATTGATGAAGAAGCACCAAGATTTTATCGAGTAACCAATTTTCAGTGACATTGAGTATCCTTCAAATGATGTTAATGATCAGAAACAAGGAAGGATTTACTGACATTAAGAAACTAGAAAAAGATTATCAATTAGATTTACCTTGTCTTCCTTCTTTCCCAATGAAAGTCCTTCCGTATCTTTTGGTACAATGAAACATGTGATGCCTCTGTATCCCTTAAAATAGATCATAAAAATGATAGTGCAATAAAACGTTCTTTTCAGGCGATATAAAACTAAATCCTCAGGAATATTTCAACATTCTATAGCTGATTTGTTGTTTGATTTGTAGATCATAAGAAATCAAATATTATTAGAAGAATATATATGAGAAAGTCTGATAGAGCTTCAAGCTCCATTCTTTGAAAGAACTGTTGCCTTCCAGAAGCATTCGTAGCACCTTAAAACCTAAGGACAGTTTGGCTGGTTACAGTTGATTTATTGAAAAGAAACACAACTCACACATGCGCTTGTTTACCATATCTGGGTAATGGGACATCAATTTCTAAATTCATTCACTGTGTATGTGACAAGAAATCAATTAGCTTCGAAAGAATGGATGGGTAATTGATACAGCCCTATTCTAGGGAGAGAATGCCCGGCATCTACCAAATATTTCATTGGATAAAATCTTATTGAAAAGAACAGTTTGGGTGGACAAAACATACATATACACATTTGTTTAGTATATTTGGCTTTGGGACATTGGTTTTTAAGTTAAAAAGCTCGATTGTTTTATAAGAGTCTGACAATTTTTTTATTCAGAAAACGACTTACATCTTCAGGCTTAGCATTTGCCATAACAAGAAAAACTCCAGCATGTTCAGAGTTACTTATCCAATGTTTGCTTCCATTTAAAATAAAATGACTTCCATCTTTTCTTGCAGTAGCTTTCAATGCAAATGCATCACTACCTGAACTTGCTTCGGACAAACAGAAACTGCCAACCTGAAAAAGAATTAATGACAAATTAAAGACAACTGAACAATGTTGATGCAAACAGCAAATAATTGGCAATGCTTAGTTTTAACAGCAAACCATTGCAAATGAAATTTTCTGAAATATTTTTTGCAGCTCCAAACCAGTACTGGCTTTCTGCACAATATTAACAGTTTTCATGCCTAAGAATTCATTCTTGAGAAAATTTTTATGTTCTTAACAATTCTTGTGTGGGAGCTTGTGCAGCAGATGTTTATACCACTAAAGAAGTCTCATCAGAATTTGAAGAACTCTCATTCATGAGGTCTATAGCATCCTTAAGGTTAATGAGAATTTTGTCATGTTAATGGGCACAAGGCCTGTAGAAATTCACAATTTAGAAAACTTGTTAAAGAAATTTAGGACAATTTTCTTTGCAGAATAGATTTAGCTGTACATGGTTCCAACAAAAATAGACTTATTTCTTTCCTTTCAGGTTTTAAGATTAATTCATTTTTCTCTTGCAGGATTTAACAGTTTTTTTCTTGTTATAGGTTTATTTTGGTTGTTGTTCTTTTACAAGAGTTAGCAGTCTTCGTTCTACAGATTTCGGTGTTTTGTTCCATTTAGGGGTTTAATATGATGAGTCCGTAATTTATGGCAATTTTCAAAACTTCTACAAAACGTAGAACAATATTAATTGATCCAGATTGATCCAGATTCATTTTTAGAAGAGCTCAAAGTTCCATTAATGAACAAAATTGTACTATACCATAGATGTTGCTAACTGTGGTAAATATTCTTGTTTTTGTTCTTCAGTTCCATGTTCCATAAATAACATATTGATTAAAGTATTTTGGATGTCACACAACACACTGACAGCTGGGTCCACTTTGGCTAATTCTTCCACAACCAAAATACTTGAGAAAAATGTTGAATGAGTTCCATCATATTTCGAGTCAACTTCAACAGCNTGCTTGTTTATCATATCTGGGTAATGGGACATCAATTTCTAAATTCATTCACTGTGTATGTGACAAGAAATCAATTAGCTTTGAAAGAATGGATGGGTAATTGATACAGCCCTACTCTAGGGAGAGAATGCCCGGCATCTACCAAATATTTCATTGGATAAAATCTTATTGAAAAGAACAGTTTGGGTGGACAAAACATACATATACACATTTGTTTAGTATATTTGGCTTTGGGACATTGGTTTTTAAGTTAAAAAGCTCGATTGTTTTATAAGAGTCTGACAAATTTTTGCAGAAAAAGACTTACATCTTCAGGTTTAGCATTTGCCATAACAAGAAAAACTCCAGCATGTTCAGAGTTACTTATCCAATGTTTGCTTCCATTTAAAATAAAATGACTTCCATCTTTTCTTGCAGTTGCTTTCAATGCAAATGCATCACTACCTGAACTTGCTTCGGACAAACAGAAACTGCCAACCTGAAAAAGAATTAATAACAAATTAAAGACAACTGAACAATTTTGATGCAAACAGCAAATCATTGGCAATGCTTAGTTTTAACAGCAACCATTGCAAATGAAATTTTCTAAAATATTTTTAGCAGCTCCAAGCCAGTACTGGCTTTCTGCACAATATTAACAGTTTTCATGCCTAAGAATTCATTCTTGAGAAAATGTTTATTACCTTCTTAACAATCCTTGTTCTAGAGCTTGTGCAGCAGAAGTGCATACCACTAAAGAAGTCTCATCAGAATTTGAAGAACTCTCATTCATGAGTTCTATAGAATCCTTAAGGTTAATGAGAATTTTTGTCATGTTAATGGGCACAAGGCCTGTAGAAATTCACAATTTAGAAAACTTTTTAATAAAATTTATAGGTTCCAATAACAATAGACCTTTTGGCTATTCTAAAAAAGAGTCTGGATCAAGCAATATCTTTATACATTTTTACATGAAGTGCTTGATTGAGTGGCATTAAGCTTCCATTGCTTATTTGCAAGTTCAACACTTCTAGAAATAAGTTTATAACTAAGAAATAAGTTTTATAAGTTACTAACTTATTTCTTTCCTTTCAGGTTTTAAGATTAATTCATTTTTGTCTTGCAGGATTTAACAGTTTTCTCTCTACTTACAGGTTTATTTTGGTTGCTATTCTTTTACAGGAGTTAGCAGTCTTCATTCTACAGATTTCGGTGTTTTGTTGCGTTTAGGGGTTTAATATGATGAGTCTGTTATTTATGGCAATTTTCAAAACTTCTACAAAACGTAGAAAAATATTAATTGATCCAGATTGATCCATTGATCCAGATTCACTTTTAGAAGAGCTCAAAGCTCCATTAATGAACAACACTGTAGCATACCATGGAAGTTGCTAACTGTGGTAAATATTCTTGTTTTTGTTCTTCAGTTCCATGTTCCATAAATAACATATTGATTAAAGTATTTTGGATGTCACACAACACACTGACAGCTGGGTCCACTTTGGCTAATTCTTCCACAACCAAAATACTTGAGAAAAATGTTGAATGAGTTCCATCATATTTCGAGTCAACTTCAACAGCCATCAACTGCAAAAAAACAAAAAACCAAAATGAGTACCTACAGTTTAAAGCCTCAACAAATCTCAGTCTCTAATGTTGGCTGTTGATCTCACATGTAAAAGAAGTTATGGTGCATGGGGTACTCAGATGTCAAATCCTGTAAGAATTCATTCATCAAACAGGTTCAATCAGCTTGGCAAGCCTGTAACAAGCAGTGTTTGAAAAGACTTCAATATAGGGACTATTTACATCCTATCATTTACCTTACTGAAGTTAATCCACAAAGCACTGTCATACTCTTGAATTTCAAAATGCNCACTAAAGAAGTCTCATCAGAATTTGAAGAACTCTCATTCATGAGTTCTATAGAATCCTTAAGGTTAATGAGAATTTTTGTCATGTTAATGGGCACAAGGCCTGTAGAAATTCACAATTTAGAAAACTTTTTAATAAAATTTATAGGTTCCAATAACAATAGACCTTTTGGCTATTCTAAAAAAGAGTCTGGATCAAGCAATATCTTTATACATTTTTACATGAAGTGCTTGATTGAGTGGCATTAAGCTTCCATTGCTTATTTGCAAGTTCAACACTTCTAGAAATAAGTTTATAACTAAGAAATAAGTTTTATAAGTTACTAACTTATTTCTTTCCTTTCAGGTTTTAAGATTAATTCATTTTTGTCTTGCAGGATTTAACAGTTTTCTCTCTACTTACAGGTTTATTTTGGTTGCTATTCTTTTACAGGAGTTAGCAGTCTTCATTCTACAGATTTCGGTGTTTTGTTGCGTTTAGGGGTTTAATATGATGAGTCTGTTATTTATGGCAATTTTCAAAACTTCTACAAAACGTAGAAAAATATTAATTGATCCAGATTGATCCATTGATCCAGATTCACTTTTAGAAGAGCTCAAAGCTCCATTAATGAACAACACTGTAGCATACCATGGAAGTTGCTAACTGTGGTAAATATTCTTGTTTTTGTTCTTCAGTTCCATGTTCCATAAATAACATATTGATTAAAGTATTTTGGATGTCACACAACACACTGACAGCTGGGTCCACTTTGGCTAATTCTTCCACAACCAAAATACTTGAGAAAAATGTTGAATGAGTTCCATCATATTTCGAGTCAACTTCAACAGCCATCAACTGCAAAAAACAAAAAACAAAAATGAGTACCTACAGGTTAAAGCCTAAAAAAATCTGTCTCTAATGTTGGTTGTTGGTTTCACATGTAAAAGAGGTTATGGTGCATGGGGTACTCAGATGTCAACTCCTGTAAGAATTTGTTCATCAAATAGGTTGAATCAGTTTGGCAAGCCTGTAACAAGCAGTGTTTCAAAAGACTTCAATATAGGGACTATTTACATCCTATCATTAACCTTACTGAAGTTAATCCACAAAGCATTGTCATACTCTTGAATTTCAAAATGCTAATAAGGCAAAACCTTACCCCTAAATCAAACAATCCTTGGATAATTTCCTGTCTCATTTCTGATTTCTGATCCATTTCCAAAACATAAGGTTTTATTTGTTCTTCTGCAAACCTTGCAACTGTCAACAAAAACAATAAGCCATTAAAAAGCAAAAAGATATATTATCATTGGAAAGGGAATCAACACGGATTAGACACACATATTAAGCATAGAATAGATCAGGTGCCATCTGATTGGACTTCGCTTTCAAAACACCATCTCATTGGATAAAAGAAAAATAGATGTGGCCCAAGATTAATTTAACCATGTAATAATTCCCTTTAACAAAGTGATTTCCTTAAATAGTTTCTTGTTATACTTTTGGTCATGCAAAAATACAAATTTGAAAAGCTTACAAAACAGTTTCTTTTGTAACTTAACAAACAACAATTTTCATTTGAAAGAATTCCCATAAAGAGTGATTTTTTCTCATGAGGAAATTCTTATCCATCTCTAAAATTTGTCAAATTTGTTTAAATTTTTAAGGGAAGAATTATTACAAACTTATGGATGTTACAGTTTAAGTTACAAAAAAGCTATACTCGCTGTAAAGAAGAATCTCATGTTTTCCAAGAATAATTCACTCAGTATGCTTATCTTTACCTACCAGTTTCTTTCATCATATTCTCTTCATCTGAAAATACTTGGAGAGGTAAATGACCACCTGTTGAAGCTTCATGACTTCCAATTGCATCAGTTGCTGTTGCAAACCCTCTTGCTGCAAATGGCCTTGTGATGCTGACCGGCTTGTTGGCAAGTGCAGTCAAGATCTGTGTGAAAGATAGAATTCTATCAATGGAATATTTGCGAGACTGTCTGTAATGAAACAAATGACTACCTAAGGCCCTTTTTCCATGACTCCATTTTCATATGAAAATTGAGTGGAATGTATCTGTTTTGCTCTTTGTGTTTCCATGCAAAATGATGGAAAAGAGACTGATATTTGAAAATGTTAGAACGTTAACAACTGACTTGGCACAAAAAACAAAGCAAACATTTAGACCAAACAATGGACATGAAAATGAGGGAAAATATAGTCATGATGGTTTGAAATGCCCTGGTGGAAACCATGCAACGCCCACGTTGGAGATTCTTACCGAAACAATGGGAGAACAATAGATTATCACGACTCCACACCGGAGATCTCTGGCTTACGCTTTAGGCTGCATGGATTCCCCCTGGTTGAAATGGAATGATTTGAAAAGGGAGATATCTGAAAACGGAGTAATGAAAACATGATAATAGCCCAAGCAACATTGTGTCAAATTAATTTCTTACTCCAAGTCATTACATTTTAATATCTGATCATTGGATTGGGCATTGTGTGTGGGCCAGTCTGCAGAGTATGGTACTTTTCGACGAGATCTCCGGTGTGCAAGGAGAAACTTCTTTTGTTCTCTATTGTTTATTTTGAATAGCCTATTGAAATCTCCGGTGTGCAAATGCCATACTCTGCACACGGGTGTGTGGGCATGCAGTAGTAAACAGTTCGAAAACTCTATTTAAGAAATCATTTTTGAGGATGAAAAAGATACTAGTGGCAACCTGCTTCCAGTGCTAGAAGTAGTGACGAAGGCGTTAGGCTGCCTACGACACAATTGCTTTGCACCAGATCATAGTAAGATCGATCAATTAATCATAAGTTTTTAGGCCTATAATTTTTGGCCAATTATTTTGACTGCAAGAAAACTCTAGCATAATCAAGAAATTTTCCTTACCCGGAGAAAAGGCCTACGACCAAGGCAATTCATCTTTTACGACCTCAAACTCTTCTCTTTTCCTGCAACTCGTATGTGACTCTTCTTCTTACACAACAAGAAGTTCCAGTCTGGTCAGTGGGCCTAAAATTGCCAACACATTTAGTTTTTATGTTAACCCGATTGAATTGGATTGCTAACAACTGCAACAACGAGCAAAGTCAGAAGGCAAAAATCTGAAAAAGCATGGGCATCAGAATTTTGATTGGCTGATTGTCACGCCCCCTGAAATCAGCCAATAATAACATTGTGTGACTTCATTCCCCGGGGGGGGGGGGTACTTGACAAGGGAAGTGACGGGGGTGTGCGGAAAACCTCTCCACACCCTGCACCCTGTCGCATAAAAAATAGGCCAAAAGTATACCCTGTCGCATAAAATTTTGCATCTCAACTATAGTGTAGAACGCAATTTTTGCTTGTGATGCCCTGTCGCATAAAAATTTTGCATCTCAAATACAGTGTAGAACGCATTTTTGCTTGTGATACCCTGTCGCATAAATTTTTTACCTATTATAATACCCTGTCGCATAATTTTCGTTAGAAAAGGACACCCTGTCGCATAATTTTTACCGTAAAAGGACACCCTGTTGAGCGGCACATACCGTTAGGTCAAGTATGGGAGTACCCCCCCCCCCGGGCTACATTCAAAATAAAATCAACTCCTTTCGCCAGATACTACATTATGCATCTCCATTCCATTGCAAATTTGAAGAACTGAAATTTCACAGAATTTTTTATTTCCGATGCCCCCGGGCATTACACATACTTTGGGTACGGGGAAGTGCCATGGGGAAGTGTATCAATTTTTACGATTTTGGCATCAGGAACGGTATCGATTTTCACGATGTTGGTATAAAGAACGGATGAACAGGCCATTTTTATAAAAATTGGCATAAGGGCGGGTATACTTTTTCGAAAAATTGGCGGAAGAGCGGGTATACTTTTTTTGAAAAGTTGGTATGAGGTCAGGTGTAATTTTCCGAAAAAATGGCATAAGGAACGGGTATGTTTTTGAAGCTTGGATGGCACGTCCCCGACCAAAACCTGGTCAATCGAATGCATGTTTCAGGCGTACATCTGTTGAGAAACATTTTTGCAATTCTGAAGACTTTAAATTACTCTAGGATTGTCTAAACCATTATTTTCGCACGCTTTTTCTACCGTATGTAACGAACGACTGTAGTTAAAGAAATTAGAAATAGTAACTTCTATTTTGCACAAAATGCTACATGGCTAGAGATAGTCAATGTATGACCGAAAGATGCATTAGATATCAAAATTGTCGTTTCTAATTTAGAGATTTCTGGCGTAAATGCTACTTTCACAGGGTTACAGAAAAATCATAGCAGCTAACCTTTAAAGATCCCAATTTCCTTTAACATTATTCAAGATACAATATGTAAAAAAGGATTGAAACTCTTCACAAATCCTTTAAACACAAAAGAAACAAAAAGAAGAAACATGGATCTATTCCGTGGACTGAATTTCTAGATTTGTATTGCAGGCATTTTTCTTTGAAAAAGATGCAAACAATCCTGCTGCCTCTTATTTGACCCTATTTTGGTTGAGGGGGGGGGGCAAATTTGCCCCCGCTAGTAGACTTTTTTTTATAACTCTGTCAGGATAACAATTATGACCCTGAAACTTTCTGACTTTTTGCGTATACTTATTGTGCAATGACTGAAGAAGTTTCATAAAAATATTTTGATAAATGAGGGGGAGGGAGACAATTTTGTGGAACTGACTCTGTCAAATTCGCCATTTCTCAAATGTTAATTTTCGCGAAAAAAAAAGATGTTTTGCAGGGTAGTGCTATTTGATGTAGTCTATCATAATTGTCATGTTTGGATGGAAATTCTGCTCCAAATTAAATTTTATCGCATTTTTCCTGATTTTGACCGATTTTGCCACTTTTCTTGACCACACAAAGAAAAATGCTGATGCAAGCAATAATGACGGCTAATTTTAGGTTAATTTTTATATTTTCGTAAAGTACATGCCTGGGGCTATTAGTGCACTAAATGTGGTTGCTCTATCTATTTCCAGTCAAGAGTTAGGTAGGGGGGGGGGGCTTTTTTGCCCCCCAACCAAAATAGGACGTGTCAGATAGCCCAACCACTATAGGGTTAAACGAAGTTCAAACTCGCGTGCTTTAACCTCGAATACAAACTGAAGAAAAGGACAGGAAATCAACGCAGATATTTTGTTGTATAAAGTATAAAAAACACCAATCCTATTGTCATAATTATCCAATTTTAAATTATCACTCAACAGAAAAAATATCAAGCTACCTTTACTGCTACAGCTCATTGACCGAGCAGATGGTCCAAAGCATGTGTTCCCTTCTCTCATTTTCGTCCCCATGCCTAATTGCTTTTCCCTTGCCTTTTCCCCCTACAAGCAATTCCCTACCTATTTTTGGGATACCTAGCAGTATATTAGTAGCAAACAATCCCTAAATTATCAATACATAGTCCCAGAAAATACTCTTCAAGCAAGACACGCAGTGTCAAAAGCTACATAAACAAACTATAATGAATACCTGTACACCTATAGTCCAACAAAACACATTGAATTTGAAAAATTTTGAATTCGCTGGGTGTATATTTTGGTAGATATAGCAGCAAGATTTCGATACACTTCCATACACTCATCGGCTTTAAGTTTATATCAGCGAGGACAGTGGTTAAATGAGCAATCTGTGTTCTCAAACATATGGCGGAGTTGTGCAATTCTCTGACTTTCCAGCCAGAACAGCCAAGCAGACATGCTTCGATCCCAGGTAGAGCACCACCACTTAAGCGTCATGAGAAGGGGTCACGGATTCGATTAGGTCTTCTCTACTTCTGTGATCCCAGCGCTTACAGCTAAAACCGCAACTTCACCTTCGCCGTTTAAACATTACTTCATAAACAATTTTATTTGCGACAGTTTTAAAATGCTTGGCAAAATTATTACTCGTTGGGGTTCAAAAATTCAAATCCATCTATCGTTCATTCAAATTGTTTGTTGGACTATAATCTAATGACTAAAATTGACGCAATAATTCGTTGAAGTGCAACTATAAAAAACAACGAGTAATATTCAGATCACCTTACATACAAACTAAAGGTCCATGATATATATTAACTTCGGTATGTTTTATCACGAGGGTTCCAAGTTTATCAAAGAGTCCGTGGTTACGGGTTCGAATCCCACTCTTGCCGTTTAACAACCCAAATTACTTCTTCAAATCTTGCCTTTCCGAATCTCCCTGCATGGGAAAACTACAGGAATCATTCTCTATTAAGTTAATAGACCTTTTAACATTCTAGAAAAGAGAAGTGCATGAAAGGGCATTAAGTGCAGCCTCCTGCCCAGCTGACTCGCCACAAGAGATTTTAGGTATAAAATCGGTGTTAGAAATAATGGAGTTCTCGCAATATAAAATGTGACGAAAGCCTCCTCATCCAGCCCGGAGATTTCGTCTTCTTGAAGATTTGTTAGCTCGAAAGAGACATGTTTGTTACCTCAAAAAATTACCTACAATAGGATATAGAATGTATACCTTCCGTATTCTTCAGCATAATTAGTGATAATGTTAAGGTCTCTGATTGATCACGCATAAATACAGAAAGATTCTCCGCTGTCACGAAAACCAGGCCACAAATACAACTGCATGCTCCTAACCGGATTCTATCAAACAATAGAGTCACGTTGGAGAAATCAATTTATGGACCTTAAAAAGATAAATTGGAAATCATTTTGTAGACCTTAAGATAAGTTACAAATCAATTATTAGACCGGAAGTTCATTTGGAAAAATCAATTTTCAGACATTACCGAGAAATCACAAAAGTATGTGCACGATGATAGGAAACAAACATGGCTGTGAAATGGTTGTTACAAAGGTCACAAATATGGGGAAATTTTGGGGACGAAATATACTACGGAGCGGGAACGTCTAGGAGCTATTTACCACCAATTCAAAAATAATACGAGCCACATAACGATCGGGCGAGTCTGAAAAATGTAAACATTGTTTGAGAAATCGTGCAACGAAAAGTACTAGATCGATTTGAAAATTACAACTCCATTGTCTGGCTGAGGGTTCAATCTAATTTCAAGAATTTATTCAAATCTTAATCGCAAGTCGAGAACTACCGAAACCTAACTTCCATAAGCTTTAACCAAAACAATAAGTATGTAAGTAAGTAAGTAAATCAGTGTATTCAATCCACTTTTCGAACATTCAAGTAGAAAAATAATGCTTTTCTAAGCACAGTCATTGCCTTTTAATGATAGGCAAACTGTTGAATTGAATTTTAATTATGCTCTTTCATCGGCACGTCAAAAAGTCCACATTGACGTGGAAGTTAACAGCCCATTTTTGGTTAGTTTTGAGAAATAGAGCCCTTGCCTGGGCCCTCATTTCAGAAAAAACAACGCACCAAAAATTACGAGAAAAGTCTGAAAATTAAGTTGAACCCTCGGTAAGATGATGGAATTGTAATATCATAATTTGGCCGCATTGCCTTTCCATTAAATTTCTAAAACAGTGCATACAATTGCCTCGCCCAATACTGTGACTAAACATTATGTGCACGACTTTTAAAAGACCCAAAGAATCAACTTGTAGTATTTGGTGCAAATAAAACATACACCTACATTAAAAAAGTATTCTATTTTTCTGGCACCGAATTTATGTCAAACGTAACCAACCCATATATTTCTTTTCACTAACCTTTCATTCCTTTCAACATGGTCCAAATACCCTGTCAATATGGTCCAAATTACCCTCTAATATTGTCCAAATCAGCCTCCAACAGTCACCAAATCAGTACCAACAGACATTGTTCAACATTTCCTTCAACGTTGTCCAAAATGACCTTCAACAATACCCAATGACAGTTTTTGATTGATTATGACAGTTTTTGAATCGACGAAGTATCATAATAATCATGACCAATTAAGCGTCTGTTTCTGACCTTATGTCTTCCCAACTGCCGGTCAAGAGTTTCCCGTTTCTTCCACGTCCACGTCGTGCGTTGCGCGAATTTTGCTGTTGCGGCTGATTGTAGCCTGGGGAGAATTCTAACATGGGCATTTGTTCTGAGATTGTACTGTTTACATCACTATCATCTCCAGCTGTGTTGGCCCCCCTACCTCCTCTCCCCCGCCTTCGTCGCCTTGCTTTATTTTGTCCATTACGATCTGGTTCAGTTGTATATCCATTCCTTGGTGCTGGGTAGCCTCCTCTTGGATCAGCTCTAGAGCCTCGGGGATCTTGTTGTGTATCACTTAGCGCAGAGTATCTGTCTCTTGGATCAACATATTTGTCTGCTTGCATACCTCTTTGGTTATCGTACCCATTACCTCTTTGGTTTTGGTACCCATCACGGGAATCGAACGGCTGCTGCCTTTGTGGTTGGAACATATTTGAACCGGATGGTATGAAGGGGAGGTCACCAGGTTTTGAACGAGGGAAAGTCTGTCGTCTATCATTATCTGAAATTGAGGATGATGGAGGCTGGTAATTAGAAAATGATGATTCTTGACTTAGACGGGGGTCTTCAACCACAGCCTGTGTTGTTGCTTTCCCGGGGGCACTTTGTACAGGAGCAGCCTTAATGAACTTGAACAGCAATTGTTTAATTTCATCAAGTTCTTGTTTCATTGCCAACATCTGCACATTTTGAGCATCAAGAATTGGGTAAAGGTTGTTTACCCCACCATTACCACCACCACCAGGTCCACCACCCCCTCCTCCAGGCCCCCCTCCTCCAGGCCCACCCCCAAAATGACTGCTTCCTCTCCAACTAGGAGTTATATGTCCACCGCGACCCCCGTCATCAGAGCCTTGACATCGGTGGAATTCCGTTTTCAATTTGTCTTCGAGGTTATCGATTCTATTGGTTATTTGTCGAACAACTTTTTCAAACATATCATTTTCATGATCATCAGGTGAATTGCCTTCATCTCTTGCGTACACTTCCTGTAACAACAAATAAAACACTGTGTTATTCTTAGACAAGAACAAATCAGGGTCCATGAAAGGGTCAAACTTCCTCCGGATGCGAGATTCGTTTAGTTAAACCTTCCTCATCTTATTGAGTCAAAATAACCACATCTTTCGAACTCCACGCGTTGTTTATAATTCTAAATCTATAAACAAATTGCTGCTGCTAGGATAACCCTAATTTTTCCAGGTTTCTAATGAAAATTACTAAACCTTCCTCAAAGATGAAACGTACAAGCAAAACCTTCATCAGGCTCAACCAGCCATAGAGCCATGACTTTTTGAGGACTCTGCAAGAAATATTACTCTGAAGCCAATATTCTTCAGAATTTGGTAGAAAAAAGTTATGGGAACGGAGCTTGACGACTTTTGGACGTCTAGGGAAAAGAGAAATTATATAGCTTGAATGCAGAGTATGACAAGTATGTTTAAGGGTCACAATAATTTTGTGTCTGCAGAAAGATTCACCAAACGCTCAACATTTAACTTGGGAAAAGTTAAAATTTGAACTTCAAAAAGATTTGTTATTGATTTCTAGTAGGTCAACATAACCTCACCAAAGGACCACAATCCTCTTGCATTAAATAACAAAGGGCTCAAATCTTTAAAAGGTCGGCGTAAAATTCTATTACAGTTTTCTTTGAATTAAATGGCTTGGAAGGAACTTAGGGTTTTTTGCTGTAAATCTACCATGGAAATTTATTAATATCTAGATTAGCTTCAAATGGCGGCATTTATTAAATTTGAGACTATGACGTCCTCAATTTTCTAAATCCTAACCAGAAAAGCTACAGATTTCTGCTTGCCACCATACTGTAGAATTTGATAAACTATGCTTTTCTTGAAAACCACATCATTTTTCCTCTATTGATTTAGGATTTACGATGATTTAAATTTTTTCAACATTTTCCATGAATTGCTTCAAAAATAATTAAATTGCCGCAATTTTGAAAAAATCAAATATCAAAAAATGTTCACAGCAGATTTACAGCAAAGTACCATAAGTTGCTTTCAATTCAATTCAATTCAATTCAAACAAAAATGTCATAGAATTGTACACCACCATTTCAATTTTTCAACGATCAAAACCAATCAAACAAACTCACCAGAGGACCACAATCCTCTTGCATAATATGCCCAAATTTGGTCTTCTTCGCTTTTGATAATGATTTTTCAACAATCAAAACCAATTGTGCCTGTTGCATAACTGCATTAGCTTGGGCCTGTGCATAAACACGTGAGAATGTGTCTGACAGCAAAGCAATGTACAGATTCAAGCAAACAACTGATGTCATTGCGAAATATGTGCCAACGAGAATTTGTGCCATTAATCTGTCAACTTTGACGAGTCCATCCCAGTTAAAGTCACCAACTAACGTCATCTAAAGGAAGAAAATACATGTGTGTAAATATATATGTGCGAATCACCTGGATCGTGCCTAAAAATGTGACATGAACCGTATCTATCAGCTATGTAAGCAAAATGATCTCTTAAAGTACCGGGTGTCCCAAAAAAAAAGTTCCGACGTTTGATTGAGCACAGAGAAAAATCTTTTTAATCTGGCAATTTCTATTCATTCTAGTTACGTGCTAGATATTTCAACTTACAGTTTGGCATATCGCAGGAAGAAATTAGTAATCTGAAAATGGAGCTATGAGCTCTAACATTTTACTTTCATGTTCAAGGCAAAACCAGAGAGATTATTACGCCTTCCTGCTCCGTGACGGTGGGGACTCGCTCGACGAGCAACACAAAAATTGAGTTGACAATTTTCGTTCATTACCATGACGTCCAGAGCGGGCAGAAATTTTATTCGCAAGAGAAAGCGTTGCTTCGTAATTGAACGGATTTTAGATTTAAATCATTTTTGATTGTGTGAATTAGCCTAAGGTGTGAAGAATTGAAACAAATAGGTCTCGGGACAACTGTTTGCTGCTGTTATTGTTGTCTTGTGCCAACTGGGAATTTCAAATGGGAATTTTTACTGTTTCACGGTTTCACGGCACGGAGTAGAATAATGTCTTTTCTTAACTAAAGAATAGTTTCAATTGCTTTTTCGACCTGCCATAATATGCAATAATGCATTTTTGTGTGTTCGTCCAGTCAGAATTGAGTGGGAAG
>REGL01000254.1:109236-152374 GCA_004194395.1 Aurelia aurita complex sp. Pacific
ATAATAATAATAATAATAATAATAATAATGATAATGATTATGTAAATGCAATGTTAGAAACTAACTGCGATATAATGATAATAATAATGATGGGGATAGTGAGGAGAATAGGTAAGGTAAGAGAGTGAGTAGATTAGGTTACTTACAACTGTGTTTGTTAGCGGTCTGTGGTTCTGTTCAGTCCGTTGGGTGAGAGAGTGTGAGAGTGTGTGTTGTTTCATTTACGGGTTATTATCGACAAAAATGGGTTGTCAGGATGAAATTCCTACTGCCAAACGCATTGTTTACATCAAAACAAGAATTACTCTATAAGTAGCTCTATAAGTAGCTCAAACACTTGCTGAGAATAGCATTTATGATCGTCACGTACAAATCAGATCGGGGACAGACGAAATAAACACAACATTATATTAGCGCTACATTTTTACGAATTTGGTGCCTTAGCTCTTAAAGCATTAGAGGCATAAGAATTAGCTTCCATGATTACATAAAATGTTGATGGACCGTACGTGTACTTTATGTGCCACTCATGTCGTTAGGCTTGAACATTCACCAAAAAGGGTCAAGGATGGTCCTTTCTCAATGAAATCAGGGACAGTGCAAAGTTTATTTTATAACATGGCCACTGCAAAACGCAACGGGGCAACTAATTTTTTGAGCTTGTACAGAACTGGGTCAACACTTTTTACAAAGCAATATGAACGGGGCAGTAACTTTTACTAATCTCAAGATGCAGTTTGAAATATAAGATGGCTCATTTTCAGGATAAAAATTGTGAATCATGAAAGTCGAGAAATGCTTGGAATTATGAGCAAGAAAATGAAGCAAAATGTCCTTGTCAGTCGTTTGCAACAACGATTCATCATTCATTTCTCTTCATCTTCAAAGTCGATTTTTTCGTTGACGAAGACTCGCAAGGGCAAGAATTGATTTTGTTATGGCCTTTGGCTAATTCATCGGTGGTACTTTACAACATCTGTTGTTCAATACGGGAGGCACTTTTTTAAGGAAAAGTTGACGGGGCGGTTGGTTTTTTTGCAATAATTTCATACAGGGCGAGCAGATTTTTTGCAAGAATTTTTGTTCTCCACCGGCCATGTAATATAACAAATTTTGCACTGTCCCTCAATGTGAAGATGGGTGTAGCCTTCCACCGCAATTTCTCATAAAATTGGATATGACGGCAGATTTGAGTTTGTATATTTCTGCAAGCTGAGCAGCAGTGGTAGGTGACCCCCATCCATCCACAAGGGGAATGTAAACCCCCAGGCTTCCATTGCAACATTTTGTCTCTTTGCTCCATGACCTAGTTACTTGCAACTGTTGTTAATTACCTACTCAATACACATAACTTCATACCTCAAACCATATGGTATCTGTTTTGTAAAGGTCCTCCATATAGAGTCTATATTTACATTACGCTTAAAGACAGGGTGCGTGCACATCAAATGTAACTTGGAACTGTGTTGGCAAGACGTCGCATACGCCTGAAGAGAATAGAAAAATTGAAATTAAATAACTTGCTCTAAAAATTTGACAGTCAAGCTCAATCTGCAGAAAATGAATTGTTATCATCCCATCATAGCTAAAAATAATTTCTTGTTGGAAAATTGTTGACTTAAAGACAACAACTTCTCAAGTTACCAAGTCCCTCCCTGTATATTTTCATTTTAAAGGCATCTGTCTTGAGATAGAGTTTTAGTTTTCTACGTAATGGCCAGGCAGTAGCCACAGCTGTTTGCTCTCAGTGGCATCATCCTTGTAGTATCGTAAAGCACTCTCAAGTACCGAATAAAAGGCAGGGGGGATAATGGGGGGGTTGGAAATGGTTCGATACAATAATAATTGGGGCTGGAACAATCGGAGGAGGGTCGAGAAATTGAAAAATAGTCATTTTGTTAGTTAAACAAGCATCTTTTTTATATTTATTCAAAAATAATGTTCACTATCATTTCAATTTTTCAAGAACTAATAAAAGAGGGGTTGGAATAAAAGTGGGGGGTTTCAAAAATTGATAAGCGGGGGGTCATTATTCGGTACTCAAGAGTAGTTTAAAAGTAGAGTTAATAGTATCATTGTAAGACTTTTAATTGAATATAAAAAACTTCAGTCTTGCTGATTTCATAATTTGACATTTACTATGAAAAGTCTTTGAAGACAAAGGTTATGGACCCATTAGTTACCTTCTGATTTTTGTATCTTTTGAAAACAGAATTTATCAAACATAAATAATCTCCACTAACCTTGTATTACGATCTTGATCTCTAAGCTTCTTCTCCATCTCTGCATCTGTTAGGGTCTCTAAAAATGGGCACCAATGATCAACATCATTTCCAGTTCTGAAGGGATTATCCACGCTTGGTAATGGTGCCTCACTAAATGCATATGTTTTTGCATGCCAGCTAAGCTGTCCTCTAATACTATAAGCAATTGCAGTGACAAATTCTCCTCCTAACCCAAGGTCTGTACATAAAGACATTGCAAATTGCTCAGGGCTGTTCAATGGTTCAGCCATATCCCATTCAAACTGATCAACCAGAGATACATTGCCAACATGAATATTTAGCTAGAATGAACATAGAAAGAAAATCACTTCCAACATCACAAAAAGTTGAAAAAACATGCTGTACAGTACAGGTTTTGTACACATAAAGATGATAAGAATTCTCAAGAAAATTACTGTAAATCGTTTCAAATAAAGATTTTGAAGAAACTAAGAACATTCTTGACAACTCTTAAGAATTCTTGAAAACCCTTGGGCAGGGAAATCATATACTGTACAGTACAGATCTTGCACACATTAACATGGTTTGCCTGGCAACGAATTCTTGTTCAGAAAAATGTACCATCTTTCATAAGGCTCAAGAATTCTTACCATAATGCAAAAAAAAAATTATTGTTGTCATGTTAATGTGCACAAGGCCTGTACTGTTTAGGTAAGCCCCTACCGTATCATACAATGTCAATGACCCTTCCTCCCACTTTTCTTGGAAATAGTCTTATCAACCTTTGCATCTTTTACCATTGAACTGTTTACTTTCCCAAACTCTCCTCTTGTGACCAGTGTGTTGGACAAAACATTGGGTAAATATGATTATATCATTCAAGGCAATTTTCAAATTCTTGTTTTTGCAGGAGAAAACTTGCAACCAAACCAAAAACAAATTTCATGCTGTATACCGCATGAAAGCATATCAACTTAATTAAATACCTTGATAATAACTCTCTGATCGGTCACATCATCCATACTGATTTCAGGTTCTCCTGAATGTTGTTTTATTTGCTGTTGAATAGCAGCAGCAACCGCAGGAACAAAAGTATTTGCAGGTAGATCCAAATCATCACAAAACACCTCAGCAAATGATTCTGGAGTGATCAATGTTTCTACAATGAAAGAAAAGTTCAAATCAATCAAACAATCCTAACTTGGTTTTTTACTCTCAATAAATGGCCTTTAATTGCTTGTCAAATTTTGAAAAAAATTTTTATCTTTTGACTAACTCATTGCAATTTCAGAGAGTTCTTTGCTGCCAAAAAGTAAAGCTTTATTTTTGTAGGAATGAAGCAGTAGACATCTCCTGAAATCAACTCTCAAGGTCAATGAATAATCAAATTTTGACGATTTTTCAAAAAATATTATATTTTCAGGCCAATGGATAGTAAAATAATTATAGCTGAATGCAGTATTGACACCATGAAGTTAAATAGTTTAGGGTGCACACAGGCAAACAAAAATTGATTTCACCCTTAGAATTTGGAGGAGATGTGCAGTATCATACGTCAATACGAAATTGCCCTAAAGATGATGGACAAGAACTTTTGCCATGACAATTTGTGTCAAGTTAAACTAGAATTGAGGTAGTTGGTTGATTTCTTCTTTATTGCAAAGAACATTGGTAACAAAATCCTTCAAAGCCATCTTTTCGATAATCGTCAATTGCACCCACCATTTTTATTCCATGTGAATGAATCTCTAAGTTTTTGTCCATCCAATTCAATGTCCAGTCTGATTGGTATTAAATCTTCCGGCAACGCTGCTGCCTCATGAATTGCGGCCATATCATGATCATCATAGCTACAATAAAACAGAAACCATTAATATGCAACTAATATAAAAGAGTTTTTAATCTAATTTTTCAGTCAGAAACTCTGTGTGTTGTTTTTATTGTTAAATGAATGCATTACAGATTTATGAAATGGCACATATGTATCATCAGGGTGTGAAATTTAATAAACAAACATTAAAGGTACATGACTTTGCTCACTTCTCGGTTGATTGTACACCTGCATAATTGTCTTATCTTCATTTTCCGAGGGCTGAGGCAGCATCTTAAACTTTGGGGGGGGGACAATATAGGAGCACTTTTTCATTAAAATTGCAAAATCTCCAATAAACAATTAAATGAATTGGATTGTATGGCTGAAAAAATCCCCTCCCCCCGAAAAATGCTCCCATATCCAGAAATCTCATTGTGCCCCTCAGTCTGCAGTATATGGTACATTTTGACAAGATCTCCAGTGTGCATGAAAAAAATTCTTTTGTTCCCCTGTTCTTTATTTTGAATTGAAAATCTCTGGTGTACAAAATGCCATTACTCCACACACCCGTGTGCCCCAATGCAACCTCTGGCCATCAAAATAATCAAACATACCATGTTGGGAAAGATTTGACTCTTTTGGGTCCAAATCTATTTCTATTAATTGGTGTCGGGGCAGGGACAGCATCTAAATGATGAGAACTATTTGGTAGAATATTTGGCATCCAAGCATTACTTCCACGTTTTGCTTTATTTCTACTGTCTGTTGTTTGCTGTGCTACTTTTTCTCTTAATTCTACTTTATATTTTTCATCGTCACCCTCTAGAATTTCTTCAATCTCAACTGCTCTGACAAGGGTGATATTTGTTGCCAGAGCACTGCCTGTTGTGTTTTCATGTGAAGCTATCTTCTTTCTTTCATCAATGGTTGCTAATCTTCGCCATAGTGATGGGTATTTCTTGTATAAAGATCCTCTAAAAAGCCGTAAGAAGTTGCCAACTTCACTTCCAATCATGAAATATTCTCCATCATCTTCCAGTTGGAATTTCTTTGGCTTTGTTCCATATGTCAGAGGGCCTGATCCTTTGGCCGCCATTTTTCTTTGTTGCATTTATCGAATGAATAAAAACCTCGCTTGCGTGCGATTTTGGCGCAAAATGGCCACAGGGGCACCAGGCAATGACTTTGGGCGAGGCTTTTGCATTGGTTTTCGCCCCCTTTACTTCCAATGTGAATCTGGATACACCTATTTATCTATAAGAGACTAACTTTACCTGGTCCAGAAAGTTTCTTAAAGTTTTCATTATTTCAGAACTCTAAGTCCCGCTGGGTTTTTTAGAGGGTTCTTTTCTATATATTTGTTTATGTAATTTGCTATTTTCCTTACACGTATTTTTTTATGAGAAAGTAAGAATTTGGCCCAGTCCTAAAAGTTTCTTAAAATTATCAGATTTTGAGTANAAAAACCTCGCTTGCGTGCGATTTTGGCGCAAAATGGCCACAGGGGCACCAGGCAATGACTTTGGGCGAGGCTTTTGCATTGGTTTTCGCCCCCTTTACTTCCAATGTGAATCTGGATACACCTATTTATCTATAAGAGACTAACTTTACCTGGTCCAGAAAGTTTCTTAAAGTTTTCATTATTTCAGAACTCTAAGTCCCGCTGGGTTTTTTAGAGGGTTCTTTTCTATATATTTGTTTATGTAATTTGCTATTTTCCTTACACGTATTTTTTTATGAGAAAGTAAGAATTTGGCCCAGTCCTAAAAGTTTCTTAAAATTATCAGATTTTGAGTACTCAGAGTTTCTTACGAGTTTCTTAGAGGCTCCATAACAATCTTCGTGTTCACTACCTGTGCCCTCGTGAACATTTCGTGAACGTTTAGACATTACTCAAGTACCTTACGAGTAATATGATGCAGAAAACAAGTGAAAGTAGAGTAAAAATATGTCAAGGATTTCCTTTATCAAAATAGATAGTTTCTTAACTTATATTTTCCCAGTACTGGAGTTTCTTAATTTTTTGGCGATCTGAGAGTTGAGTTTCTTATGGGCAGTTTCTTATAAAAAAATACGTGTAGCCTAACAGAGTAATCGAGTAAAAGAAACAAGTAAAATAAATAAAAATATGCTTCTTAACGAAAAGAATGAGTTTCTTAAATAATTTTATCCACCATCTAAAGTTTCTCGATTCTTTTTTTATTTGAGATTTGCCATTTTTATATAGGGTTTCTTTTAAAATGATAATGATACGTGTGCTGTATTGCAATTTGTAGCAAAATTAAGCACCCGAAGGTTTTCAAACAGGTGGACAATTTTGTCTTACATTGGCATAAAAAAATGGTTGGTTTCAATCTTAAAACGTAGCTACAACGCTTTCCACTAACCCAAGGTTGCTTTATAGTATGCTCTTAAAGATGTATCGTAGCTTTAGAATAAAGACATTCTGTCGAAAATCAACAATTTAGGCAACGCTCCTAAAATTGGTGGAAAATGAATATGAATTGAAAAGATTTTAACAACCCATCATCTTTCATTGTAGCACGCACCAACCCATTAGATAGAAGCTTTATAGACGTTCTTCAATAATGATAGCAAGACGAAATAAAAGATTATTTACCTTACTGGGCAAATGAGACTTCTGAGTTCAGCTCTTTTCTTCATATCCTTTCTTCGTTTGATGGGAGTCATCTTTTCATTAACTCTAAACGAATTCATTATTGGTGCAAGATGTATTTCTGCTTCACCACCTTTCAACATTTTCTTTGGATTCATTTTCGGCTGAGAATGACTCTGAATACCTAAATCCCTCTTTTTGCATGGCGAAGAAGCCACCAAACGCCCCTTTGGTGCACCAGGTCCTCTAAACTTACCCCCTTCACCCCTCAAAATTGCTTCCCCGTCAGCAGCTTTGATACACATCAGTTCCCAGTTGGCTAAAACACGGTTACTCACTCCAAGTTCTGCTAAAATGAGCTTTTCATCTTTCGTAACGACTCTTTTCCATAATTTGGGGAATTTCTTGTACAGTGCTCCTTTGAATAAATCTAAACGACTTCCAACTTCACTTCCAATCATGTATCGTTCTTCATCACCTGGAAATCTGTAAGCTGTTGGCATGTCCATCTTGCTTGAGCTGTAAAGCTGTTAGGTTTCAACTGAACAGTAATTAAAGTTAGAAATTATCTTATGTTATTTATTTGCAACGAATTAATTTGTATTTTGTTGAATTCTCTCTTTCTGTGTTTTTGTCTACGATGATAAAGCTCGAATTTCGAATTCACGCAGTGACATATCACGTGACTCTGCAGTATCATCTCCATGTTGAACAGCTTCAAAAAGATGCTTCACATACAAATTAATGACAATAATAGGCCTTTTCTTGAAAATATACTGTTTTACATTATTCACTCTTTCCATATAATTCATCTTTAATTTCTGGATATTTTTAGTATATTGCTAAAACTTTGCTATTCTTGTGTACAACACATAATCTTTCATCAGAAACTAGAATTTGGGTCAATATTGAAAGTTTCTTTAAAATCATCAGATTTCGAGTGCTGAGAGTTTCATACGGTTTTCTTAAAAGTTCCATAACAGTCTATGTGTTTACTACCTGTCCCCTCGCAAGCATTCCTCGCAAGTTTTTTGAAGCCTCGATGTTTCAAACATTATTCAAAAATACCTTCAGTGTATATGATACAGGAAACAAGTGAAAATAACATAAAAATGCGTTAAGGATTTCCTCTATTAAAGTAAATTGCCCAATATTTCCAATATTTATATATTTTCACAATATTTGTGTNAAAAAACCTCGCTTGCGTGCGATTTTGGCGCAAAATGGCCACAGGGGCACCAGGCAATGACTTTGAGCGACATTTTTTGTCACAGCCGCCACCGTGCCGGTGGTTTTCGCCATCGCCCCCTTAATATATTTATCTGTAAGAGACTAATACCTTTACCTAGTCCGTTGGGTTTTTAGAGGGTTTCTTTTCTTTATTGCCTAACAGAGTAATCGAGTAAAAGAAAGTAAAATAAATAAAAGCATGCTTCTTAACGAAAAGAATAAGTTTCTTAAATGATTTTATCCAACATCTAAAGCTTCTCAATTCTTTTTTGATTTGAGATTTGACATTTTTATATAGGGTTTCTCTTAAAATGATAATGATACGTGTACTGTATTGCAATTTGTAGCAAAATTAAGCACCTGAAGGCTTTCAAACAGGTGGACAATTTTGTCTTACATTGGCATAAAAAAATGGTTGGTTTCAATCTTAAAACTTAGCTACAACGCTTTCCACTAACCCTAGGTTGCTTTATAGTATGCTCCTAAAGATGTATCGTAGCTTTAGAATGAAGACATTCTGTCTGTCAAAAATCAAAAATTTAGGTAAGGGACCGTTCATTATTTACAGAGGGGTTGGTACTGAAGAGAAATGTTTTCTTGTCCAAAAAATCTTCTTACCCAACTCTAAAAGTGGCAGCAAAGACATCTACCCAACAATTTTCAGGTTGAAAAAATTGTGTCCAACCCCTACCTATAAACATGGTGTCAATGTCAAACGATGTAAATTGTAAATTCAGTACTGTAAATATTGACGACAAAGATGAACAAAGTAGACACTGAAAGTGAAATGGATAGTGTTGGTGATGTTGATGATGATATTGATAATTTTGGACTTTAAACATTTGGTATTAATTGGTGGGAAAATTTTGTTTTCCCAACCTTGAAATGACATGAAAATATTTACCCAACCTTTTTATGTTAGAAAATTTCTCTTACCCAACCCATTTCTCTTCGGTACCAACCCCTTAATAAATAATGAACAGTCCCTAATGCTCCTGAAATTGGTGGGAATTGGTGGGATTTTAACAACCCATCATCTTTCATTTTAGCACCCATTAACCCATTAGATAGAAGCTTTATAGATGTTCTTCAATAATGATAGCAAAACGAAATAAAAGATTATTTACCTTACTGGACAAATAAGACTTCTGAGTTCAGCTCTTTTCTTCATATCCTTTCTTCGTTTGATGGGAGTCATCTTTTCATTAACTCTAAACGAATTCATTATTGGTGCAAGATGTATTTCTGCTTCACCACCTTTCAACATTTTCTTTGGATTCATTTTCGGCTGAGAATGACTCTGAATGCCTAAATCCCTCTTTTTGCATGGCGAAGAAGCCACCAAACGCCCCTTTGGTGCACCAGGTCCTCTAAACTTACCCCCTTCACCCCTCAAAATTGCTTCCCCGTCAGCAGCTTTGATACACATCAGTTCCCAGTTGGCTAAAACGTGGTTACTCACTCCAAGTTCTGCTAAAATGAGCTTTTCATCTTTCGTAACGACTCTTTTCCATAATTTGGGGAATTTCTTGTACAGTGCTCCTTTGAATAAATCTAAACGACTTCCAACTTCACTTCCAATCATGTATCGTTCTTCATCACCTGGAAATCTGTAAGCTGTTGGCATGTCCATCTTGCTTGAGCTGCAAAGGTGTTAGGTTTTAACTAAACAGTAATTAGAGTTAAGAAATTATCTACGTTTCAAACTGGACTAGTTTAGGCTATTTAAGTCATAAGTAATGTTATTTATTTGCAACGAATTTGTATCTTGTTGAATTCTCTCTTTCTGTGTTTTTGTCTACGATGATAAAGCTCGAATTTCGAATTCACGCAGTGACATATCACGTGACTCTGCAGTACCATCTCCATGTTGAAAAGCTTTAAAAGATGCTTCACATACACATTAATGACAATAATAGGCCTTTTTTGAAAATATACTTTTTTACGTTATTAACTCTTTCCATAGAATCTATCTTTAATTTCTGGATATTTTTAGTATATTGCTAAAACTTTGCTATTCTTGTGTACATGTATCTTTCATCAGAAACTAGAATTTGGGTCAGTATTGAAAGTTTCTTTAAAATCATCAGATTTCGAGTGCTGAGAGTTTCATACGGTTTTCTTAAAAGTTCCATAACAGTCTATGTGTTTACTACCTGTCCCTCGCAAGCATTCCTCGCAAGTTTTTTGAAGCCTCGATGTTTCAAACATTATTCAAAAATACCTTCAGTGTATATGATACAGGAAACAAGTGAAAATAACATAAAAATGCGTTAAGGATTTCCTCTATTAAAGTAAATTGCCCAATATTTTCCAATATCTATATATTTTCCCAATATTTGTGTTTCTTACTATTTTGGCAAGGGTTCTTATAAGCAGTTTCTGATTTCTCGTGAATAGAATACGTGTGTTCATTCAGTCTCTGCTGCAGCCATCAGGAGCCTGGGTCGAGCTAATCGTTTTGGCGCGAAACGGAAATCGATGACGCGTACAAAAAAGCTTGCGTAAAACTTTTGGAGTGAAATTCAAACGGATTTGGCAGAAGTTTTGTCAGTTATTTCTTCTGAAAATAACAAATAAATGGCAGAAGAAATCATTTGAAAGACTGGGCAACTATGAAGCAACAATCTATTGAGAGCAGCAGATAAAGAAAGAGAGAAATTTCAGCTGACGAGTTCTGGTAAGCAAAAGCACCCGTTGCCTTATTCGTTTTGACCCTAGATATCTACCCTTTATGGCTTGGCTCGTTTGTTTACTTTCCAAAAAAATAATTTTTTGCTGCGATATGATCGATAAAACATAAGCAAAATGTCTTTGCATCTGTTATTATGTCTGTAACATAGTGTAGAAATAAATTGATGAGAACGAGCCATTTGATAATTCGATTAAGGTCAGTCAAGGAGGTGAACAAATATGTTGTAAGTTTATTTAGGGGAGGGAGGACAGAGAAGGCCTAAAATACATATTCTAGTGCATCATAAAAATTTGTTTTCATGGATATGTTTGTACCAACAGCATATTTCTTCCTGAATTGAACAAAGATATGACAATTTTCGAGATTTGTGCAGTTGGCTTTGATGCTTCGTTTTGTAGGCCTTTGAAGCAATTCCCATTTGTTGTATTAAACTACGTTAAATTACGCCGGTTAAATTACGTATTAAGTTCACACTGAAGTTTTGTTTTCACAAGTAAAAGAAAGTTAAATTTAAAATGTTCCTCAGAAAAGAAAACTGCCGATGAATGTGGTTTCCTGAAATAAGCAAACTATGAAAAGCTCTTACAAAAAGCTCGTAAACTACACGTAGTTTTTTGTAAGAAACTAAGGTAGGTAGTTTCATAAATTTTTGGGCCATTTTGTTACCAAAAGTTTCTTACGTGTTTCTTATATCTTTAATGCCAGAAGTGTAGAAGAGTTAATTTAGTTTTGTCAAGTGGGCTCCCAAATTACTTAGTAAGGTCTCAAAACAAGTAAATAACACAATTCGCACTCAAAATAATGTCCAAACAGTTGCTATAACTGTACAGTGTCAAAACAATTTTGAGTGCAATGGGAAATTAAAACTGCAAATTACAAAATTTTCTTAGCTTTTAAAATTCAGGTAGGGTTGTTTTTTAACTTTCAAAGAATTGAGCCTACCGTTTCTTATAAGCTGTTTCTTACAAAAAAATACGTGTATCTGAAAATCTCGAAAGTATTATTTTTAAGTACATCACATGCAATAGCTTGGGAGAAGTAATTTGCCCCTGATACAAAAATATTATGGATGGCTTTATAAACTAAAATCAATTTTCCTTCCTATTTAGCTTTGCACAAATTCAACAAAACATCAAAATGCAGAAACAAGGATTCATGTTCAACCCAATGCAAATAAATTCTTCTCGATCGACGCAGAATATGAGACAGCACCATAACGAACATGTCACTGATTTTGGACCAATTGGCGGTGCAGTACGAAGCCCTAAGGTACNGTTTCTTATAAGCTGTTTCTTACAAAAAAATACGTGTATCTGAAAAATCCCGAAAGTACTATTTTTAAGCACATCACATGCAGTGGCTTGGGAGAAGTAATTTGCCCCTGATACAAAAATATTATGGATGGCTTTATAAACTAAAATCAATTTTCCTTCCTATGTAGCTTTGCACAAATTCAACAAAACATCAAAATGCAGAAACAAGGATTCATGTTCAACCCAATGCAAATAAATTCTTCTCGATCGACGCAGAATATGAGACAGCACCATAACGAACATGTCACTGATTTTGGACCAATTGGTGGTGCAGTACGAAGCCCTAAGGTACAAATGCACAATATGAAAGAATCTGAGCCACTGCTGTTGGCACAGTCAGCAAAAATGAGACAAATAAAAGAACAGCAAGAACATAGATCCCCAAAGCATGAAGAGAAACTGACATCCTTGAATTCACAGTTATATCAACAAACGGAAAAACTCAGGCAATGGATGATCAACACTGAAATCCAAATGAGCGAAAAAGATAGGAAATTAGAAGATTCTACAAAAACAATAGATTCTTTGCGAAAATCAATCCTTGAGTTGCAATTTCTCAATGAGAGTGTGAGCTCAAAATTGCACGACGAAAAGACCCTTCAGGAGGAGACAATTCAAAAGATTGCAACGACAAGAAATATGTGCAATGCTTTGAAAGAGCATCTTGTAAAATTAGAAAACGGAGTGGTGATGGGTGAGAATATGCTTGATGCACAAAGGCTTGAAACTAAGCAAAAAGAAGACCAGTTTCAAGAACTTGCCTTGAGATTCCAAGAGCTAGAAATACGAGTTAACAGCAAGGAACATGATATGCAAAAAGCAATTAAGATTAGTCAGGAAGAATATATGAGAGAAAGTGAGAGGTTGCAGAATAAATTGAGAGAAAGCAACGAGTGTATGACAAGACTGAAAGAGATGAATCTGAAGTATGACAATGAAATTAAGATTAAAAATAAGCAAATAGCATCAGTTGAAGAAGAGTGGAATAAGATGAAGGAGGAATATGTCATACTGGAAAGGCAGCTGGAAGCAGCTAATGATGTCATAAAAGAACATGCAAACACGATCAAACAGGTTCATGCAGACAATGATAAAGTGACGAGAGAGGCCGAGGAGTTAGAGAGAAGTCAGGGGGTAAAGATATCAGAATTGGAGAATATATGCAAAGATAAAGATGAAGAAATTAGAACTATGATCAAAGATGTAGCTGTTAAAAATGTTGAGGTTTCAGAGCTGAAACATGAGATTTCAACATTAAGTGAAAATCTAGATGCAAAGGTTCTAGAGATAGAGGAAGCTGCAGGCAAGTTAGATGAGATGACAGAGTTAATAGGAAAGTTCGAAGCAGATATTTTGTCAAAGAGTAAAACAGTAGGAGAATTGGAGAGGGAACTGCAGGACAAGGAAACTGTGCTTGAGGAGTATAAAGAAAAGGAGGATGAGAATTGTAAATTGATCGAGTTGAAGGAGACAGTGACAGATGAACTTCGTAAGGAGATGACTTCTCTTCAAGTAGAATTAGAAAAAGCAAAGGGGAACGAAGTTGAGGTCAGTAATCTGAAAGCTAAGTTGAGGGATGTCGAGGCGATGAAAGAAGAACTGCAATTTCAAGCAAATTTTGCACTCTCTCAAATAGAAGAAATGACATCACAGCTGCAAAAGTTGACTGAAAGCAAACAAGTGCTAGAGAGCGAAATAAAGAAAGCAAAGCTGGAGTTAGAGGGGTATCAACAAAGGGAAGATGAATCAACAACAACCCTCAAAGAAATGGAAGATCAGATAAAGCAACAACAAGCAGAATTAGAGTCAGCAAATGAAGAGGCACAACAACTGAAGGCACAGCTTGAAGAACTGAGTCACCAGAAAGAGGAGAATGCAGAAACACTCAATGAAATCATGGGTTCCAGAGATAAGAAGATCGAAAACACAGAGAAAAAGGTGCAAACGTTACAAGCAAAAGTTTCTGCTAAAGTCAAACAGATCACTAAATTCCAAGCTGATATAAAAGCACTGAGGGGGCAGTTGAAAGGTCAAGAAAAAGCAAATAAAAAGCTTGGAGATGAGTTAGAGATGGCACAGTCGACAATAGAGAAACTAAATAGCGATAAAGGTGTGCTTTTTGAGGAAGCAAATGGCAAAGAGAAAGGATTGTTAGAAGAATTAGAGAAATGGCAGTCGATGTCTGCGAAACATGAAAAGGAGAACGAGGAACTTGTAGCAGAAATGGAGCAATTGCAGAAAGAAGCAAAATTATCATGTAAAAATTCAGATGGAGCAAAACAAGAGCTGAATCAAGTAAAACAGAGCTTCGATGCACAGATTGCAGAGATGTGTAAAACGCTTGAAAAGTACAAGATGGAGAATGAGAAACTTATGAGTGCCAAAGAAAAGGAATTGGACGAGAAGACAAGATCTGCTTTTGAAGCGAAGAACATTCTGGAAGAAAGATTGGAGGAGAAAGATGTAGAAATAAAGAATCTCAATGAAAGCATTTCTGACAAAGATAAGAACATTACAAAGCTGTCAAATGATATTAAGAAGATGATATCTAAGATCTGTGCTCTTGAAAAGGAGCTGGAAGAAGCTCAAGATAAGAGTGATGTTGATATGGTTGAAGATGAAGAAAAAGTCATCGCTGAAACGATCATCAAACAAGCAAAGAAAGAATTGGTTTCACCAAAAGCATTGACGCCAAAGCTTCCCAAGACTCCAAAAACTCCACAATTATCAACGCCATCGTCGATTCCTAAGGGTAAGTTGGACTTAAAATATTTGCACCCGACACTGATCACAGCAAACCATCAAATTAGGTCCTGAAGAAAACAAACTTTTTTGCTACTTTACAAAAGAGTCTGGACAGTGATATTTTTATGCATTTTGTAGAAATAAGACCAATTCTCGAATGCNCGCGTATAAAAATAACGCTCGATCCAGGCTCTTTTGTAGAATAGCTAAAAGGTCTATTCTCGAATGCGCACAACAGTCATGGAAGAAGCTCTAACATCGATCAATCGAACCTTTCGAATGAAAATGTATTGAAATATCGTTCGCTCCAGAATCTTTCGCAGAATAGCTTAGGATATAAACTAGGCATGCGCACTTAAAATCAGTCAAAAAAGCGCACTAAAAGTTTTCAATAGCCTTTGAAAGAATGCTCTTTGCCGATAAAAAGTTGGCACAGATGATGCTTTGCTTTGAACAGTGTCAGACCAAAATATTAAAGACAAAAAGTTTCAATAGACGATTACGTTAAAGATGGACAGTCGTTAACGATTCTTAATATATCGCAATGCATCTTGGTAAAAAGCTCCTTGCCGCCATCTTTAGCGTGATTGCCTATTAGTTGATGCAATTTACACATACTGCTATATAATCTAACACTATGATATGCTAGAAGCTACTCTAAATTTTCGACCCATTTTAACATTTACTAAATGCTTTGAATGCAAGCTGGCATCGACGCATTTATGGATAAGTGAGTTTCAAGGTTCGACCATTTTTCAAAAATCACTGAAAGAATTTTCTTTTCAAAACTTACTGGATGCCTCCAAGTACAAGCTTTCATCGATGGATTTTTATGTGGAATTTTTTGTAACTCTCTTTAAAACAAATAAATCATTGAAAGAAGAGTCACTTTAAAAATAGTGTCTTTGCTTTCAGAGTAATCGATTTTACAGACATTGGCATTGCGATAAAATTCTTTGTTATGATTTTTCAAGAGTCATAAATTTAAACTCCTCAACAGGACCGCGCAGCCATTAGGCTAGCAGGGGCTAAAGCACCCCCTTTTTTGGAATTTTCAGAAATTGAGAAACTGTTGATTGGTGAAACACATGTTTTGATGTCTTTCTGAAGGAGCTACGAGTTTTATGTGAGATGAATCTTGTCATCTAGACGTCTTGATGTAAAATTTCAACAACTGAGAACTGACAACTGGGCTTAGGTCAAAATTCACAGAATTTCTATGTGGTCTGAAAGTAATACCGTAACAACACACATTTGTAACACACATCTGAATGAGAATCAAGTTCTTCTCAACAGCAAATTGCAAATATAAAGGCCTTTAATTTGTCTCAACATATCATTTCTTTTCTTAGTTACACCAAGGACCCCACAAGGAATCTTACGATACAGTGGTGAAAGAAATACACGCCCAAAGCAAGTCGTCTTCAATTTTCAAGAAACTGAAGACATGTCAGATGAAGAAAGTCCTTTCTGCAAACGGAAGAAATCACCGAGCATAGCTGCTGCATTGAAACCACACAGCAACGTGATATCTGTAAGACCAACTATCAGAGCATCTCCGAAGATAGCCGTGCCAAAAGAAGCGAAGTCGTCTGCGAGAAAGCATGGTGAAAATCCTGAGAAGCGAATGAAGAGGGCTGACAATGAAGGGGATTTGAAGGAGATTAATAAATTCAAATTGTTGTACCCTGATCATGAAGATGAAGAGAAACCCGCCACGTCAAAGGAGAAGGCTTCAGGTAAGAAAACACCATTTAAGAGTAAAGTAAAGAAAGTCATTCCACGATCAAAGAAAAGTGCTGCTCCTGAGAAAATGGATTTCTCTTGGTTTGATTCAGATGCAGCATTTGGGTTTGGAGTTGAAGAATAAGATTGTTGAACAAACAACATGAATTTTACAGTTACATTGGAGAAAGTTCTGACTAATTTATGAAAATTATTGAATGTTGAGTTTTAGCAGAATTTNAATGAGAAACTTATGAGTGCCAAAGAAAAGGAATTGGACGAGAAGACAAGATCTGCTTTTGAAGCGAAGAACATTCTGGAAGAAAGATTGGAGGAGAAAGATGTAGAAATAAAGAATCTCAATGAAAGCATTTCTGACAAAGATAAGAACATTACAAAGCTGTCAAATGATATTAAGAAGATGATATCTAAGATCTGTGCTCTTGAAAAGGAGCTGGAAGAAGCTCAAGATAAGAGTGATGTTGATATGGTTGAAGATGAAGAAAAAGTCATCGCTGCAACGATCATCAAACAAGCAAAGAAAGAATTGGTTTCACCAAAAGCATTGACGCCAAAGCTTCCCAAGACTCCAAAAACTCCACAATTATCAACGCCATCGTCGATTCCTAAGGGTAAGTTGGACTTAAAATATTTGCACCCGACACTGATCACAGCAAACCATCAAATTAGGTCCTGAAGAAAACAAACTTTTTTGCTACTTTACAAAAGAGTCTGGACAGTGATATTTTTATGCATTTTGTAGAAATAAGACCAATTCTCGAATGCGCACAACAGTCATGGAAGAAGCTCTAACATCGATCAATCGAACCTTTCGAATGAAAATGTATTGAAATATCGTTCGCTCCAGAATCTTTCGCAGAATAGCTTAGGATACTAAATCAGTCAAAAAAGCGCACTAAAAGTTTTCAATAGCCTTTGAAAGAATGCTCTTTGCCGATAAAAAGTTGGCACAGATGATGCTTTGCTTTGAACAGTGTCAGACCAAAATATTAAAGACAAAGAGTTTCAATAGACGATTACGCTAAAGACGGACAGTCGTTAACGATTCTTAATTTATCGCAATGCATCTTGGTAAAAACTTCCTTGCCACCATTTTTAGCGTGATTGTCTATTAGTTGATGCAATTTACATATACTGCTTTATAATCTAACACTATGATATGCTAGAAGCTACTCTACATTTTTGACCCATTTTAGCATTTACTAAATGCTTTGAATGCAAGCTGGCATCGACGCATTTATGGATAAGTGAGTTTCAAGGTTCGACCATTTTTCAAAAAATCACTGAAAGAATTTTCTTTTCAAAACTTACTAGATGCCTCCAAGTACAAGCTTTCATCGATGGAATTGTATGTGGAACTTTTAGTAACTTTTTTTGAAACAAATAAATTATTGAAAGAATAGTCACTTTAAAAATAGTGTCTTTGCTTTCAGAGTAATCGATTTTACAGACATTGGCGTTGCGATATTCTTCAAGAGTCATAAATTTAAACTTCTCAACAGGACTGTGCAGCCATTAGGCTAGCAGGGGCTAAAGCACCCCCTTTTTGGAATTTTCAGAAATTGAGAAACTGTTGATTGGTGAGGTTGAAAACACATGTTTTGATGTCTTTCTGAAGAAGCTACGAGTTTTATGTGAGATGAATCTTGTCATCTAGAAGTCTTGATGTGAAATTTCGACAACTGACAACTGGGCTTAGGTCGAAATTCACAGAATGTCTATGTTGTCTGAAAGTAATACCGTAACAACACTCACTTGTAAATTTCACCATCGGCTTCAAGTATACAAACGCAGCCTATTTGAATGAGAATCAAACTCTTCTGAACAGCAAATTGTGAATATGAAGGCCTTTAATTTGTCTCAACATGTCATTTCTTTTCTTAGTTACACCGAGGACCCCACAAGGAATCTTACGATACAGTGGTGAAAGAAATACACGGCCAAAGCAAGTCGTCTTCAATTTTCAAGAAACTGAAGATATGTCAGATGAAGAAAGTCCTTTCTGCAAACGGAAGAAATCACCGAGCATAGCTGCTGCATTGAAACCACACAGCAACGTGATATCTGTAAGACCAACTATCAGAGCCTCTCCGAAGATAGCCGTGCCAAAAGAAGCGAAGTCGTCTGCGAGAAAGCATGGTGAAAATCCTGAGAAGCGAATGAAGAGGGCTGACGATGAAGGAGATTTGAAGGAGATTAATAAATTCAAATTGTTGTACCCTGATCATGAAGATGAAAAGAAACCCGCAACGTCAAAGGAGAAGGCTTCAGGTAAGAAAACACCATTTAAGAGTAAAGTAAAGAAAGTTATTCCACGATCAAAGAAAAGTGCTGCTCCTGAGAAAATGGATTTCTCTTGGTTTGATTCAGATGCAGCTTTTGGGTTTGGAGTTGAAGAATAAGATTGTTGAACAAACAACATGAATTTTACAGTTACAGTGGAGAAAATTCTGACTAATTTATGAAAATTATTGAATGTTGAGTTTTAGCAGAATTTAGAAATGAATTTTGAGGGATGTTAGAAATTAGAATATCGTAGGTATCCACAACAGAGTTCAGAAAATAATGCTAGCAAAGGGAACAAGAAAAGGCCTGTGAAAAAAGTACGAAAAAAATTGAAGGAGAGAGCAGAGAACAAAGAAGGGTACAGGTCATGTGGGCAATGTACCTCCGTCAAGCAAACAAGAATATCACAACTGATTGAGGAATGACCAAATATAGGAAAAATTTAATGAAATTGTTCCTTAGTTCTAGGTAATTTCTTGTCCCCAAACTTTGTTCTCGGGAAACTTTGATCGTTTTCTGAGCTCTGTTTCATTATTTTCATTCAAAAATACTAAAATAAAGTTGGTTTTGGAAATTTCAAATGAACGTTCAGTCAATGTTTCTGTTCGTCGTTTTGCGGTTTGCTTGGGCTTGGATGAATGCTCAACAAAAGTCTCACAAGGATATTTCGCTCTCCTTTTCATAAAAACAGTTCTTGCTATAGCATACGAGATTTTTCAGCAATGTTGATCGCTAAATTTTATGAATTATAACACTGTAGAAACTTTAGCATATTTTGCCGCTGGCCTCCAGATAAAAACTAGTTGCACTGACTTTCAGTAACCGATATATAATTTAAAATCTTCATTCATGAATCGGAGTTCAATCAAATTTTTGGATGTTCCAGGAAAAAGATTAGGTCAAAACTAACAAAAATACAGCCGCAATAGCATCATCCCTTCCACATCTCTGAGACCAAATTCTATAAGTATTCTTGCTGTTAGAGAACATTGGGCTTTTATCTAAGGCACAGTGACAGTTTCACTGCATGAGGATCTTTTAACCTGGGACGTATTTCCTGTATCAAATTAGCAGTCATAGGCTGGTACAAATTATTAGCTCTCAATGACAAGGACAAAAAACGATGTGAACTCTGATAAAAATTAGCCACTTTCTCTCGCTCTTTCCAGCGATTTTTGGAGGCTCAGTATTGCAGGCGTGCCATAAAGATGGGAACGTGGGAACAAAGTTCCCAGGCAGCTTTTTCCAAAGCAATATTTTGCAGGCAGTTTTTCTAAAATAGTTTTTGATGAAATGTAATTGCAGTAAGATGATGAATAATAGCAAAGAAATGGTACAAATTGCTCATGTTCTGCTGTTGAATATATGATTAATCGTTTCGTTGCTCCATGTGTAAAAACTTACTGTTTGATACCTTGCATTATTACTGGTTCTGGTAATAGGCTTCTCTACCCTAGCTGTACAAAATTGTTATGCAGCAAGGCTTTCAGAGAATTTCTACCGCTCCCAGGCAGGTTTGAACATTATGCACGCCTGCAGTATTGACAGGTTGTTCTTGGAAGTCGAAATGTCTCTCTTACATCAGGTTAAAGTGCACTCTAAAAACTAAATTTCTTGAGCGACAAATCTTGCTTAACAAGACTTGCTTTCTGGAACATCCAATATATTTTTTCAACACACACTTAAATTGTTGCATTGTAATCCAAATTTCAAATTTTAGATTTAAGATCATTTAATTGATAGTTCTGTGAAAAGAAAAACATTGCAAGTGGAGTTAATTTGTCAACTCATTTTTTTTCTTAATCTCAAACTCATGCAAATACATTTCATTTTTCAGTCTTCTATTTCGATTTCAAACTACGATACTGTAAAGTATATGGGTTTTGTGGATGGAATAACATTCATGCTAGAATTAGAGGATAATCTAAGGGTTTCTTTGACAGCTACCAATTCTGAAGACGGTAAACTTGGAATTTGTGTTTGATTGACCCTAAAATTCTCAAAACGAGAAGTTTGGTAGGTTAGAAAGGCCTTTTGAACCTTCTGCTCCAAAAGGCAAAAGATTTCCTGACTTTGGAGAGATTCAAATTTTCATCAGCAACCCTAGTGGCAAATCTGAAACCAACCTCTGTGAAGTCTACTGTTTTCAGAATTGGGTGGGTTTTGAATTACCAATCAATAACACCCTAACATTGTATATTTCAAAGTAATAGTCTACTGTACAAACCATTCAAAAGCATACAATGCTGAAAATGTTCACATAATGACGTTTGGTTTATGTTCTTCCTTGGCCTGCAACGGTTAGCAGCTTTCCTTTTGCAATTAATATTTCCCTGCACACATTTCCTGAACAGACTCATACAGTGCTACCTTTTTCAAAGATAAGGTACAATAAGCAATACCTTCTGTCATATTGGCACCTGATCAAGTTTCTTGCAATTGTCAGTGCCTGAAATAGTAGTCTATTGCAGTAGAAAAGGCAGCAAAACCAGCACATCCAAGAATTGCAGCTTGTCCACCAGCTAAAGTAAAGACACAGAAACTGATAAGAATATAGAACATTCAAAGGTTTAGTGTGACAAATCCATGAAAATCTGAAAAGTCTTGCATCAAAAATTGGTATAAGGCTGCATAGACATTTTGAAGGTTTCCAAAGGTTTTAAATAGTTTTCTAACTTCTCACCTCTTAGTCCTAGAAGACCACCAGTGATACATCCAGCCATTGTCCCATTTTTAAGATCTGTTTTACCTCTGTACTGCAAAGAAATTACGATTGAAATAAATTTGAAGCCTGTTGAGATGCTAAGATACAATATTGGATGATGCTAAAAGATGATGGTAAGCTAATTGGAATCATTAAAGATTCATAATTAGAATGCAAAGCATCTTTGGTAAAGAGGTTCCTTGCCATCATTAGTGATATTTTCTACAGTACAGGCATGTGCTATAGCACAATGAAATGGTTTTCTTGCCAAGAAATTCTTTGAGAATATTCTTCATTTCTTAAGAATTCTTGTTTAAGAAAGTTTACAGGTGGTCTTTCCGTATGGCATGAAAATTCTTACAATTATGTTATAATTCTTCAAAATTCATAAGAATCCTTGAGATTTCTTGTCAAGATAATGTGCACAAGGGCTGTACTATAGCAATATCTACTGTATGTTCCTAGGAATTTACCAAGGCCTGAAAAGGACCACAAAGGGGTGCCCCCAATCACCTTGACTGAACTAAAAAATTCAGGTTTATGTATGTATGTTATGTATGTTAAAATTCGCCACAAAATCAAATGTTTACAGTGTTTCAAATAAATATAAAATAGTTAAAATACAATTTACATAACAACTTTAATGAATATTAAGTTAAAAAATACCCCTAATCATAGTGGCAGGGATAGCATTAAAAGATTGAGTTGACCTTATTTCCATAATGGTCCCCTTAGGTGGTTGAAAAAAAAATCATAAACAATATATTTTATGTGCTTTTATGTTTCTCTCACAATAAGTAAGAATTTTGTCATACACAAGCACAAAATAGCCATACTTACTGACTCTAACACACATTCTGTTGCAGAGAACATAGCACCAACAACTGCAAAATTTTTGCCATAAGATGATGCTCTAGATTTCATTTCTTTAAAAACTGATCTTGCCGTTTGATTCTGACTATCTTGCAAATATGATGGCATTGAAGAGTCTAAACCTGCTGTAAAAACACCAAAGCCAGCTCCAAGTCCATAACCTATGATAAAGAAAGAATTCAATTTCTCTGTTCAAATTCCTCTTTAGTTATTATAGTACAAGCTTGCTTATGAGAAACTGATGTTTTGGCGGAAGCATTTTGACTTCTAAGGTGCCATTGTTTTTTCATTGGATCACCATTCAAAATCTTGGAGCTTCAAATTTGCTCCTTGTTGAGATAGTTATTGAGAAATTTTCGAAAAATGACCTCAATATTATTAAATTTTAGAACATATTTAAAAATTACAAATAAATCACACGTTAACAGCCAACAGGTTCCCTGGTGGAATCGGTGTACGTCATCTGCCAAAGACTTCTGCCGCACTCATCCCAATTTTGGATCACTACAGACTTCCTTTGAAGATTAAAAGTCAAATCACAGCCTTTGCTTTGGGGCTAAATAAAGGAAAGATAGGCCTAGCGGCCTACCTAAAACACACGCCATGACAGTTTTGAATGCGCAATTTTCCATGACTCGCTCAACAACGACCTCTTCCTTTTTCTTCATCATACTTGGGATGGCTGGTGTTGGAGTAAAAGTAACTTTACTTTTCTTGAATTCTTCAAAAGCTGGTAAAACTTGGCTTAGTCGAAGGCTCCCTGAAGCGGGAAATTTTCCATCTCCGTCCTCCATCTTGGATTGGTTTAAAGAGGCTGGCTTGGAAACGAGGCAAAACGATTGATATTTTGGTTACACACATTCTATGGTTACACACTCATTACATCAGCCCTGAACATTTGTTTGTTGCTGTTGCTGTAATAACTTCTTTGGAAGTAAACAATGAGTTCATGGCGCGGAAACAAGAGATTTTGGTAATGAGTCTACAATGACAGTTTCAAATCAAATANATACATGTTATAGTTCTTCAAAATTCATAAGAATCCTTGAGATTTCCTGTCAAGTTAATGTGCACAACGGCTGTACTATAGCAATATCTACTGTATGTTCCTAGGAATTTACCAAGGCCTGAAAAGGATCAAAAAAGGGGTTTTACAAAGGAAAAGCCCCCAATCACCTTGATTGAGCTAAAAAATTCAGGTTTCTCTCACAATAAGTAAGAATACCTACTGATTCTAACACACATTCTGTTGCAGAGAACATCGCACCAACAACTGCAAAATTTTTGCCATAAGATGATGCTCTAGATTTCATTTCTTTAAAAACTGATCTTGCAGTTTGATTCTGACTATCTTGCAAATACGATGGCATTGAAGAGTCTAAACCTGCTGTAAAAACACCAAAGCCAGCTCCAAGTCCATAACCTATGATAAATATGAAAAGGAAATTGATTTCTCTGTTCAAATTCCTCTTTAGTTATTATAGTACAAGCTTGCGCATGAGAAACTGATGTTTTAGAGGTAGCCTTTTGATTTCATAGACGCCAATGTTTTTTTCAGCGGATAACCATTCAAAATCTTGGAACTTCAAATTTGCTTCTTGTTGAGACAGTGCTTGAAAATTCTTGGAAAAAAATGACCGCAATATTGTTAAATTTTAGAAACATACATATTAAAAAATCACAAATAAATCACACAGAAACAGGCTGTGACTTGTTTGTGAGTTAGCATTTGTTCTAAGATTTGATAATATTGATGTCAATTTTCCTGAATGTGTCTCAATCAGATTTGTAATAACGCAAAATTACGCATGTAGAACTCTTCAATTGCTTTTCTTCGTGCATTTCACATGAAATTTAATTTGGAAAGAACTTTTATTTTGATTGAATTTAAACATGATCAAAGTAACGAAAGCTATTTTAGGGCTATTTTTTGGAAAGGAAGATAAATCTCCCCCTCAAAATTTTTAATAAGCTCAACAGAAATCAATCTGAGATAATTTTGGGGCTAGAGTGTAGTTTTTAGCGGGTGGAATTCAAATCTTGTGTTGTTGTATGTCATACGGAAAGGGATAGTTTCAGCGTAAGCGTAATTTAGTGTTGTTAAGGGTTAGGTAGGGTTGGAATATGTTATTTAGTGCCACCCACTAAACTGCACTCATCCCAATTTTGGATACTTACAGACAACCTTTGAAGATTAAAAGTCAAATCACAGCCTTTTTTGCTTTGGGGCTAAATAAAGGAAAGATAGGCCTATAGGGCGGCGGGCGGCCTACCTAAAACACACGCCATGACAGTTTTGAATGCGCAATTTTCCATGACTCGCTCAACAACGACCTCTTCCTTTTTCTTCATCATACTTGGGATGGCTGGTGTTGGAGTAAAAGTAACTTTACTTTTCTTGAATTCTTCAAAAGCTGGTAAAACTTGGCTTAGTCGAAGGCTCCCTGAAGCGGGAAATTTTCCATCTCCGTCCTCCATCTTGGATTTGTTTAAAGAGGCTGGCTTGGAAACGAGGCAAAACGATTAATTTTTTAATTACAGACTTATTACATCAGCCCTGAAAATTTATTTGTTGCTGTTGCTGTAATCACTTCTTTGGAAGTAAACGATCAGTTTATGGTGCGGAAACAAGAGATTTTGGTAATAAGTCTACAATCACAGTTTCAAATCAAATATGGATCTNGAATTCTTCAAAAGCTGGTAAAACTTGGCTTAGTCGAAGGCTCCCTGAAGCGGGAAATTTTCCATCTCCGTCCTCCATCTTGGATTGGTTTAAAGAGGCTGGCTTGGAAACGAGGCAAAACGATTGATATTTTGGTTACACACATTCTATGGTTACACACTCATTACATCAGCCCTGAACATTTGTTTGTTGCTGTTGCTGTAATAACTTCTTTGGAAGTAAACAATGAGTTCATGGCGCGGAAACAAGAGATTTTGGTAATGAGTCTACAATGACAGTTTCAAATCAAATATGGATCTCGTTGTCAACACTGCAAAAAGGAAGAGACCCAAAAAGAACGAAGATGAAGAGGATGCCAAGAAGCCTTTCGTTCCTAAATCAGCACTTGATTTGCAAAAGAGACAGCTTGAGAAACTGATGAAAGACCCGGTTTGTGTTTATAATCCGTATTGGAATGATCCCTTCTTTCATTTCAATTCAGAGTGAGCAAATGTTTGGTTGGGCCTAATTTTGTTGACTTCAAATTCAACTGTGTCAAATTGAAGTAAGATTTTTGGGCCAGTGCAAGGATGATAGATACACAGGCAACTGCCGTAAATGCTCTGGAGGGATCTTAAAAGGATGGGGGCTTATTATTTAAATAGTGGAGAGGGGGGGGGCTTATTCACAAAATCAAATGACACGAGCGAGGAAACGTATATTATATATGATAGCTTTTCACTTCTTTTATGCCCTATTTTGCTGATTCAACATACAATTTTCCGAATCAAATACAACACAAGTACAAATACAAGTACAAATTCAACACAGTTTTACCCAAAACCACAGCAAAATTAACATGCAATCTTGTTTGCTAAATAATTGGTCTTGTTATGTGGTGGTGTAATCCTCTGACTTTGCAGCCAGAACAGTCAGGCAGACAGGGTTGAGCCCCCCCCCCCTCATTTGAGCATCATGACAATGGATGGTGGACTGGATTAGCGTTTAGCTACTTCTTTGATCCTAGCGCTTGGCACTAAATGCCGCAACTTCACCTTCAATGGAGATTCTTTGGTAGCCTCTGAACTTTTATCAGGGACGTAGGAAGCATCTCAAAACTTGGAGGGGCACGACACTTCAAGGGCACTTTTTCATTAAGCTAAAGGGGCACTTCCTGAAAACAAAAAGGGCACTTCTTTGTTAATTGCACAATCTTAGGGGGGCACATGCCCCCAGTGCCCCCCGGTTCCTACGTCTCTGACTTTTATATAAGTAGGGGGAGGCTAAATGGAGCTTTTAATATTTGGTTTTTTATTTCAACAGTGTTTCGTAGCACTGCTGTCCAGATTTTTTTTATGTTGCAAGTGCGCCAAAGATCTTCCGCATACAATTTCAAGAGTAGTATGACAACGGAAGAACAATAGAGTCATGGTTTTTAAAACAACAGCCAGGTGTGAATCTTTCATGTGCACTTTGTAAATGTGTCAGTATGCTTGCTGTCCTGTTAAAACTCCAGCATGCTACTCCAGCCTTTGTGTTTGCCATCATTTATCACAAACAGTAAGGGAATTTTTGAAAAAATAAGCCACTGAAATAAGTCAATAGAATGTCCTGTTTTTGTTCTAAAAATTTAGCAATGGTGCAATTGTATCATTTGAATTGAAAATCTGATATAATTTTGGTTTCAGGACAAGCCAATTGAGCTACCAAAGCCAAGAAAAGAATGGAAACCAAGAGATGCTCCTGAATTTGTACGTCATGTTATGGGTACGTAACAAAACCTCATTTTCAGTATGACACAAAGATCTATCAAGTATAAATTTACGTGCATTTACTCATTCAACAATTTCCGAATGCTGCTATGATTAATAGTAAACTCGGCAAACTAAATCAGGTGCATGAGATTCTATGGTGAAAATTAGCCAGTTTATTATTTTAAAATACTATTGAAATAACAAGAAGTTTTTACATATAAACAAAGCAAGGATTGAGTTTCTTGCTAAAATTCCCCCTGGTGGCTTTCCGTAAGGTTTTCCCTCTTTAAATTTTGACCGACAAAAATGCTGTCTGAAGTTTATTGACAAAGGACTGAAAGCCCTACACGATAAGAACTTTTCAACCCAAGGCAACCGGTGAGGGATATAAGCCAATGACCCTTCACAGATTAGCTGAAATTGCTAAATCCTGGAGCTCAATGGGGAATTCCACCCCAGCACTACGTACAATTTTACACAAGGTCAACCAGATGACACCTCTTTCTCCCATTCATAAAGTCTGCATTGAGGCTTCACTTTACATTGTACTACCCTTATTCCTACTTCTATAACTATTTGTGATACTATAGCAAAAGAAAGAAGGGCAGTCTCAGATACAATTATACCCATCTTTATATTGATTCTAGGTTCAAGTGCTGGTGCTGGTAGTGGAGAGTTTCATGTTTATCGTGGTACGAGAGATAGAGAGATGAAAAGAAACGAGTGGCTTGAAGCACAAAGTGCAAAGGTAACACTATTATCCCCCCCTTGTCCTCATTTACAGGTTTTGTAAAAACTTAACATGATCTGTAATGCATACAAGGCCTGTAATGCATAGGAAAATGGTCCAATGACACATCTGCTTCCATGTCCAAGCATTTTTAGAGCAAAGTTCAAATTTGACTTCTTTTCAAGAAAGAATGACAAGCGACATGTTTTAGGGTAGTAATTTTAGAAAACCATTTCATCAATGAATTTAACATGTCTCAGCTTCAGCACCAGCAGGCAATTCACTCAAAAGATCTTGTAGACTTTTGTATAAATTCCCAGAAATCTTTCAACAATCTTTGGGGTCTCTGAAATCATCAACAAATTTTTCAAGATGTCACAAAAGAACTTTTAAAGATCAAAGAGATTTTTAAAATGCCAGAATCTAGTGGACCATTTTTCAAGTGATTTGCCCGTCTTTTTCATCACTGTTAGGCCTATTCTAACAACCATCCAGGGTGCCTTCAATGGTGCAAGGAGCATTGTGGACTCCTTTGTTCTGAAAAATGTTGACTCGATACAAACACCTTAACTTTTATTCCAAGCTTCTAACTAAACTGTGAGCGTAGTGAGTTTCCTCTCTGGAATACCAATTAAGGTGGTAGTATCAAATAAACATTTCATTCAAAAAAGGCGTCTACAATGATGCTCCTTGCACCATTGATGGCAAGCAAAATTAAGCAGGAGAGCTCTCCTCAATCAAAGAAAGTTACAGTTCTTCAGAATCGTGTTCTCTGGATTCTCTGTCATTGTCTGATTTATTATCTAGAAATTCCTGGAACTCTTCATCTTCAGGCAGAGCATCTTCGTCATTAATTGACTCTTCAGGATCATCTGAACTATCTTTAACTTCTTCCTTGATAGAATCTTTTACTTGGTCCTGAACATTTGATGTCTTATCTTCTGAGATCGTTCTCTGCACTGCCTCATCTGCAGATGCAGCCTTCACATTGAGTTTCTCCTTTTCTGCTTTTCCTGCTGCTGCAACGTTGTCTTTGACATCTATGATATCTTCGATATTCAGATTTACAGTCTGGTCATCTAGAAAGTAAAAATTTGTAAAGTATTGTTTATTCTGTAAGATAAGATGAGATCTGGAACTCATGGTTGTACTGCAAAGTTATTGTAATAATATAATAATAATACAGTTCTTTATACAGGGGTAGCCTTTTCAGCAACAAAAGTGCTATTATCAATAAGGGCCCTGTGGAAAAAAGTTTCGCCCCTGTATCGAAATAACAAATGCCTCAAATCAAATAAGGATGCTTCAGAAGAAGTACATTTTATCATCACTCAGGAGAAAAGATCTAGGGGTCTCCCACGCTCCTCCTCGCTCCTATGGAAGCTTCAAGTGTTAAACTGCCTGCTGGATTTAGGCCTTCTATCGGATTTACTTACCGAGCAAACCTGCAGGAACGGGGGGCACAGGGCCTCCCAAGATGAGGGAAGCAAAGGTAACGATAAGAATGCAGCTGCTCTTCATCTTCACCTTTCATCAGACTTCTTTCGATAAGTGCATGAAGCTTTCCTCTAAGACTCTAATCCTCTAATACGTATGTCCTCTTAATCGGTGCCGGGGGTACTATTTCGTTTATGCCTAGGACTTTGTTGTTCTGTTTGTTCTTTCTTCTTTCGATAAATCAGATGAATTTGCGTTTGCCTCCTGTGTGCATGAAACTTTCCGCTTTGTTCCTCCCGTGAACATTGCTGTTCACAAAACAACAAAGTACTTGGCTTTCTTGGAAAGTGATACAATGCCTTCAAATAGATTGCTGTTAGAAAATAATGCGCTCAAATTTTAATCACAATCAAGCTGGCCGTCCTTTGTCATTAGTAAACAATACTTCTTCCTCTTGATCGGTGCCGGGGGTGCTTAATTGCTGACTTGTGACTTACGCTACTTGCCTTGCACACTACTATCTTATGGGAGCGTCGTCATACTTTATGCTTTATAACCAACAATCAACAAATGAAATAAAACAACAACAACAAAGACTCATCTAAGTGTATAACACTAGCAGAACTGCAGCAATAAACCAATACGACGTCTTCCAAAATACTATGATTTGCCGGGCACTTTTTCTCCCTAATGACGAGGAGCCAATCAATTCAAAGTTAGTCTACGAGATTTTGGAATCTTAGAAAACTCTCGGATTTTCAAAGATTGTTTAGTTTTTCTCTTGGATTCTTTAAGATTCCTGCGACTTTTTGAGGTCGTTAGATTTTTCAGATTTTTTAGAGTTTAACATTTGTCGAGATTTTCGATATTTTTCAAGGGTTTTCCAGATTTCGCAAGGTTTTTGAAGATTCTTATTTCACACGAAAGTGTACCAGATTTTGAGAGTGGTCTGCCCTCGCCTATTGCAAAGCGAATGGCAGAAGATACAAAGTCTGCATGTGTGTAGATCTAACATTTAATCTAAATTTTGTTTTCAGGACAAAGCTGACAGGGAATACCACGAGAAATTAGAAAGTAACAAAAATGCAGCAGAGGAAAAAACTGCTAAGTTGAGAGCGAAAAGGTAAACAAATTCATTGACTGCCAACCAATGCTAACCGTTACACCCGAAGAACGCTCATTTTGTCGGCAAAGTGGGAGGGGGGGGGATCTGCACTCCTAAGAGTCTCTAACTTTGTCCCTTTTGATTCCCTATTTGTCCCTATTTATGATTATGAATAGTTCTCAATTTACGCAACATGCTTTTACAATTTCTTGAATTTATTAGCAATCTAGTTTATTAATGACGCTCTTTGTGGCAAAACAGAAGCAACACAACGACAACAACATCCAGCCAGTGAAAGCAGATGAATTTTGATTAAACATTTTCATATCTAGGTCCCCTAGGTCTTAAAACTGACCAGATTCATAGATACGCATATTGATTACAAATTCCCTAATACCCATGCAAATGAGTTCGAAATGTTTGAAAATCCTGTTATACAAATGGGTCCTTTTGTCAGGGTCTTTCATGGGTCCTTCATTTGTCAGGGTCCTTCCTTCATATGGTCCTTCATAGTCCAGATGAAGTCCAGATGAAGGTCTAATCATGGTCAGAATGAATTACTCCTCCCCCTGGTGTCGTGGCAAATGAGTGTAATTCTCCTCCCCCTGGTGTCGTGGCAAATAAGTGGAAAAGGTTGCAATTGCAAATGAAAATATGAGTGCAAATGTTTCATGAATTGTCAGGAATTGCTTTGTTTCGAAAAATTTGTAAAGTTCGACTGGCAAAGAGCATTTTTTTTTTGCTGTAGATTTGAGAGTCATCATTCCAGAATGTTTTACAACACTTAGAAATTGTCACATTTTCTTTCGTTTCAATGGCTCCATGTTACTTTCTTATCAGACAAAAGAAGAAACAAAGAAAGGAAGAGAAGAAGCAAGAATCCGCAAAACAGCAAGGTAAGCTTTTTAATTTTTTATGACATCTATGCACAACACAAGAACCCTAGACTTCTTCTCTAAACTGTTTGTAAGCAAAAGGGTCAAGGTTTCTGCAGTGGATGCTTCATAAGCAAAGTTTCCATACGATTTTTGTTAAATTTTGCAAATGTTATTCTACAGAAACCTTTCTTTGGTATAAAAGTGTTTTGCTGGCGATAAGAGCGAAGATAATTTCATAGTCAATCTTTGATTTCCGATTCCCCTCTAACACTAACTAAAAGACAGTCAATGTAAGGTTATAGTTTTATCTTTTATTAACACGATTAATTTTCTTTTGTGTCATTTCAGATAAAAGTAGCGAAGTTGCAAAGAAGAAAGCAGAGGACAATGAAGATGAAGAGGACGAAGCTGCTGTTGATGAAGAACACTTTGTTATTGGTGGAAGGTAATTTAGGCCAAGCCAAGGAGAGTAGGAATGGCATATTGTTGCTCTCTTCTTTCCTCAAACTTTCCAGCAACCTTCACCAATCAGGGAGGAAAGTTGTCGATTAAGAACAGTTTGCAATTGGTGGAATGAAAGTTAGGCCAAAAGGAGTAGAAATCAGATTTTGTTGCTATCTTTGCTCCTCAGAATTTCCAGGAACCTTTATGAATCAGGATGGAAAGTTGCCTTTTAGGCTCCTTCAATCTTGCTGCAGAAAGATTTTGCTTCTATGTAATCGTGCACATATGTGAGAAAGAAGAATGGCCGGCAAATGGAACCATAAGAACATCGTTTATATGGTCACGTGGCAACTACGCTTTTAACATTATTATAGCTTTGGAATGAATTTCTTGACCAAGATCAATTAGCAAGTGAAACTTGCAGCGTGTTACAAAATCAATATCAAACGCTTGAAGGCAGGTCTTCTGGAAACGAAATTTGAACTAAAAAAGACTTGACCCTTTCTGTATCCAAATCTCTATGGAGACTCTTTACAGTCAGATGTGTAGAACTCTGACTTAGCATATTAATCATTACAACTTTTAAAAGATGCTTCCAATGGAATTTTTGAAATATAGTTCTAATAGAGGATTTTTAGAGTAAAATGATACAATTAAAGAGATGTGATTGCATTTGCAATGAGATTTTTCGTGTTATTTGCGTTGTCTAGGGGAAAAGATTATTCACAGTATTGGCATTTATGCCAACGTTCCAAATCTTGTTCCAAGTGGTCCTACGAAATGTGAATTGTGTATTAAGGGACAGAAACATATGTAGTCAATCAACTGTGAAGCAAGACTATTTGATTTGAGGACATGATACCAATTACTACCCTGTAAAACCAAACCAAAGCTGTGTGCAATTTCACAGATCATAAGCACATGAAGTAATGAATATATCTGATTAATAAAAGCGCTTGGTTTGTTGAAAAAATGATACACAAAGTTACGGTACCCAAATAATGAACTGCTGTAAAGCTCAATTAAAGATTGGTGTGTGTTGTTCGTGATCTTCGCGCCACTCAAAGGCAGCCCAAGCAAGCTCATGCAATATAGCGCTGCGCAGCAAAGCTGTGGCTACCGTTTTTTGGGCATATCAACTGTACTGACCATGAAAAACGTTTCGGGATTTCATGTCAGTACGTCTTATCGCTCGTGGCTTATCCCTAGTAACTCTTCATGGTCATAGAAATGAGTTCAGTTGTTCGAAAGGGATTTATTTTTTATCTACCTGCACAGATTAAAGTAAGGTGGATGTTTTTCGTCAATTCGGCATGCTTCATCAAAAGACTCATTTGTAAACAAGATGCCGCAGTTTGCATTGCCACTTCTTTTCGATGAATGAATCTATTGGTAATCTTTCTGTTTTATTTTCACTAACTGTGTAATACTTTTACTTAAAATATTCATATACTAATGATGCGTTTGCACAATTTCAGGTAGTCATGCAGTGTTTATCTTGACAACTACCCTTGGTTACAAAACAAAGACCGACCACAGTCTCTATTGATTTCAATGTTAATGACCCTACCTGCCAAACCAGGCTACCTAAATCATTTGAACAGTGTGCTGTTTTGACAGATATTATCCCCTTATTCATGGTTGTAGTATACACTCTACACACCAAACTATTCAGTTGCTTAACATTAGAGTCAAAATTTATATGCAACAAGAACGTGTATTTTACCATGTTGCTAAGTGAAGATCCTAAACGTATTGAGAGTTCTGCAGCGAGCTAGTGACGAACGTCTGTTCGTAGAGGGCAGCTGAAGGTTTTTTGTTTCCTCTTAAATCTAAGGCTGTTAAATCTCATCGTTTTAGCCTAATCGTAGCTTTTCTTAGTCCTATCCGTAGCCGTTCATAGCTACCATTGGCTACTTGGAATATCTGGAGAATTTTGCAGGGAGTGTTGCTTTGTGTGGTTGAACGAAAACATCGAAGAAGATGCCTGAGCCAACGCCACTGGAAGATTTTGGGGACTATGAACAGGTCAAGCAAGATCCTGTTTTAGAAGGGGATGCAAACGGAGACGGAGAATATGAGGAAGAGGAAGATGCTGTCCAGGAGATAGGGGGTCAACAAGAAAATGGGGAAAACGGAGAAGAGANTTCCAGATTTCGCAAGGTTTTTGAAGATTCTTATTTCACACGAAAGTGTACCAGATTTTGAGAGTGGTCTGCCCTCGCCTATTGCAAAGCGAATGGCAGAAGATACAAAGTCTGCATGTGTGTAGATCTAACATTTAATCTAAATTTTGTTTTCAGGACAAAGCTGACAGGGAATACCACGAGAAATTAGAAAGTAACAAAAATGCAGCAGAGGAAAAAACTGCTAAGTTGAGAGCGAAAAGGTAAACAAATTCATTGACTGCCAACCAATGCTAACCGTTACACCCGAAGAACGCTCATTTTGTCGGCAAAGTGGGAGGGGGGGGGATCTGCACTCCTAAGAGTCTCTAACTTTGTCCCTTTTGATTCCCTATTTGTCCCTATTTATGATTATGAATAGTTCTCAATTTACGCAACATGCTTTTACAATTTCTTGAATTTATTAGCAATCTAGTTTATTAATGACGCTCTTTGTGGCAAAACAGAAGCAACACAACGACAACAACATCCAGCCAGTGAAAGCAGATGAATTTTGATTAAACATTTTCATATCTAGGTCCCCTAGGTCTTAAAACTGACCAGATTCATAGATACGCATATTGATTACAAATTCCCTAATACCCATGCAAATGAGTTCGAAATGTTTGAAAATCCTGTTATACAAATGGGTCCTTTTGTCAGGGTCTTTCATGGGTCCTTCATTTGTCAGGGTCCTTCCTTCATATGGTCCTTCATAGTCCAGATGAAGTCCAGATGAAGGTCTAATCATGGTCAGAATGAATTACTCCTCCCCCTGGTGTCGTGGCAAATGAGTGGAATCCTCCTCCCCCTGGTGTCGTGGCAAATGAATGGAAAAGGTTGCAATTGCAAATGAAAATATGAGTGCAAATGTTTCATGAATTGTCAGGAATTGCTTTGTTTCGAAAAATTTGTAAAGTTCGACTGGCAAAGAGCATTTTTTTTGCTGTAGATTTGAGAGTCATCATTCCAGAATGTTTTACAACACTTAGAAATTGTCACATTTTCTTTCGTTTCAATGGCTCCATGTTACTTTCTTATCAGACAAAAGAAGAAACAAAGAAAGGAAGAGAAGAAGCAAGAATCCGCAAAGCAGCAAGGTAAGCTTTTTAATTTTTTTATGACATCTATGCACAACACAAAACCCCTAGACTTCTTGTCTAGATTGTTTGCAATCAAAAGGGTCAAGGTTTCTTCAGTGGATGCTTCATCAGATAAGTTTCCATATGATTTTTGTTGTTAAATTTTGCAAATGTTATTCCACAGAAACGTTTCTTTGGTATAAAAGTGTTTTGCTGGCGATAAGAACGAAGATAATTTCATAGTCAATCTTTGATTTCCGATTTCCCTCTAACACTAACGAAGGTGTTGTGGCGCAGTGGTGTAATCCTATGACTTTGCAGCCAGAACAATCAGGCGGAGTGGGTTCGATACCCGGTAGGACCCCACCATTTGAGCGTCATGACAAAGGGTCGCGGACTCGATTAGGTCTGCTCTATTTCTGCGATCCCAGCGCTTGGCGCTGAAAAACACAACTTCACCTTCACCTTCACTAACTAAAAGACAGTCAATGTAAGGTTATAGTTTTATCTTTTATTAACACGACTAATTTTCTTTTGTGTCATTTCAGATAAAAGTAGCGAAGTTGCAAAGAAGAAAGCAGAGAACAGTGAAAATGAAGATGACGAAGCTGCTGTTGATGAAGAACACTTTATTATTGGTGGAAGGTAATTTAGGCCAAACCAAGGGGAGTAGGAATGCCATATTGTTGCTATCTTCATTCCTCAAACTTTCCAGCAACCTTCATCGATCAGGGAGGAAAGTTGTCGATTAAGAAAGATTTGTTATTGGTGGAATGAAAGTCAGGCCAAAAGGAGTAGAAATCAGATTTTGTTGCTATCTTTACTCCTCAGAATTTCCAGGAACCTTTATGAATCAGGATGGAAAGTTGCTTTTCAGGCTCCTTCAATCTTGCTGCAGAAAGATTTTGCTTTTATGCAATCGTGCACATATGTGAGAAAGAAGAATGGCTAACAAACTTCACATGGCGTTACTACCGCCATTGGTATCGAGCCCTGGTACTTTGGCAAGTACATACGAACATGGAACTATAAGAACATCATTTTTATAAAGTCACGTGACAACTACGCTTTTAACTTTTTTATAGCTTTAGAAAGAATTTCTTGACCAAGATCAATTAGCAAGTGAAACTTGCAGGGTGTTACAAAATCAATATTAAAGGCTTGAAGGCAGGTCTTCTAGAAACGAAATTTGAATTAAAAAAGACTTGACCCTTTCTGCATCCAAATCTCTATGGAGACTCTTTATAGTCAAATGTGTAGAACTCTGACTTAGCATATTAATCATTACAACTTTTAAAAGATGCTTCCAATGGAATTTTTGAAATATAGTTCTAATAGAGGATTTTTAGAGTAAAAGGATACAATCAAAGTGATGTGATTGCAATGAGATTGTTCGCGTTATTTGCGTTGTATGGGGAAAAAATTATTCACAGTATTGACATTTATGCCAAGGTTCCAAATCTCGTTCCAAGTGGTCCTACGAAATGTGAATTATGTATTGAGGGACAGAAACATATGTAGTCAATCAACTGTGAAGCAAGACTATTTGATTTGAAGACATGATACCAATTACTACCCTGTAGAACCAAACCAAAGCTGTGTGCAATTTGGTCACAGGTCATAAGCACAAGAAGTAGTGGATATATCTGATTTATAAATGCGCTTGGTTTATTGAAAAAATGATACACAAAGTTACTGTACCCAAATAATGAACTGCTGTACAGCTCAATTAAAGATTGGTGTGTGTTATTCGCGATTTTCGCGCCACTCAAAGGCAGCCAAAGCAAGCTCATGCAATATAGCGCTGCGCAGCAAGGTGTGGCCTCGGCTGTGGCTACCGTTTTTTGGGCATATCAACTATACTGACCATGAGAAGCGCTTCGGAGTTTAATGTCAGTACGTCTTATCGCTCGTGGCTTATCCCTAGTAACTCTTCATAGTCATAGAAATGAGTTCAGTTGTTCGAAAGGGATTTATTTTTTATCTACCTGCACAGATTAAAGTAAGGTGGATGTTTTCGTCAATTCGGCATGCTTCATCAAAAGACTCATTTGTAAACAAGATGCCGCAGTTTGCATTGGCACCTCTTTTCGATGAATGAATCTATTGGTAATGTCTCTGTTTTATTTTCACTAACTGTGTAATACTTTTACTTGAAATATTCATATACTAATGATGCGTTTGCACAATTTCAGGTAGTCATGCAGTGTTTATCTTGACAACTACCCTTGGTTACAAAACAAAGACCGACCACAGTCTCTATTGATTTCAATGTTAATGACCCTACCTGCCAAACCAGGCTACCTAAATCATTTGAACAGTGTGCTGTTTTGAAAGATATTATCCCCTTATTCATGGTTGTAGTATACACTCTACACACCAAACTATTCAGTTGCTTAACATTAGAGTCAAAATTTATATGCAACAAGAACGTGTATTTTACCATGTTGCTAAGTGATGATCCTAAACGTATTGAAAGTTCTGCAGCGANCTTAACATTAGAGTCAAAATTTATATGCAACAAGAACGTGTATTTTACCATGTTGCTAAGTGATGATCCTAAACGTATTGAAAGTTCTGCAGCGAGCTAGTGACGAACGTCTGTTCGTAGAGGGCAGCTGAAGGTTTTTTGTTTCCTCTTAAATCTAAGTCTGTTAAATCTCATCGTTTTAGCCTAATCGTAGCTTTTCTTAGTCCTATCCGCAGCCGTTCATAGCTACCATTGGCTACTTGGAATATCTGGAGAATTTTGCAGGGAGTGTTGCTTTGTGTGGTTGAACGAAAACATCGAAGAAGATGCCTGAGCCAACGCCACTGGAAGATTTTGGGGACTATGAACAGGTCAAGCAAGATCCTGTTTTAGAAGGGGATGCAAACGGAGACGGAGAATATGAGGAAGAGGAAGATGCTGTCCAGGAGATAGGGGGTCAACAAGAAAATGGGGAAAACGGAGAAGAGAACGGGAATGGAACTGGTGCGCATGACGATAGTGATGATGATGATGATGGACGAAATGAGGAAGCCGTTGAACCAATTAGGTAATAAAACTTTTACCTATTCTAAAAAGGAATCTTGATCGAACGATATTTGTGTACATTTGTAGGATTTTCGAACGTGCAAAATGGTGACAGAAGCTATAACGCCACTCAATCGAACCTTTGCATGGAAATGTATAAAAATTTCGCTCGATCCAGGCTCTTTTGTAGAATAGCTATAAGGTCTATGATTGCATTCTTTTTGACTGGCTCCCAACTCCCAACGTGACAGACCCCCAACGTCAGAAAATTTGCAAAACATGGCCATATTCAGGCAAAAATTCGTCTTAAATCGGACAAAGTTTCCATAAATTATGGACTCCTTATCGGAGAGCCCCCTGGCCAGGTTTTATCTTTCTTTACGTATATATTGACAGCAACATAGTTTTTTCGTTTTCATTATTTTGAGAAGCCGAGCGATTTGCTTTGCTTTTGATTTACCAACCAAATGAATCAACAACACCATTAATTCGGTACTCTTGCATCGCGAAGTAAATCGTTCTTTCAAACGTTGTCGACTCTTCTAAGCGAAGAAGCACTGCCACACAGGGAAATCTGTGTTGATATAAAAAGACACATCCAAAATGTTTGTTACAATTATCAAAACGAAACATTTGATGGTCCTTCTGATTGGCTAAGCTCTAGCCAATGCGTAATTGATACCTTTGCAAGTGCGTAACGGTTTTTGGAATTGAATTTTCTCGAAAGGCCCCTAAAAAACTTAAAGGGAGTGCAAAGACCAGCATGCTCTGCGCAAAGTCAGTGACTTGCTCTGCACTGCTTCCAGAATAACTGACTGTACGAAATTCACGAAAACAATAACAAACGATGGCAAAGGCTGCTGGTCTTTGTACTCCCTTTAAACAAACGGCTGAAAATGGTGATCAAATTTTGTCAGATTTCCTGCCTCACAGTTATGACAATTACTTGTTTGCACGTGTTACCTGCTTGGGAGGAACAAGGGTAAATTTTGTAAAACAAAGGATTTCTGATCAAGACAAAGCAATTTCGCAGCTTCAAGAAAATAGGTTTCACAAATGCGCAGACAACCATTATGTTTGCACTCCTCGTTTATTTTGATTGGATTGAGTGCGCTCAGAAGTGCGAAATCTATTGTTTAGAAAGGCAAATCGCTTTGTCCTTCTCTTTCAGAAACCTAAACTTTTGAAACCTACAACCTTCCGAAGGGACAACACGATGGTACATACGTACATGCCAAAGCGTGTTCCAGTCCTTTGCTGCGAGGCAGGAATATTTGGGAAGACATCTCAGCTTCCGCCAGTAAACAAGAAATTTGCCATCATTATTATTGTTTTGATATCCAAGGAAGGGTAGCCATTTCGAATGGGGATTGTTTTCTTGACTGACCTGGTACAAAATCTCATATTTGAGCCAAAAGGTAATTGAAAGTACACTAATATTTTTGTTATCTGTTAAGACATCAACCACAAACATATCTAATTTTAAAGTGACCTGATATTGACGAAAAATGTGGTGATGTGCTTGACTGGAAAGGAATCAATTTGTGATTGGATAACTATGAATTGATTTGGTATGGGATATACTACAATATTGTGGGCAAATATTGGTAAGAGAGTTTGTGAAACATATGTAAACTCGTGGGAATTTCTAAAGAGTCACTGGCAAATGCAAGATTGATATTTATAATGCTACAGCTACGCATCTTCAGCAGAAGTCAGCAAATTTGTTTGAAGAACTAGCTGTAAAACTGTTTGAAGCTGATCAACTGAGAAATCCTTGGTTTTTTAGTGTTATTTGAACAATTTGCGTCGCTGTAGGCAATTATGAGACTGGTGCAACTTTATGACCCCAGAATAATCGGAATTTCTTTTTTTAGGCCAAGTTCTGTGAATTCGCAAGGAAATGGAAGCCAACGAGGTGGAAGCAGAGGAAGCCGACCAAAAAGCAATACATCAAATGCTTCCAATGAGTTGGAGAAGATGATCGAACAGGAAATGGAGAATGAGGAGCAAGGGGAACTCAGATCGGTATGACTATTTTTTATTTCTATCAAAATTAGCATAGGCCTTGATTCTTTACAAAACTTTAAAACTGAATATGTAAAATTTTATCGCCCCATTCTTTCAATTAAATTGTTACTAGTCATACACTGTAATGAAAGCTATGTAGTTAGCATTTTCGTTGCTAATCATACTACATAAGCTCAGAAGGCTGAAAACAAAACCTTAAGATATCATCTGGGAATCAAGGACCAAAATGGTAACCTCTAACAGCAGTTTCGAATTGAAAACCTAAGACTAATAATCCATTTACCACCAATAACTGTCATCAAAAGTAAAGTACTCGAAAGTAAAGTACTCAAAAGTAAAGTACTCAAACTGTTTGGCCACACTAGACGAATGGATCGAGGCGTCAGCAAGATCTGTTTCAGGGATGTAGGAAGCATCTCAAACTTGGGGGGGGCATGACACTTCAAGGGCACTTTTTTATTAAGCTAATGGGGCAATTCCTGAAAATAGAAATGGCACTTCTTTGTTTATTGCAACATTTGGGGACACGTGTCCCCAGTGCCCCCGGTTCCTACGTGTCTGACTGTCTGGGAACGCAGGAGTAATGGACAGAAAAATAGTGGACGGCAATGTAAAAGATGGAGAGATAACATCAAAGCATAGACAGACCTGATACAGTTTCCCTGAACGCTCTCGTAAAATATCGAAAACAATTGAAGCAACTATCTCATGTTAGTGCTCATGTTAGTACAGGCAGAGATAGCGGTTGATGATGATGAACCATAACAAATATGTGTTCTGTGTTTGTGTTCCACACTATTGTTTTGTTAAGTAATCTTCGTGGCACGCCTGTGCAACCAATCATAGTACTTGTATCTTTTTGAAGAAAAGCTTTAACAAAATGATTGTTTGGCAATGACCAACGAAATATTTTATCTTATAACGAGCAACGAAAAGGTTTCCGATTTAAGAAACCACTGAGCTAAAAATAGAGATAGTATCTTACTTAATGGTATGTTGTTGAAAAACATTGCTACAAACCAAACTGTTGATTCGCATTTTAAAGTTTCCTAGGTTGTTTTCGCATGGTAGATCTAACTTGTCTTGTCTTGGGATTTGAAGAGGGAATAGATGGGGAATGGTGCGAACTTATTTAGCCGTGTTTATTGAATACTTGGTGGAGTTTTGAGACTTTGATAAATGTCTGGGGGCAGTTAGTTTAATTTGAGCCCCTCTTTTGCAATGCAATGTGATAGAGAGATAGCGAGGCTGTAACAGGTGAGTCAGAAATATATAGATACCCTTTGAAACATCGTATTACAGTAACAATAACACCGATTTGAAGAATCACAACTCCATTGCCTAACTTACGGTTTAATTTAATTTTGAAAATTATTTCGTAATTTAAAATTCATTATCTTAATCCCAATGAAGATTTCCTGAAAACTAGCTTGCATTAGCTCCAACGAAAGCTATAAGTTATTTGCTCAATTTAATCCATGTTTCCAAGATCAAAATGGTCAAATAATATTTTTCTTAGCGCGTGCATTGCTTTTTAATGATGCAGAAACTCTTAAATTGTTAGGATGATGGAAACTCTTCAAATGTTGGTATGCTTTCCCATCAACGCTGGGCGTCAAACAATCTTAATCTACATGATTGTGAACAACCCATTTTTAATTGTTTGGGGCATATCAAGAAATAGGACACTCAGCTGATTCCTAATCTTAAAAGGGAATATTGCGCCTAAAATCATGTGAAAAAATCTTAANACTAGCTGTAAAACTGTTTGAAGCTGATCAACTGAGAAATCCTTGGTTTTTTAGTGTTATTTGAACAATTTGCGTCGCTGTAGGCAATTATGAGGCTGGTGCAACTTTATGACCCCAGAATAATCGGAATTTCTTTTTTTAGGCCAAGTTCTGTGAATTCGCAAGGAAATGGAAGCCAACGAGGTGGAAGCAGAGGAAGCCGACCAAAAAGCAATACATCAAATGCTTCCAATGAGTTGGAGAAGATGATCGAACAGGAAATGGAGAATGAGGAGCAAGGAGAACTCAGATCGGTATGACTATTTTTTATTTCTATCAAAATTAGCATATGCCTTGATTCTTTACAAAACTTTAAAACTGAATATGTAAAATGTTATCGCCCCATTCTTTCAATTAAATTGTTACTAGTCATACACTGTAATGAAAGCTATGTGGTTCGCATTTTCGTTGCTAATCATTCTACATAAGCTCAGAAGGCTCAAAACAAATCCTTAAGATATCATCTGGGAATCAAGGACCAAAATGGTAACCTCTAACAGCAGTTTCGAATTGAAAACCTAAGACTAATCCATTTACCACCAATTACTGTCATCAAAAGTAAAGTACTCGAAAGTAAAGTACTCAAAAGTAAAGTACTCAAACTGTTTGGCCACACTAGACGAATGGATCGAGGCGTCAGCAAGATCTGTTTCAGGGATGTAGGAAGCATCTCAAACTTGGGGGGGGGGCATGACACTTCAAGGGCACTTTTTTATTAAGCTAATGGGGCAATTCCTGAAAATAGAAATGGCATTTCTTTGTTTATTCCAACATTTGGGGACACGTGTCCCCAGTGCCCCCGGTTCCTACGTGTCTGACTGTCTGGGAACGCAGGAGTAATGGACAGAGACATAGTGGACGGCAATGTAAAAGATGGAGAGATAACATCAAAGCATAGACAGACCTTAATACAATTTCCCTGAACGCTCTTGTCAAAGATCGAGAACCGTGGAAGCAACTATCTCATGTTAGTGCTCATTCTGCTACAGGCAAAGATAGTGGTTAATGATGATGAACCATAACAAATGTGTGTTCTGTGTTTGTGTTCCACACTATTGTTTTGTTGAGTAATCTTTGTGGCAAGGTATAGTAGAATTTTGAGACGCCTGTGCAACCAATCATAGTACTTACATCTTTTTGAAGCTTTGGCAAAATGATTGTTTGGCAATGACCATCGAAATATTTTATCTTATAGCGAGCAACGAAAAAGTTTCCGATTTAAGAAACCACTGAGCTAAAAAAAGAGATAGTATCTTACTTAATGGTATGTTGTTAAAAAACATTGCTACAAACCAAACTGTTGATTCGCACTTTAAAGTTTCCTAGGTTGTTTTCGCATGGTAGATCTAACTTGTCTTGTCTTGGGATTTGAAGAGGGAATAGATGGGGAATGGTGCGAACTTGTTTAGCCGTGTTTATTGAATACTTGGTGGAGTTTTGAGACTTTGATAAATGTCTGGGGGCAGTTAGCTTAATTTGGGCCCCTCTTTTGCAATGCAATGTGATAGAGAGTATGATAGCGAGGCTGTAACAGGTGAGTCAGAAATATATAGATACCCTTTGAAACATCGTAATACAGTAACAATAACACCAATTTGAAGAATCACAACTCCGTTGCCTAACTGATGGTTTAATTTAATTTTGAGAATTATTTCGTAATTTGAAATTCATTATCTTAATCCCAATGAAGAATTCCTGAAAACTAGCTTACATTAGCTTCAACGAAAGCTATAAGTGATTTGCTCAATTTGATCCACGTTTCAAAGATCAAAATGGTCAAATAATATTTTGTTAGCT
>REGL01000254.1:153054-175341 GCA_004194395.1 Aurelia aurita complex sp. Pacific
ATTTGCTCAATTTAATCCATGTTTCAAAGATCAAAATGGTCAAATAATATTTTTCTTAGCGCGTGCATTGCTTTTTAATGATGCAGAAACTCTTAAATTGTTAGGATGATGGAAACTCTTCAAATGTTGGTATGCTTTCCCATCAACGCTGGGCGTCAAACAATCTTAATCTACATGATTGTGAACAACCCATTTTTAATTGTTTGGGGCATATCAAGAAATAGGACTTTCAGCTGATTCCTAATTTTAAAAGGGAATATTGCGCCTAAAATCAAGGGAAAAAATCTTAAAAATCAATTTAAAGCCTCAGTAAGATATACACTGATGGCAAAATACCTAAAGTTCAGTTTAAAGCACATATGTCACGTTAGCAATTGGTCAATACAACAACAAACAAGTTTGGTGTGGAATTCCATTGTTTCGTGACTTTTTATTTCTGTTTCATGAATTTTCATTGCAATGAAAATTCAGCCTCGATCCTGTGCTTTGTAATAAACAATAGAGAGAATTGTATTGCATGAACCAATCAGCTTCATGACATACGCCCTTTAGGCCATTAAATCAAATATAAGATGCACTAACAAAGTAGCAATGTTTGTTGAAGATAGATGCCTTTTTATGCTAAGTTGTTCTTATCAGATGAATACACTTGTTTAATAAAATGAAATAGAAAGTATTGTTGCTGTCATAGATACCAAATTCAAGCGAAACATTTGTAAGTTGAATTGAATATTCGAGAATGAGTGCCGCTAATGACGGTATCACCTAAGTAACAAGCTAAACACAAGGGCTGATGATTAATATTTTAGTAGGTCGCACTAATTTACGGGTACTCAATATCATTTTACTAGCAAACAAGAATCTAAGTAATTGAAAACCTATCCTCGAGAGCTATCAGATTTTGGGATTATGACTGTGCTAAACATAAGCATTCAAGTTTCTCAAATAGACTTTTTTACCAAGTAGCAAAACCTGTCCATTATATTGCTAAATATTTGCGAAATACATACTATTTAATTTGCTCACAGGTTCAGCAAACGAGAGTGTATCTCCAATAATGCTAAGCTTTTCTGGATTACAATCTTTGCTAGAAATTGCTATTTGGTTTGTTCAGATTACAAATATATGAACAAGCTGTTTTGACTTGAAATTTTCATTTCAGTATTGATCTGTCTTCATCATGCAATTTAAATGAGATAATGCTTGCGAGAATGCTATTTTCGTTGGAGAACGAGTTCCAAGTTTGATTTAGACGTCCCTTGATGAAAGTGAAATATTATATAGGAATTTATCTTTGTGGACATTATCATAAACTGGAAAGGCTCACATCGAAAAATTTTCAAAGCAAATGTTTGTGCTATTCATAGAAGCAATTCTTGACATTTGCTCTTCAAAACAGAACAAAATCCTTACTTTAAGATTGCCGTCTACTGCAATTTTATCCAACTTTCTTCAAAACTTTAAACGTTTGAAATACGCATCCTTGTGCTATATGACCAGAGATATCTCTCTGAAGGTTATCAACTGTTTTGCCGCTTTTATGTCTTATAGAGATAACAGTATACGATTTGAAATGGTGACTGTGATACAAATTAGAGGAAAAGGACGAATGTTTTACAAGGCTATGATGGTTGAATTTCACTTTATGAACAAGGAATCTTGTGTTTGTAGAAGAAGAAAGGGATATTATTGGTATTGAAAGATATCTAATTCTAACTACAAAATTTAAATAATTATCGACCCTAACTTGATAAAGAAAAAACGGTGAAATCTTCAAGAAGAGATGAGTTATTAAAAGTGCTATCTGTTTTGATTCAGCAAAGGGTGTTGTGAGCACCGCAACATGCTTTACGCATTTCTAATGTTTTTGCAATGTACAATAAAAACTGTTTTGTGCATCAAAAGTTGCAATGAGCACGTCCCTGTGGGGCTCCGTACATTGCATACATATGCAGCAACTTCAAAAAATCAGTATGCCTTCATTTTTGACGGTCATACGTCATTCAATTATTTAATTTGATAGAGAATAAATTCTGATGTTTAAAACTATGATCTGCAAGTCAAGATTAACCGTTGAAGTTGAGAAGCCGGCAATTTTTTTTATCGAACTGTAAATTCATTTTCTGTCAAGGTAATTTAATTTTATTTATATTTTGCCTGCCGAACAACAATGCCCACCCGCCTCAAATCGCGATTTCTGCCAAAACAGGTGCCTAATTGTGTAGACGATTTTATCATCAAACAAAGCAGCCAATGTACTGCGAAAAGGAAGTGCTTTTATCCAACAGCAGTCAAGTTACAATATAGACAGCAGGTTAAGGATTTCTATATCAGTAATCGGATGTAAGAGCAGATCTCATCAATTTGTGAAGGTGGCGAATGCAGAAAGATCAATTTCCGAATTCATGAAAATAGTTTTGAGACAGGATCATCCTCAGGCAAAAATCGCAATGCGGTTTTGATGACATCAAAAGTCGAATTCAATGTCAAGAAGGCTTTCCTCTGACTACGAGAAATCAATTTGGTTTAGATTGTATTTTCAGAAGTTTCAAATGTAGTTGGAGTTATTAGTGAAGATGCCTGCAAGTTACGAATCTAGTTCAGACGGAGACTCGGTATGATGTTTTCATCTACTTTTGTCGATAATCGAGTTTTTGTTGTCAAGAAGGATTTCATCTTTCGGTGAAAAGATAATTTTGTGTAGATTGCATTGTCATAAATGTTGAATGTAGTCAGAATCGAATAAAGATGTCTGCAAGTCATGAATCGTCAGAAGGAGAATCAGTATGATGTTTTCATCCACTTTTATCGATACTCCAGTTGACNAATTGTGTAGACGATTTTATCATCAAACAAAGCAGCCAATGTACTGCGAAAAGGAAGTGCTTTTATCCAACAGCAGTCAAGTTACAATATAGACAGCAGGTTAAGGATTTCTATATCAGTAATCGGATGTAAGAGCAGATCTCATCAATTTGTGAAGGTGGCGAATGCAGAAAGATCAATTTCCAAATTCATGAAAATAGTTTTGAGACAGGATCATCCTCAGGCAAAAATCGCAATGCGGTTTTGATGACATCAAAAGTCGAATTCAATGTCAAGAATGCTTTCCTCTGACTACGAGAAATCAATTTGGTTTAGATTGTATTTTCAGAAGTTTCAAATGTAGTTGGAGTTATTAGTGGAGATGCCTGCAAGTCACGAATCTAGTTCAGACGGAGACTCGGTAGGATGTTTTCATCTACTTTTGTCGATAATCGAGTTTTTTTTTCCAAGAAGGATTTCATCTTTCGGTGAAAAGATAATTTTGTGTAGATTGCATTGCCATAAATGTTGAATGTAGTCATAATCGAATGAAGATGCCTGCAAGTCATGAATCGTCAGAAAGAGAATCAGTATGATGTTTTCATCTACTTTTATCGATACTCCAGTTGACTGTCGAGAGGCTATCGGTCTATGTATGATAAGATGAATTTATGTAGATTGCATTGTCATAAATGTTGAATGTAGTCATAATCGAATGAAGATGTGTGCAAGTCATGAATCCTCAGAAAGAGAATCAGTATGATGTTTTCATCTACTTTTATCGATACTCCAGTTGACTGTCGAGAGGCTATCGGTCTATGTATGATAAGATGAATTTATGTAGATTGCATTGCCATAGATGTTGAATGTAGTAAGAATCGAATGAAGAGGCCTACAAGTCATGAATCGTCAGAAAGAGAATCAGTATGATGTTTTCATCTACTTTTATCGATACTCCAGTTGACTGTCAAGAGGCTATCGGTCTATGTATGATAAGATGAATTTATGTAGATTGCATTGTCATAAATGTTGAATGTAGTCATTATCGAATGAAGATGCCTGCAAGTCATGAGTCGTCCGAAAGAGAATCAGTATAATGTTTTCATCTACTTTCATCGATACTCCAGTTGACTGTCAAGAGGCTATCGGTCTATCTATGATAAGATAAATTTATGTAGATAGCATTGCCATAACTTCTAAATGTAGTCAAACTTAAATTAGGAAGATGCCTGCAAGTCATGAGTCGTGTTCAGATGTAAAAACGGTATGATATTCCAATGTATACTTTATCGATAATTGTAAGCTCTAAACGTTGTAAAGTATTCTATGTAAGCTCTAAAAATTCAAGATGTACAGGCCAAGGAGTTATGTCAAAGAAAGGGTAAACAACATTTGTTTGCTGAACATATTTCATTCCATCTCGAGAAATCTACGGCCTAACATTCTTTATATTTTTATCTGACATGCCCTTCGTATAAGTATTTATCTGAAACGTTTAGGCGTGCTAAATAATTCATGTGTCCTTGTGACTTTCGATCAGCACATTTCAATTTCTTGTTTTCTCAAATGAATTTAGGACTTACGACATCTACGTCAGCGTAGTGTTAAGTTTCGACAATCCAACAATTGATCCAGCAAGTACTGGTTTCGTAGAGTTGTTTTCAAATTCCTTTAATTCAAAATTCGTGTGACACATAGGCGCTGTGACGTCTTACTTGGCAATCGATTTACTATCATTTGCGCTTGGTTCTTCCAATGCTTGATTAAAATGATACATAGATCAACGTTTTATTGGTGCATGGCTGTTAAAGGGAATCTAAGCATATGATGAAAATAGCCGTGCAAAGACAATAGGCCGTAACAAATGCCGCACCATATTTGGGTAAGTTATCGAAGTCAATAGGAAATACTGATATTTGATTGGCTAGACTGTGACTGCAAGTGGCTTGAGCCACTTTAATTTGTTTATGTTCCCGTTAAGTTTACTGTTCTTCTCGTTTGGTTTACGTCGAGTTGTGTCCTGCTGATTTTTTTGTTATCAAAATTTGATTTTCAAAAGGACAAATATGAATATCGTAACAAAACTGCAAAAAGATATTCCAAGTTGATTTTATTAATTTTTTAAACTGGTCTGGCAAATTCAGTTGGTGCTTTTACAGAACATTGAGTTTTATGTCATCAGTGTTCTCTTATCAACTACTAGACTTTCTATTCCGTCACTCAAACTATCCCAGGTCACTTAAAAAGTCATTGTTTTCATGGTCATAAAGTCACTAAAAAAATGTCATCTTGTTAGCCATATGGAAAGAAACCTTAAACTAATACAATGAATTACAAAAGATGAAAATTCATTATCGGTTGCTTTTAAAACCAAAATATTTTAATTCGTATGACATATAAGAAATTAATGCAAAAAGCAGAAAAAATGTCACGAGCCAGATACAAATGCGACAGCCGGCTCGAAGGGAAAGATTCTTGAGCCGGGTGAAAAAATTATTTCTTGAAGTGCACATCCCCGTACTAATAAAAATCAAGTGCCCCCCCCCCCGGGTGATGTTTTGATGAAACTTGTCTTGTTTACATCAGATATTGTTGAACTGCATTGTCAATTGATAAGTATAGATAAAATATGATTTTATACTAGTACTTACTGCTACGGAGAAGTATATATAGCCATAGTGAATGATCTAGCTTTGTTTTGATTTCATCCAACCAGCAACGCCAACTTGGTAATGTGTTTTGAACAACAATCAGATCCGCGTACATTCTGCTCGGACCAATGAGTAACCACAATAGACAGTTTAGCTATTCTAAATAAGAATCTGCATCGAACGATGTGTATATAGACTTTGTAGAGTGATCGAAAATATCACTCGTTCCAGACCCTGTTTAGAATAAAAGGTCTATATCTTGATTGATCAATTATTAATAAATGATGAATTGAAACGTGCTATCATGAGATCATTACATCAGTCATGAATTCATTGTTTGCAGTTCCTGTTCTATTCAAGACAGGGTACCTTACTTCTCTGTTATATCTCCTGAATCGTTTTCTTTTTTCTCATAGTTGAGTGGATCTAGAGCTGTAAGCCGTAGTAGCATGGAAAGTCCTGCGGGATGGCGCGAGAAGTTAAAGATTACACTTGCACATCCGCTGGAGAAAGAGCATTCATGCCCTAGTTGTAAAGATGTTTTGAGATACCCAGTGAAACTTGGTTGTGGTCACAGGCTTTGTTACAGTTGTCATCAGGAAGTTGCACGGTATGAGCAATTTCGCTTCTCACAGTTTTCTTGACGTCTTTTCGCTTTTTGATATATGATATCAATCACGGTCTGTTCTTTGAATCTTCTTCTTGTGTCCTTCACTCTTTGCCTTCTCTTCTTTGCCCTTTGACCTGTCGTTTGACCTCTGTCCCTTGCCTTTTATTCTTTGACTCTTCGCCTAAACGATCACTCTTTGCCTTCTCTTCTTTGCCCTTTGACCTGTCGTTTGACCTCTGTCCTTTGCCTTTTATTCTTTGACTCTCCGCCTAATGATGACCTTTGTAAATCTTACTGAAAAGTATTCTGAGAGTTAAAGTAATGTTTGGTTTTTTTTATGGTATGCTGAAAGTTAAAGTAATGTTTGCAATTGTGTTCCAAAAACATGACTATGGTTCTACAGTTAGAATTTGAGCGAATACTTATTTTATTTCAGAGTTGAGCCAAGATGTCCTGTGGACCAATCCCCATTTGAAAAGGAGAAGGTCAGTTTCAATTTACAATCAAGTCTTTAAGAAGTATTTCATAGTTTATCTCTAAGGGATTGTTTATGTAGACGATTCCACGAAGGGCGGTCGCAACCGGCGATTAACCATGGATCATTGGTTTGAATTTCCAATCCAGCAGAACTCTACCATTGATTTTTTTAAGATACGAAATGCGTCATGGTAACAATCCTTGCTGCGATTTTTGAGACATCGTCTGTTGCATCCATGCATTTAGCTTGAAATGAGGCTACTGCCTTAGTTTAAAGAATGAGAAAATGGAGTGAAAGCAATAAGGTATCAAAACACAGGATTATTCTTGGGCAGAAAGTGGTAAATTGTATTTTTAAAACTTGTATACTCTTTTTCCAGCCGACTGTTGACCAATTGTTCAACGGCGAAATACTGGCCTTGCAAGTCATTTGTAATAACCACGAATGGGGATGTACATGGCAAGGAACATACAAAGACGTGCAGGTAAGGAAATACTGTTTACAAACAATACTGTTTACACAGAAAGTATAATAAACAAGAATAAACATAAACGAGTTTATTCTTCCATTCACTTTTCTTTTGATCCTGATAAAAAATCAGAAAAAAATTTGAAGATGAAAGCTATTGAAAATGGTTTGCGTTGATGATGACAATGACTTTACTGCCCTTTCTAACACAAAGTGAGGTAACTTATGATTAGACCCATTAATACCTACTCGTGGCCTACAGGGAATTTCGTTAAGAGTGTCTTGACAAACGAAGACGGGTTGTTTTACCAAGCTGATTTGACATTCAGTCCTCTTTCAATTTTTCTATCAGGCTCTGAACTTGTGTGACTTTACTCCTAAACTCAATAATTCAGTAAAATTGTCAGAAAAAACACAAATTGAAGTTGAAGCCGCTTGGTCTCGAAACTATTTTCATATTTTTGATCGCTGTAATAATTTCAGGGTTGTGATTTTTCAAATAGATGCGCTCGGCAGTATAGGCAGCGTNATCAGTCATGAATTCATTGTTTGCAGTTCCTGTTCTATTCAAGACAGGGTACCTTCCTTTTCTGTTATATCTCCTGAATCGTTTTCTTTTTTGTCATAGTTGAGTGGATCTAGAGCTGTAAGCCGTAGTAGCATGGAAAGTCCTGCGGGATGGCGCGAGAAGTTAAAGATTACACTTGCACATCCGCTGGAGAAAGAGCATTCATGCCCTAATTGTAAAGATGTTTTGAGATACCCAGTGAAACTTGGTTGTGGTCACAGGCTTTGTTACAGTTGTCATCAGGAAGTTGCACGGTATGAGCAATTTGGCTTCTCACAGTTTTCTTGATGTCTTTTCGCTTTTTGATATATGATATCAATCACGGTCTGTTCTTTGAATCTTCTTCTTGTGTCCTTCACTCTTTGCCTTCTCTTCTTTGCCCTTTGACCTGTCGCTTGACCTCTGTCCCTTGCCTTTTATTCTTTGACTCTTCACCTAAATGATCACTCTTTGCCTTCTCTTCTTTGCCCTTTGACCTGTCGTTTGACCTCTGTCCTTTGCCTTTTATTCTTTGACTCTCCGCCTAATGATGACCTTTGTAAATCTTACTGAAAAGTATGCTGAAAGTTAAAGTAATGTTTGCAATTGTGTTCCAAAAACATGACTATGGTTCTACAGTTAGAATTTGAGCGAATACTTATTTTATTTCAGAGTTGAGCCAAGATGTCCTGTGGACCAATCCCCATTTGAAAAGGAGAAGGTCAGTTTCAATTTACAATTTACTCTTTAAGAAGTATTTCATAGTTTATCTTTAAGGGATTGTTTATGTAGACGATTCCACGAAGGGCGGTCACAACCGGCGATTAACCATGGATCGTTGGTTTGAATTTCCAATCCAACAGAGCTCTACCATTGTTTGTGTAGACGATTCCACGAAGGGCGGTCGCAGCAGGCGATTAACAATGGATCATTGCTTTGAATTTCCAATCCAACAGAACTCTACCATTGTTTATGTAGACGATTCCATGAAGGGCGGTCGCAACCGGCGATTAACCATGGATCATTGGTTTGAATTTTCAATCCAACAGAACTCTACCATTGTTTATGTAGACGATTCCACGAAGGGCGATCGCAGCAGGCGATTAACCATGGATCATTGGTTTCAATTTCCAATCCAACAGAACTCTACCATTGTTTATGTAGACGATTCCACGAAGGGCGGTCGCAGCAGGCGATTAACCATGGATCATTGGTTTGAATTTCCAATCCAACAGAACTCTACCATTGATTTTGTTAAGATACGAAATGCGTCATGGTAACAATCCTTGCTGCGATTTTTGAGACATCGTCTGTTGCATCCATGCATTTAGCTTGAAACGAGGCTACTGCCTTAGTTTAAAGAATGAGAAAATGGAGTGAAAGCAATACGGTATCAAAACACAGGATTATTCTTGGGCAGAAAGTGGTAAATTGTATTTTTAAAACTTGTATACTCTTTTTCCAGCCGACTGTTGACCAATTGTTCAACGGCGAAATACTGGCCTTGCAAGTCATTTGTAATAACCACGAATGGGGATGTACATGGCAAGGAACATACAAAGACGTGCAGGTAAGGAAATACTGTTTACAAACAATACTGTTTACACAGAAAGTATAATAAACAAGAATAAACATAAACGAGTTTATTCTTCCATTCACTTTTCTTTTGATCCTGATAAAAAATCAGAAAAATATTTGAAGATGAAAGCTATTGAAAATGGTTTTGCGTTGATGATGACAATGACTTTACTGCCCTTTCTAACACAAAGTGAGGTAACTTATGATTAGACCCATTAATACCTACTCGTGGCCTACAGGGAATTTCGTTAAGAGTGTCTTGACAAACGAAGACGGGTTGTTTTACCAAGCTGATTTGACATTCAGTCCTCTTTCAATTTTTCTATCAGGCTCTGAACTTGTGTGACTTTACTCCTAAACTCAATAATTCAGTAAAATTGTCAGAAAAAACACAAATTGAAGTTGAAGCCGCTTGGTCTCGAAACTATTTTCATATTTTTNTGGTTTTAAGTTTTTTTGAAAATTTTTCTTGAATTCTTGAAAAGGAAGAAAAACACTCTAATTTTGAAACTATTAAAGATTTCAGAAAAGTCCAACGGTAGAATTATAGAGAATAGCTAAAGTTTCTTTGAAGTCATTCAGTTCAAAGAAATAGATCACTCAATTTTACACCAGCCTTTTTAAAGATTTGGAACCTATGCTCCCATCATCTAAAAGCATTATCATTACACTGAATTCAGATTCAAGGAACAGTTAGGGTTCAGTTAGTCAAGTCTTTCAAATATAGCATTGATATATCATGGGAAGGTCATTGATAAATCAATTATATACTCAAAAATGAGTTATGAATTCATACAATTTCATCTACAGTATCCAAATATTTTACAAGTTATTTCCTCAAGTATTTCCTAAATTTTTCAGGCTGATAATATCAAACTTAAACATTTGCTTTCTCTGTTTACCTTTCGTTTTAAAGCAGATGAGATGAAATATGATGCCGTTGCTTCAATTTGTTCTTCTGTAAAATTTATGCGAAATTAATCATTTTATGCTAATGCAAACTGAAGTACCAGCAGATTTATAGATTTAGGATTTATTCTTTAGTCAGATGCCTGCAGAATTGATAGAAAGCGTAGTTGGAGTTGCAATCAGTGTAAAATATTCATACGATCCTCTGCGGATCTTTTTTATAAATACAGATGAATTCTATCGTTAGTTCGCATATTTATTAATTTCAAAGTGGTAAATTAATATTTTAATAATGTTAGAAAATGAATTTTCCAATCTTGAATAATGGTGAACTATTTTGTAATTAAAACGCTCTTAATGAATTGCACGTTTCAAGCAAGTAGAATCCATGCGCCAAGCTATTTATTTATGTTAAATTGTTCTGTCCTTTATCGAGAATTATCTAAGGTATGAAAATACTCTTGAGTACATTTTGATACGGGTATGAACAACTTCAAAGATTTATTATTTGAGAGAAAGCTTTTCAAGAATGAATTAGAATATTGTTTTTTATCTTGAAGATGATACAAGTATCAGTACTTAGTTTATAAATTATGTTTGTAGATTTAGCTTGTAGTTGTAGAGTTGTAGAGATTGTAGAGACCATGTACCTCCGGTATGGAGTCATTGATTGAAAAAAAGTATCTCCTGGACTTCATCCACATTTAACCAATTCCAATCATATTGTGATAGAATCATATCTTTTAAGAACACGACGACAAGCTTTTATTTATTTTCATTTTTCCTTATCGTAGGTCCATCTTGACAAGTGTGACTATGCTGACATACTTTGTGCCAATGATTGTGGTGCCAAATTCCAGCGACGATTCTTGCAAAAACATTTAGACAAAGATTGTCCCAAAAGAATAATACCATGTGCCTATTGTGATGAGAGGCATCTCAGGGAAGAGAAAAGGGTGAGTGGATATTTTGTTATCGCTTCTTTTTCAGCAATTCTTTTTCACAAATTTTATCAAGAAAAATGACGCCCAGTAATTCGGTTGCTTATCGAACAGGTCAGGACAGCCCTTATATCAAGACATTCCCAGGGAATAGCTGATGGGCAAACGGGCCAACAGAGAAAATTTTTCGTATTGATGCTTCTCAAAATGTGCTTAGGAACTTGGTTCTTAAGGTGGTAGGATTTATTATTTTGAGACGTTATCTTACCAGACGTTTCTATTCCTGGTGTTGACATTTTTTTTCGTTTGACGCTCGTCAGAGTATGATAGCTCAGATAACAACCGAAAAATGAAACGAAAGTTTACAACGAGATTTTTGTTGAGCACTTGTTTCATCATTCAACTGTTAGCTGTTATTTTGATGAGCATCAGATGAAAAAGCTTTCAGAATTTGCAGTTTCTTAGTACAAAGCAACTTGCATGTAAGATAATGATTCTTTATGCTAGAAAACAAATGGCAAGAACAGAAATTATGACATATCAACATTTCATTTCATTTATTCATTATTTAATGTTGGTTTAAAATAGTATAAATAAATACTAATTAAGACCAACCTACATACATAAATACTTAAAATCTAAAAAAAATCAACTAGTACCACATCCTGTTTTGTTATTGGCATATTCTGCAGGTGCAATGTTCTCCGGCCCAATTTTTTATCTTATTTTAAAATATTTTTAAAACATTGGACCTTTCAGATGATCTATACAAAAGAACCTGGATCTAGCGACATTTTTACACATTTTTCATACAAGAGGCTCGATGAAATGGCATGAGAGCTTCTATCAGTTTTATGCACATTCGAAGATTCCTTAAGATTTATAGTAAGATCGTTCGATTCAGATTCTTTTTTCGAACAGCTAAAGGGCCTTTTTGAACCTCGATCATGAACATACCAAAAGATCATGAACTAAGAGCTTAAAGCTTTTATTGAGCACATAGAGATATTGTCTCTTGGAATTTTGTTCTCGAAATATTGATTATATTATTGTGATTTTTATATTTTAGAAACATTTGGAAGAATGCAAGAAAGTACCACTGCCCTGCCCAAATAAATGTGACAAGAAATTGACAATTCCTAGGGAAGAGGTAATTCTTATAGCTGTGATATTGTTGATGAAAGAAAGAATAGAAAATTACAAATTCGAAGAGGGCTATTTTGTTTTCGTTATATCATATACGCTATATCAAATCCCTTTGCTGTTTTTTTTTAAATTATATTCCTCAAATAAAAACAGTGACATTTTAACGGTAAAAACAAATAAAGCTACAAATTGAAAATAATGTCCTTTACTTGTAATTCTAATTTTCATCGGCGTAGGGGAAGATAAAATTTGGGGGGGCTGCCCGACAAAAAATCCATTGTTTGAGAAAATTTTGCCCGACTTGAGGCGGATTTCTGCCCGATTGTGGCTGATTTTTGCAAATTTTTCTGACGTTGGGGGGGCTGCAGCCCCCCNTTGGAATTTTGTTCTCGAAATATTGATTATATTATTGTGATTTTTATATTTTAGAAACATTTGGAAGAATGCAAGAAAGTACCACTGCCCTGCCCAAATAAATGTGACAAGAAATTGACAATTCCTAGGGAAGAGGTAATTCTTATAGCTGTGATATTGTTGATGAAAGAAAGAATAGAAAATTACAAATTCGAAGAGGGCTATTTTGTTTTCGTTATATCATATACGCTATATCAAATCCCTTTGCTGTTTTTTTTTAAATTATATTCCTCAAATAAAAACAGTGACATTTTAACGGTAAAAACAAATAAAGCTACAAATTGAAAATAATGTCCTTTACTTGTAATTCTAATTTTCATCGGCGTAGGGGAAGATAAAATTTGGGGGGGCTGCCCGACAAAAAATCCATTGTTTGAGAAAATTTTGCCCGACTTGAGGCGGATTTCTGCCCGATTGTGGCTGATTTTTGCAAATGTTTCTGACGGTGGGGGGGCTGCAGCCCCCCTAGCCCCCTATCTCCTACGCCTATGCTAATTTTGTTAATTTGATATTCAATTTGTTTTACCCACAATCCTGGCCAAAAGAAGCTGGGACGCAGGCAAATTTCAGTGTCTTCATGATGTTTCCTAAAATATCGAGGAGAAAGCATACGTTTAGAGTCTCCAAATCCCCCTCCCCCCCCCTTCTTCAATGTTGAGAAGGTCGAAAGGCGTTTGATTCAAGCAACTTTGAAACGGGGGGAGCGGGGGGCACGTAATCAAAGAACGAAGTAGTGCAATTTTATGATTTGTCCCAAGTATTTTGGTCAAGATTGTAATGTATTTCTTTCAAGACGCAAAGGGTCTGTTTCAACCTGTATACCTCGCATGTTTCATCTCCTTGTTGTCGCCATTTTGATGGCCTATGAAACTGGCAACAACAAAGGCCAGTTAAGAGATGACATGCAAGAAGCACGCCGGGAATCATCACAACATTCATGTTAAAGATGCTGGATTTTCCAACAAATTTATGTGTTAGTTCAAATCATATATTTTCCTCGTAGTTGGATAATCATATTGAACAAGAGTGCCCAAGGACAAAGATTATGTGTCAGTATGAAGATATTGGTTGTTCTCACAGGGTAAGGTTTTATGTGTTCAAATTAATTCATGAAAATCAAGGTAAATAAAACTGAATCACAATAACTCAAATACAGTTAGAACCGAGAAAAAATCACAGTTTTTGAGCTTACCCTTGATAATACTGTTCCTGGTGTTTGAAACTGGGAATAGTACAATAAATATGGTACATGCCATGCCATATAAAAACTACGTATATTTATGAAACATTGTTATAGCTCTTTGGTTCTGGGAGCTGATTCCATAAGAAAGCTATCAGATGCAATTCAACGGCAGATACGGTCCCCAGGTATATTTTAGCTTTTATTGAGAGAAAAAACCAATCGCAGCTGTACGCAGTTGTCACGTGATAGATCATATCACGTTTTGTCCGGGTGTCGTTGAACCGCTTTATTGCCGTACTTTCTAGCAACAAAAATAAATCACAAGAAACTGAATCGATTCACATTATGACGGAAAATACAGGGATGTGACCCCAACCATTGTAATTTTTAACTGCCTCTGTGAATGTTTGTAAGGATCTACAGCGGGATAGTGCTTCATATGGAGCTATCTAGCATGGTGTAACACTAACCTCAACATGTTTATCCTATGACTTTTCTTTCTTTGATTCACATTCCTTTGCTCATATTTACAGAGCAGCAGAGAAAAACTTCCCAAGCATTACAAGACAGGGATTATTGAGCACGTGCGATTGATATATGACCTCGTAATGGAGCAGGGAAGGAGGCTGGAGTCACATGATGTGCAGTTGCAAGACCATTTGAATCTGCTGCAAAATCACCAAGAGAGGCTGGCTGACGTAGAGCGAATTTCTCGCAATCAACTCATATGGCGTATTGAAGACTACACAAGAAAGTTAAAGGAAGCCAAGGCTGGATCATGTACGACTTTGTTCAGCCCTAGCTTCACGACAAGCAAACATGGATACCGATTAACTGCGTCTACTTGTTTGAATGGCGATGGAAAAGGCAAGGGAACTCATATGTCTGTGTTTGTCAGTGTTCTCAGAGGTGAGTTGATTTATTTTTTGGTTCTATGTTGCACTAAACCATTTTTAATTCAGAAACTGTTTTGTTTTGAAATAGATGCATGTGATGCTGAAATAGCCATTTCAATTCTTGCTCATCACACCTTATTTTGCGTTATCTTTTCTCTAATATGTGTCTACGATGATCCTAAAATAGCTATGGACTCCCTCGTTGCCTATGTTCGTACCCCCTATCAAGTGCCCAACATGCTCTGCTAAAGTGGTCATTTTATTTCCATGTCCAATGTTATTCAATATTCTCCCATCTTTCTTGAACAGGCGCCTATGATGCTCTTCTGAAATGGCCATTTGATTTCCGTGTCACATTTTATTTGCTGGACCAAACTGACGATCCTGCAGCCAGGAAGCATCTTAAATTCAGCATCAAACCAAATCCATGCCAAGACAACGAAGCGTTCTTAGGCCGACCACGTTTGGAGAAGAATGCGAGTTTTGGGGGAGCAAAATTTGCCAAACAAGAAGATGTGGAGACAAGGGGATACATTAAAAATGATACAATTTTCATCAAAATTACGATTGACTGCGACGGTAGCAGTGAGCCATAGCATCAACGGGAATTTCTCTTTAGGGTGCATCTCATGGACGGTCTGGAAGGGAGCTTATGAAGTAAAGTATTTAAGGGGGCTCCTAAAAGATTCCTCTAAAAATACAACTAAAGATGCCATTATTCTTTAATTTAACAACGATAGTTTGGGTGTCTTTCTAACATTTATGGGCAAACTAGAAGCTTGATATAAAAAGACATTTATGTTGATTTTTAGTCCATACTGCCCTCTAATTTCAAAAAGGATCAGAAGATCAGCGATACTTAGGGAAATAACTTGGACTTTAACTTACTTGCTAAAACAAGAAATTTGAAGATCGGCCATGTAATCAAATTTTGATGATTCTCAAAAGGAAATACTTGGGTCTTGAGACACCTGATTTCATCCTTGGATTTTATTACAATTCCTACCAGATTTTATCTTGAGATGTACCCTTGGTTTAGTTGCTGGTTATTGATGGAATAAACATATTTTCATGTAAATATTTGCTCTTAATAGACCTTTTAGCTATGCTAAAAAGAATCCTAACCGAATATATTGATACATTTTGTAGAATTTTTGAATATGCACAATAGTGATAGAAGCTCTAACGCCACCCAATCAAACTCTTCATATAAAAATGTATCAAAACATCGCTCTATCCATACTCTTGTGAAGAATGACTAAAAGGTCTATTAATCTTAAGAAGCACATGCTGTTTGATTTGCGCACTCAAAATTTTATTGTAAGTTCATGTAAAGTTCCTCCAAATAGCTTTCCATTGAGGCTTGAATGGAGTGCAGTTTCACTAATTCCGACAGTGGAAAATGAAAAAATAATATATGATGTAATGAGAAGGTTTCATTTAGAAAACACGAGCATAGGTTCCAAATCTCTTTCTCGGCGTAAAAAGGTGGGTGTAAAATTCAATGACCTATTTTTTCTGTTTTAATGATTAGAAAGAAACTTTAGATACTTATCTATAATTCTACCGTTGGACTTTCCAGAAATTTTGAATATTTTTCGAAATTACAGCGAATCTTACATTTCAACTCATTTGAGGATGTGACGTCGTCAAATTCCTAAATCATATACCAGATGAGTGACAGACTTTTGCTCGATATCATATTGTAGGCATTCATAAACTATGATGTTCTTCGAAATTGCGTCATGTTACGTCAAACAGTTTAGAAATTACGATGATTTTAAGTTTTTTTGAAAATTTTTCTTGAATTCTTGAAAAAGAAAAAAATCACTCTAAATCTGAAAATATCGAAGATTTCCGAAAAGTCCACCGGTAGAATTATAGAGAAATAGCTAAAGTTTCTTTGAAGTCATTCAGTTCAAAAAAATAGGTCACTCAATTTTACACCAGCCTATTTAAAGATTTGGAACTTATGCTGAAAACACGTGATTGAAATAACTCGGTTTTGTTATGAAACTCAAGAATCAAACAGTATCCTTATCATTCTTTAAGCAGCAAAGACATACCCAAACTGAACCAGAAAGTGGAAGTGACGAGGTTATCGCAATGAGTCATATTAATATTTCTGTACGTTAAATATAAGAAAGCGATAGTTTTAGTTTAGACTCCTAAACCAGAAAGAGATCTTCAAGTTAAGGGTTTATAAGTAATTTTTGGCATGCCTTCTATCAAAACTTCCATCGTGTCTTCCATATAAGAAAATATAAGAAATATCATAACTTTATAAACAAGGTTCTAAAGGGGGATCCACAATCCCATTTTCCCGGTGATCTGTTGTGTCTTTTGTATATGATGTAAGTTGCTGGTGATAAAATCCAGTAGACCTTTTAGTTATTATAAAGAATCTGAATCGAACGGATTATTTTGAAGATTTTTGGAACGTGCACAATAGTGACAGAAGAGAGGCCCTAACACCACTGTACTCAATCGAACATCTCGTATAAGAATGTATAAAACATCGCTCGATCCAGACTCTTTTGTAGAATAGCTTGATGGGTCTCTTGAGATTTGCTGATTTTTCGTTTGCACTACTACATTTCATGAATGTCGCTCGTTTTGAATTATCACAAATAATACACTTATTTAATATTTCGAAGAATACGATGATACATTATATGTCGAGCACAGTACAACAGAAAAAGATCTGTTTCTTTCCTTCCTTCTTATTATATCACTGTTATTTTGATGAAAAGTCTTGAAAAAGAAATGCTCAAACTGGGCTGACATTTTTCAAAATTTCAAACCAGTTATCTATTTAGTAATCTGACTCGCGGGCATTCAGCAATCTGACTCGCGGGCATTCCTCTACATCTACATCTATACCAATACTGTGCAAGGCCAATTGGCATTACTGGAAAGGTGCCATTGAAGTGAAAATCAAATTAAAGCCTAAAAGCCCCAATTAAAAACGTCTATAAAATACATAACCTAATTCTAATTACAAAGCTTTCTATACCTATACCTTCCTGTGGTATCATGTTCGTATACAGCGCAACACATGCACCCTTCACGCCGACTTGTTTTGATAAAAGACATGTTGTATTGGAAAATGTTCTTGAGAACATGCCCTGTGCTGTGTTGCATTTAATTTCTCAAGTATATGTACGGTAATTGCTGACAACGTATCGCGAGTTTTGTTTCTGTGGATGACGGCAACCTCACCTGTCAGAGAGGAAGAAATTACTCCCGAACCTACTAAAGTCCCCCCACTCCTGCGTCTCGAACTCTTACCCCTTTTAATCAGTTATTTGCCAGTCTGCTGAGTTCGTTGATTTGTCACAGATTCTATTTAAAGAAGCTTGGTTAGAAAATTTATCGTTACAGAAAGTTTTTGATTCATCAAATGGTAGAGGACATCCTCTCTTGAAATCATGGTCGAACTACAAAAAAAGCAAGCCTGCTTAGCCTGCTTAGGCCTGTGCCTACTTTGTACAAAGGCACCGTTTCCTGCATTCTTTGTACAAGCATGATAACACACCAGGTAGTAGCCACCCTGTATTTGATCACACTCAATCGAAAGATTTGTCGACTATGCATTAGCGGAGGGGAAGACACAATTTGGGGGGGGGGTTACCCGAGAAAAAATCCATTGCTTACAAAAATTTTGCCCGACTTAAGGCAGATTTCTGCCCGATTATGGCTGATTTTTGCAATTTTTTTAACTTTGGGGGGGCTGTAGCCCCCAGCCTCAATGTCTCCTACGCCTATGCGGCCATGCTGTTCTCGTTCACATTTCGGTAGTGTGCATAGGTGTATGTTCATTAACCTCCTCATCCGATTCGTTTGCACTGTCACTGATTTGGCAAAGATGAAAATTTTCTGGGGTTTTCTCCGGTTCGCAATACGGTAACGTTTCATTTCTCTGGTTATCAAGTCGTGGATATCTTACAGCGAGAAATCCTCTGATTTTCTTAATTTGCTCTCTCCCGATAATATCTTTGTTGATGTTTCCGTTTGCAATCACTTCTTCTCCCTTTGCTACACAGTCTTGTGAAGAATTGTCCTTATTTCGCTCATCTTTGCTGCATTTTGTAAGCATAGCTTGGACCATTTTTCTTCCAGTTTCTTCCGCACTTTCTTTGATGAGCTTTGAAAATTCTTCATTAGCAGCTTTCGCTTCATACTTTCCATAACTATAAAGAAATTCAAACGAAAGCAAACTTGAAACGAATTCTCGTCTGGGAGAAAGGACTGTGATTCTCAAAAGCTGTCATTAGATCCATGTTTGTGAATATAGCAAAATCGAATATTGATTTTCAAATTTTATAATGATTAATATAAAGTTCCATGAATTTTTCTGACGAATAAGCTTGATTTTGACGGACACTGACTGAATAATGTTTTCCGTATGAAAATAAAAGTTCGAAAATGGAAGTCAATGGAGGCCTAGTATGCTTAGTCAATAGGTAGACTCATGACTTTTCGTCCCTTGTTTCCCTGCGTTCTTTGATTTGCTGATATCATTTGTCAATCAATAGGGACTCATACCATTACTCTTAAAAAGGGGGAATACTAGAAAGGAATATGCAGCAAAATGGGCAATGTTGTTGTTCTTTCGTGTCTTCACAAACTTCTTGACCCAAACTGGCAATATTGTCTTTATTTATGTTATCTTTATTGGTGTCCTGGATGTTTTAACGAAATTGATACCCCTTCAGCAGACACATCCCCGGGTGCTTGATCTATTAAGTAGACCCCCTGAGGGAAAATGATATTCTTAGCGAGAAAAATTGATGGATTATCGAATTCCCCCGAAAAATTCTGAAAAACAAGGGAACTTTGATTTCCCTCCTCCCTACGAGAGCCTCTGCAAAACTTACCTGCGCAAGCCTTCGAGGTCTTTTTTAGGCAACTCGGAAAGCCGACATTTTATGACCAACTGCATGATAAATGTCACCAGAACACCAGCTGCCAATAAAAATAAGCCAGTCATTTTTGAATGTGTGTCCCATTTTTCTTTATCCTTTAAATACCCCTTTTGGTCTGCGTGGTTCTTTGGAAGTGGACCAATTTTGGTGCATGTATAGACTTCTGTAAAGAGTAATGTCACAACAACCCAACTGAGAAATGCCAATTTTGCAAAGATCAACGCAAAACCAATGCTTCTCCCAATGAATTTCCATGTTCGGATTCGCTTTCCCCTCGGTGCAGTTTCTGGTACATCTATATCTTTCCTGCATGTTCCAGTTAACGCAAGGGACAGTCTTGATGAACCAAGTAAAGTAAGCATTGCCAGGAGTAGGCCAGGCACTATCATAAATGACCATCCATAAATTTCGCGAGAAGAATTGGGACACTGGAAATATGACCATGGGTAGTTAGACACTGCTGGTGTGCTTCTATGGAGAAGAGCTGGATAATATGTATCTGCGGGGGACATTTTTTATAGTACTGCGGAGGAGATATCTGCGGGGGAAATTTTTTATAGTACTGCGGAGGAGATATCTGCGGGGGAAATTTCTATAGTACTGCGGAGGAGATATCGGAAGCGAAGAGAGAAGGAGAGAGAAGAATTTTATTTTAATAGTTTAATTAATATTTTCGTCCTTTCGATATCTCCTCCGCAGTACTACAAAAAATTTCCCCCGCAGATACATATCATCCAGCGCTCCTCCATAGAAGCACACCAGCAGTGTCTAACTACCCATGATATGACTTGGTTAAGATACGGTTCAGAAATGCAGTTGTGACAACTATTAGGACACTAGATATCGACTTCTCTTGGCTCTTTAGTACTTGCGATATTCCACTTATGTAGCTAGATATTGCAGCTGACATTTTTAATCTGAAATCTCTTCCACTCTTTTTATCGAAAACAGAAAACTGATCTAGAAAATGTACATTCCGTTCCCATTCCGTTCTGATCTCTAATAACGAAACTGTTACTTGGGGTTTTCCCCGTTGACGGCTAACGCCAAACCCAAACACGCACCCACCTGTGTTGCGAGTCAAGTTGCCTTTCTTTGAAACGATGACCACATGAGTTCGGTTGTGGAAGTGCTTGGAACAAATGTTGTAAACTAACAATAACAACAGTCAGTAAATGCTGTGTAAGCGGACATGTTCCCCTCTGCTCAGGCATTGCTTCTTCTGCTTGTTTTCTTCCTCTTCTTCTTGTTCTCTTATTTATGGTCCACTGGGGTAAAATGGGTAAGTTTGGTACAAAATGGGTAGGGTAGGGTGAAAATTTTGGCTAAAATCTTTGTGTAAATTTTTCCTTTAGCTATAAACTACCCTCCTTGACATAGGGAATGTTGATTTATCAGTCCCAGGGTCTACTATTTTTTGGCAATCAATACCACCCATTTTACCCCAACCTACTGACTTTTACAGTATCCCGGCAAACCCTTTTCCAGGAGGAATTTGGATTTCCATGAAAAAAACCCTGCAGGCCCTTTTCCATGAAGAATATATCATTGGCTCGTCGAGAGTTTCTAATGCCTTCATTACCAAGGTTTACCAATTTTACACCTTGGTGAGATGATATCAGGTTTTGCCAGGACGTCATCCATCCAGGCAAGCCCGCAGAAGCGTTTTTCAGATTGAGGGGGCACTATTTCGCAACGAAGGCGCGAAGCTCTCAGGCCGCGCCATTTTTTTTGGCAACGCCAGAAGCCCAGGAAGCCCTGGAGGCAAAATAGGAAATTTACGAAGCCAAATATATTTCAAACAGGTTAATAAAAGACAGGACAAGAATATTTTGTCAAGATCATTGTGTAAGATTTAAAGATTTACTTGATATCTTGATATTTGATTTATAAAAGTCATCGTGAGTTCTCGTAGTTTAAATATGATTTAAATCCGCATTTAAATATGGGTACTTGTCGTCTCACTTGACGAAGCGCTTCTCTGTCAAAAGAGCTGAACTTTTCAAAGTTCGGCCCCAATAGCTGCTACGGGCCTGACATGTAATGACCTGACCTGACCTGGTGCAGCCATGCTCAACATTTGAACCGGTGTTTCTGGTGGTGGCAAGTAGAGTCGTAGGACAGCTAGGAAAAGGAACTTGATCTGGACACAAGCATAACAAAGGCGCTGTCGAAATTGTGGTCATGTTTGTCACTTGATCAGTTCACGTGGAAAACTCAATGGGCTTTAAAAATTGAAAGTACTGCAGGTGAATAGGTGTGGTTGATACCTGGATCCACGAAAATCTTCAATCACTTTATTTAAGTTTCCGAGAAACACTTTGTTGAAAAGATCATTCATTCACGAAACCACAGGATTGAAGAAATTAAAAGGAAAGAAACAGCTTTACAAATTTTTTTCGAACCCCAATTCTTATTCGTTTTTGTTTTTTTCTTTTTGACGTGAACTTTTGTATTTGATGTGAGGTTTTGCTATTTGACGTGAGGTTTTCTTCTTGACGTAAACTTTTTGTATTTGACGTGAGGTTTTCCTTTTTGACGTGAGGTTTCCTTCTTGACGTGAACATTTTGTATTTGACGTGAGGTTTTCCTTTTTGACGTGAGGTTTTCTTTTTGACGTGAACATTTGTATTTGATGTGAGGTTTTGCTATTTGACGTGAGGTTTTCTTCTTGACGTAAACTTTTTGTATTTGACGTGAGGTTTTCCTTTTTGACGTGAGGTTTTCTTCTTG
>REGL01000254.1:177525-202030 GCA_004194395.1 Aurelia aurita complex sp. Pacific
GGTTTTCTTTTGGGTGTGAATTTTTTATTTGACGTGAGGTTTTCCTTTTTGACGTGAGGTTTTCTTCTTGGCGTGAACTTTTTGTATTTGACGTGAGGTTTTCCTTTTTGACGTGAGGTTTTCTTCTTGGCGTGAACTTTTTGTATTTGACGTGAGGTTTTCCTTTTTGACGTGAGGTTTTCTTTTTGACGTGAACTTTTTGTATTTGACGTGAGGTTTTCCTTTTTGACGTGAGGCTTTTCTAATTGATGGGCACTAATGGGCCACCGTAAATTCGTGAGTTCAGTTAGCTCTAGCCATAGCTCTAGCACAAGCGTGCGAGCTAAGGGGGGGAGGCTGGGAGGATGGCTCCCCCCTCCAACGACAGGAACATTTGTAAGAGTCGTTCTATTTCAGGTGAAAATCTGCATCAAGTCGGGAAATATTTTTAGTAAACAATGAAATTTGTCGCAATTTTATCGGGCAGCCCCCCTAGTTTCTATTTTCCCGTACACTTATGACTGTTGTAGAGTTAGAAATGAAAGGAGAGAGGACTGATAATGCTTACTAAATATATATTATAATAATTTATGGATGTTATTAGAATATAATGAATGCATGTTATTAGAATATGTGCATTGCGTTAAAAACATGAGATAATACTATATGTGCATTTATTGTTTTTAAAAGAAACTGTAGCTCCGTTTGAGTAGGCTCTTGGAGAAAATCAAGGAACTTTTTTATTAGCGATGAGATGTCACTTTGAAGGAAATTTTTTCAATTTTAGTTGTGAATTGCAAAATTTTTATATATAAAGTGCATTACCAACCCGCATGATATTAAAGAGCATGATTTTTTTGTGATCAGTTTTTCTTGCAATTTTTGGCTCAAAAAGCAGTCCTTGACGCATTTATATAAATCATGAAATTTAATTTTATGAAAATTTCAGAATTCCAGAAGAAAATTTTTACTATGAAGATAAAGCCCAAACTAAAGAAGCCCTTCTAGCAAGCTTAGAGCCATGTTTCTTATAAAAACATTAAGTGTTAACTTACAAAAGATTGTTAAAGATACAGTGAATTTGTTTGTCGTTTTGTTTTATTGCTTCGTGAAAAAGCCAAACAGCAAACAATACTATCTTTTCAAACGTCTAAAATGTCATTTATACTTTTATGTGTGTTCGTGTGGCTTAAGTTAAAGAACTATTGCCACCCAAGGTCCTTTGCGGGCATCATGCAATTTTAGACTGTCTAAAGATCAAATTTGGCCTAAGCGGAAACTATGGATCCGCACTGGAGTAGTTGAACTGGTAGAAAAGTTTGACTTTAGTTGACTTTTATATCAGTTGAAGTACTACAATGCCGATCTATATTTCCGTTCAAGTCAAATTTGATTTTCAGACAGTCTAAAACTTTAGCGTGCCCGCAAAGGACCCTGGGTGACCGTGGCTCTATAAAAACATTCGATCAATACTCTCTTGATACAGATCTGGCAAGAGTTTCTTTCATCATTTTAGAAGCCAATATTTCAGCTTTATTCTCGTTTCCATCTTTGACAAAACAAACTGCCATCTCGCATGACGTATTTGGTTCCCAGGTCCCTGTTCTTTCATTTACCTTCCGTGTGATGGGCGGGGCATCGACCTCGTCTGGGTTGAATGTATCTATTTCAATCTCTGGCCGGCAGAATGGCAATCTTGTATTTTGTGGGTTGTCAAGGCGTGGATATCTCAGAGCTAAAAACTTTCTCAGATGCTCAATATGTTCCCTGGCCAGGAAATCTTCATCGTTGGTATCTTTACTAGGCTTCCCTTCTTGTTGAATTTCCATTCTTTCTTTCACTATCAAGCTGACAATATTTTGTCCTGTTCTTTCTGCACTTTTCTTCATGATTTTACAATATTCTTCGTTTGCAGCCTTTGCTTCATATTTTTCATAACTAGAAGAGAGAAGCAAACTGTTGAATATTTTCAAATTAGTTTATACACAAAATTCATTCAAGTCATATTCAAAACTTCCAATATTGCATTGAACGACGTACAGGGCCTAAATAGTTCACTACACCTTGCAATAACAATCGTCAGGGATGTCTTCGTACTGGTTTTACTCAGAATTTGTTTGGTCAAAATACAAATAAAGTTGTAAAGCCTTGATCCTGCCCCCTTCCCAGTTGCTGTCTCCTTTCCTTGTTTCAAATCAAAGCCAGGCACTTTCCTCCTTCCTTGGTAGAATGAAACAGCTCTCAGTTCCCCGTTCCCAATTCCTTGTTTCTCAATCTATTCCTAGCGTGCATTTGTTTAGCCTGCGTCACGCAGGCTAGCACTTGTTGCATGCTAAAAATATTTTAGAGGACTGCAACTAGAATTTAGATCAACATTATTTGAAAATCTGTAAACTAGCCCGTTGATAATAATCAGATGATATACTTTAAACATCTTACCTGTGCATGCTTTCAAGATCTTTTTCAGGTAGGTCGGAGAAGCAACAATTGATTGTAAAATTGATGGTAACAGCTAACAGCAGTCCAATAACCAACAACGAAAGTCCAATAAGTTTAGATCGTGTGTCACATTTTTCTTTCTTAGCTAAGTAATCTTTGCTGGCTGTTTTGGGAGAAGGTCCAATTTTGATGCAAGTGTATGTTTCAGTAAAGAGTAATGTAACGATTACCCAGCTAAGAAATGCCAATACTGCAAAAGCCATGGCAACACCAACATTCCAACAAATGAATTTCCACGTGCGCAAACGTTTGCCTCCTCGCGCATTTTCTGGTACATCTATATCTTTCCTGCATGTTCCAGTTAACGCAAGGGACAGTCTTGTTGAACCAAGTAAAGTAAGCATTGCCAGGAGTAGGCCAGGAGCTATCATAAATGACCATCCATAAATTTCATGTGAAGAGTTTGGACACTTGAAATATGACTTGGTTAAAATGTGGTTCAGGAATGCAGTTGTGACAATAATTAAACAACTTGAAATCGACTTTCCTTGTTTTTTTATAGCATCAGATGCTGTGCTTATGTAAGTTGCAAGTGCAGCGGACATCCTGTAAGTTTTTTTCTACAGAGAACCAACTTGATTGTTCTTCTTTCTGAGTTAGCACACGTTTAATGAGCTTCGAGATTGAATGTACCGAAAACCGAGTTCTCTGTCGGTTATATAGTCGATCTCGTTGACGGGGAGTCCCATGGAAAGTGGACAAAGTGAAAGGATTGAGTCTCAATTTGCATTCCTCCTTTGGTTCCTGTTAGGATGTGGTTGCAGAGGCAATTTTCATTCATGGAATTTTTATTGTTCTTTACGATCAAAATGAAATTGTATTACTTTTTACCATAGTTCTTATTGTTATGTTACACAGTTGTATACGTTATTCTTGTCTCCAGGACCCGGGGGGAAGTAACTTCAAAATCACGCCCTGAAACAGCTTAAATTTGCCGAAAACCATACTCCAAAAATGTACGGACCGTTCAAAATACAGATCGTAAAACTGTGACAGAATCCTAACTTTTAACCAAGTTAGATAGATCAAATTAGTTAGAAGTTAGATCAAATTTGATACGCTAAAGCACGCCAAAGGGTTATTTTAATGATATCCCTAACTTTATGGTTGTATATGGCAGTGGGGGCAGTAACCCCCCCCCCCCTCGGACTCAAGGTGCATGGCATTCTTCCTTAACATTATGAGGTTCATGAAGATGAATAAATTTCTTTCTTTCCTGCATCCTGCGTATCTCTGAAGGAGCATGTATCATTCCATTTTCCACCCACTAAATTTGCAGTCCCATTGATCTTGCCAGAGGCTAAATGGATGATAGAGATCTTTGCTATGATGTTTGGTTTCGATGTTAAATCAGAGTGGGATCTACAACCATTATTCTACCGTACATGCGAACCAAAAAAGGAAAATATCTGTTAAACTTAATTGCAATTAGTTACTGATTTTCCTGACGTTTCCTGTTCCTGGCGTTTCTGTAGCATAACTGTAGTGTAACTTACGAGTATATGATGACAAATCTCAAGAAACCTTTTCTTTATGCCTCTTTGGCTTTCATTTATTGTCTTGTCTTTTGTGAATATTTTTTAAGTTACTCTTTACTTTTTATCTTAGCTACAAGGGTGACCCAATAGAAAGTAAATCTCTTTTTGAAAATCACCAACATCTTATCATTTTGATTTTATCATTTCAAATTTTATTCTTTCCTAGCAGCTGCAAAGCTATTTCTCACGATTTCGTATGAAACTTCAGCTCTCATGTGATATAATAGCGTCAGCTCATACTTTTAAAAAGTTTCTTAATTTTTTCTTATTTTCAGATGCTTATAGTTTCCATAAGAATTGTTGGAGATATGGAAAGAAGCGATGTTCTATTACGTTCAAAACAAAAGCAGCTTGTCAGTATTGCTCAAGAATAATTACTGTACGGTTTCAACGACATCTTTGCTTTTTCGCAATTTCCTTCAATTTAACTTACTACTTTCCAGAAATTGTATCAGAATTTCTTACCTTTTTTATAGTTATTGTTATTCTGTAAGGAGAATGTGTAAATCTGATGAACAATGAATTTATGAAGGGCATTAGATCTAACGATTTATTTTTCAGAACATAGTCAGAACAACTGTAGCAATTCATTCTTCTTGTCCAACTTTTCAATGATGAATGAACCCCAAGGAATGTGATCGATCGGAAGTCTGTGTTTGTTGATAAGTCTCAAAATTCCTTCATTTTCTCTTTGGTGTATTGGCGATTCCCCGTGTCATAAGATACACAAATGCCGATAAGATACGCAACATCTCTCTCTTCATTTGCGACTTATTCTGCAGCCCCACCTTCTCACAGTTTGATGTTTGATCTCTGCAATGAAAGTAACCACATTATTAAATGCATCAAAAGAGATACGAAATGGATTCCTAGAATGCGGAAATCCAGACCATTGTAGGAATTCAGTGACAGTTTTCGAAGAAGGTACTGACTTGAAATGAAAGAGCTCTTTTAGATACAGAGGTAACTTGAGTAAAAGCCAGTAAGGCAGTAAGTAGAAGATTCATAAAAAGAGAGTTAAAATGGGCGAAACAAAAGGAAATAACTCCCAAGATTGAAAGATTTCTGGAACATGTAAGATTTTGATAAAATTGCTGCATCAAGTGCACAATAAACGCAGAGACGTAGGAACCGGGGGCACTGGGGGCACGTACCCCACTAAATTTTGCTAGAAAAAAGTGTCTTTTCATGCTTCGGGAACTGCTCCTTTGGGGAATTTAGCAATTAGCATGATAGAAAATGCCCTTCGTGCCACCCCAAATTTAGGATTCTCCCTATGGGCCTGAATAGCAGACATCTATCAATTGAAAATTAGTAAATTTCTAGTTTTATTTGCAGAGAAAGAAGATTTAGAAAGGAGATGGTGTTCTATCCCTCTGTTAGGTTCAGGTTCTGACTGTTGCAGCATCAGCCCTGGCGTCAGCACAGATAAGATTTGAGAGAGTCTTTCAAAAGCAAAAGTAGTGAAAACACGAAGCAGATTCTTTATATAGCTAAGGAATACCGCTTTTATTTGTTTATTCATTTCCACATGATTTCCATCTGAAGGTTTGGTTCCTGCCTTTCTCTTTCGACCAAAGAAACAATAAAATGCAGACCAGGATGATGGACTCATTTCGGACTCTCAGTCTGTCTCGATCTGGAATTGAGGCATTTGCATAATGGCCCCTGAATTGTGCAAGAATCGTGAAGAAAGGAGGAGTGTCAGGTGCAGAGCTGTCTGCAAAAAAAACTCAAAGAAATAACAACACGATCCATGTTCTAGCTTCACTGCAACTGAAATCATCTCAATAATATTTTCAAGATGTCGCAGTTCCCGCCTGGCCCTTTGGATGAATACAGAAAGCAAAGTTCATTTGGAATTAGCGACATTCATAGCCATTTCGACGATGAACAATGTTTGGCACTGCAAAACAAAATATGGGAGACCCTTGAAAAGGATCCGCTTTTTAAAAGCAGCGACGAAGAAATAAGTGGAGAAATGGAGCTTGATAAATACAGGCATTTAACGCATCTACGAGCGAAAAGAATCTGCCAACAGCAGTTTGTGACGATTGATATGATGCTTGAGAATCCTCTTCTTGGTTCAGTGTTCAATAATGCAGTTGGAATGTTTAATTGGGATTGCATTACGAGATATCTTTTGCATTTGACTGTAAGAGGTTTTTCTTTTCATTCTCATGTTGTATCAAAGGGGACTGTTTGCAGTAAAAGCTTAGAAAAACTCGAGCATTAGAGCCGAACCCAATAATGGAATTCAGTTTATTAGTGGCATTCTGAAGCGAGAATGTAACAGTGTGCATTCCTTGATTGCATCTTCATGCACTGGTGTCCCATGCTGGAGATTTTGCAAAGAATGCATGGAAGATGTACACCTACAATCCTTGCCAAAACAACTTGAAAAAAACATGTAATTTCTCTGCTTTCTTGTGTGACGAAGCATCCAGAAGACATTGCAGGAAACTTACTGTTTTTCTTTTTCCCACCCCCCTGCCCCCCTGAACAATGTTGGTCTGAAGCACTGATCACCAAATATGAAGGAAATGGCTTTGGCTGCGTTTTTGTGCCCGTGAGAAATGCGTATTTGCACAAGAAACCAACATTGTAGGGGGGAAGGGGGGAGAGCTGCGCAAAAATATGTGATTTTTTTCAAGAGTTTTGGCAAGGATTGTCGGAGAGGGCAATTTTTCAAAAAGTGCATCAATGTGAGCCAAAATTGGCATAAGTATACAGTTTTGTGTACTTATCAACATGCAGGTTTAAAAAATTATCTCAAAACGTTAATGATGAAATTATGACGTCATCGATATGAGAAATGAAGGAATTTCAGGGCTCTTGCGGAAATGCGCAGTTATCACTGCAGGAAACTTGCCATATGACCGGAAATACTTGCAAGGCATGGGAAAAAGAGTTTTACATGTGTTATCTTGCAAAGTGGCATAGTATACCTTACAAATAGGTCTCATGGCGGGCGTGTACAACTGCCATGAAATAGTAGGTACCGTGCAATTCATAGGGAATAGGTGAATGATGTAGGTAAAAGTAGAGCATATGACTGGAGAGTACTTTGCAGAGTTTGTAAAAATGACCTTGGAAAGGCTCCGAAGAGAGGCAAAGTGATAGACAGAAACGCTAGGGGCATGAACTATTTTGTAATGGACATCGATGCCTGTGAGAAAGGTGCTGCTGAAAGAAATTAGTGCAAACGTCGTAGAAATTCCCCACGATCCCCTGAACTCAATCCAAATCAAAAATGTTGTCTAAAATGTTCGCCATGAGTTACGGAAAGAGGCCCTGGAGCAGAAGCTTGTCCAAGAAAATGTTGCAGCATTTGAGAAACGGCAGGTTGCGACCCTTCACAACTTCAGTCGTCAATTAAATGACAAAACAATTGCGAACATGGACAAGCGATTGAAGGCATAGTTTAAAACAAAGGCTATAGAACAAAATATTGAATTTTCAATGAACATTTTGCAAGAGGAGATATTTACATATCGTTAATTTCTCTTCATGTAAAGTCATCTTTTGTTTCTGAACAATCGTTCGTGATAAATGATGCGTTTGATGGCGTAACTTCTCACTGTGCACGTGATGAGCCTTCTTGTGTGAGGTTTCACGATTGACACATCGATTGACAGTCGTACGTTTCAGCCCCTTCGCCCCCCGGAGACTGCATTTTATAAAAATCTTTCTTACAGAGAGGTGTTCATTAATGTAACCTATTTGGTGGGTTCATTGGTGAGCCCCTCTTAATGATGAGTAGTGCAGAAAAGCGGCCTGTAACGATTGACACAGCACTGCTAAAAAGATATTTGATGCTGAAGCTTTTTCAAGAAAATAGGTTGACACCTTTTATGAGCCCTGTAACTCTGGCGTACGCCCAATTCTAAACTATTTGAGGATGTTAGTACACTGTTTACGTCTTTGAACAGCTTAGAAGTTGAAAGGAAGCTAACTTGCACAATTTAAGATCGAAGTAAAGGAAGATTCCTTCTACTGTCAATCGTTGTGTCACTCGTGTTGTGTTACTCGTTGCCTCAATTTTACGGCGCGTTTTGATGCGCCTGTGCAGTTCAAGTCACATGACCGTCCAGCAAGAAATGGGAGAAGCCAATGGGGCAAATCACACCCAAATTTTGTACACCTTCGAACAAATCTCAAAACATCTTCGAAAATCCCAAAAAAATTCAAAAATCTCAAAAACTTCCAAATATTCCAAATTTTCTGAAAATCTCCAAAGATTCTTGGAGATCTTAGAAAAATCCCAAAAAATCCTACTAACTCTTTAAGAATCGTAAAAATCCCAAATAATCCCAAAAATCTTTCAAGAGAAATCAACGAAAGTTGTATGGTAAAACATTATAAAGTGGCAAACGCTTGCAAAGAGACGTGAAGTGTCCATGATATATGATATGAGATGACATCGAAGGAAAAACATCATTTAGCAACCTCGTTCCCACTAACTATACTGTTCTTGGACAAGTAGGTTGGAACACCGTGTCAGATTCATTCTCCTGTTCGTCATCCCCTCGTTCACATTCAACTCCAGCTTCATTTGTTTCCACCCATGTCGACTTTCGAAGACCATTGGACGCCATTTTCCCAATAACTTGCTTCAAACTGTCTTCTCGTTCACTTGTTTAAGAATTTTGCTACTCATTTTACTCCCGAGTATTTCCACATTAATGCACATTATTGACAATTAATGAAATTCTTACAATTGCATGGACATAATCTAATTCTATACCTTGACCTCATCTCTTCAATTTTGATCTCGTCAATCTACAAAGCGTCTAACAATGCATTACTGATGAAGCTTTCCGATTTATGTATTAATACAGTAATAATCCAGCAATTTCATTGCGCATATAATTGGTCATTAGGGGGCAGATAACAACTAAAAACATAATTCTATTTCTTCTGCTTGTCTAGAATTCTGAAATTCAAGTTTGTAACAAATGGGAAAGCCGAACGTTCTCCAAAAATTTGATTATGACGTAGATTTCACCCCTGCTATACTGGAATAGCTAGGATGGGTAAAATATGACGTCACAAATTCAAAACCCTCACAAATAAGTGTTTTTTCTCCTCAGATTCGTGATCTACGCTATCGATTTACCCTGGAGCTCAAAATTCAGGCCGAACACCTCACTTTTAAAAATTAACCCCTTCAGACAATCCTTGCCAAAACAACTTGAAAAAAACATGTAATTTCTCTGCTTTCTTGTGTGACGAAGCATCCAGAAGACATTGCAGGAAACTTACTGTTTTTCTTTTTCCCACCCCCCTGCCCCCCTGAACAATGCTGGTCTGAAGCACTGATCACCAAATATGAAGGAAATGGCTTTGGCTGCGTTTTTGTGCCCGTGAGAAATGCGTATTTGCACAAGAAACCAACATTGTAGGGGGGAAGGGGGGAGAGCTGCGCAAAAATATGTGATTTTTTTCAAGAGTTTTGGCAAGGATTGTAGCTATTATTTTGAAAGCAATGACTTTATTGTCCTCCCATTGGCATTTTTATCCTTGAATGCGAGCGGAAGACCTTTCATATGGGCAACATAAAATTCAGTCTGGCTGGTGTGCAGAACATTGCATTGTGCACCTTGGCGCTTTTATCCCAAAAATTTGCATGCAAATATCAGACATATTTTAGTTTAGAGTACCTCAAAATGCCCCTCCTCGTTTTTGAAATGCATCAAAATTCAAAATTTTAAAAGACCTTAGCTACAGAATGCAGATGAAACTGATGAATTTACACTGGTCACCAAATTCAAATTGTTTCAGTATCAGTCATCAAACATGTTGCCAGCTCTAAGGAGGTGCAGTGGATTTAATAAGGATTCTGAAAGGTACACCCAGCTATTTTTACATCATCGTTTTTGTGTAGAAATAGCACTTTGAGAAAACTGCTTTGGATTCATCGTCATCCACCCTGGTCCATCCCTTGTTATGCTATTGTATCAAAAGAAATTACAGTATATTTCAAATTCTGATCTTGTGATAATTTTGTCCATAGATGTTTGGAAATACAATCAGATCATCAACAACTACCCATGAATTATTGCAACTAGCAGATAAAGCAGATAGAATGGAGGTATTGTAAACACATTCTCTTATAACAAACCACAGGCTGAAGAAACTCAGGATTAAGAAATAGAATTAGGTTTGATACATCAAGGTAGTCATATTGTATGTTATCTTTCTGTCTCTACCTCTCTTGCAAAGATACCGTTTTGATCCCTGTGCATGGCAGATTGACATGACCAAAGGTCATTATGCCACTCAAGTGGCGTCACACTTGAGTGGCTCCAGATCACGTTAATCTGCCACACAAGTAGATCGAAATGGTGCCTTTGACAGAAAGAAAACATAAATTATGACAATCTTGATGTATCAAGGGTTAATCTATCTTTTATTTGCAGCTTCTACAGCCCGTGAACAAACTGTAAATTTGATCATGGTCACAAAGGTTACAAGTTTTTTTGTAAAGGGATCTGTATCTCTAATCTATGTCTGTCTGAGTTTGCATTATCAGACAAATGTTTCATTTTGTGGTAAACGTAAAGAAAGCAAGAAACTGTTAACTTAAGTGAGTTACTAAAAAATCACTTTTCTTCTTCTCCTAGGTATTTGGTTGCTTTGCTCTGACAGAAATTAGCCATGGGAGTAACACAAAAGGAATGAGAACTACAGCTACATATGACCCTAAGACTGAGGTTTGGAGGCTTGAACACTCATTTTTTATACACAGTTCAGGCATTGTGCACGTTAATAATGGTTTTCTTGCCAAAGAATTCTTGTTTTGTAGAAATTTAAAATGTGTCATATGGCTCAAGAATTCTTATTATATTGTGAAGAATCATTGAGTCATATCGTGTTGCAAGACCTGCACTGTATTAAGGGTTTGCTGAACCAGCTCTTAAAAGATATCGGATGATCGCACCTGGGATATTTATGGGATATGATCTTGAAGTTGGTATCAATTAGCTGATTGTATTTATTTATAATTAAGCTAGAATCTGTATCCAACGTTAAATAAAGTAATGAAAAAAAGGAATATATTCTTTCATAGTGCCGCATTTTAAATTTTATCAAGAAAAATTTTTTTTAGTGATTTACTATGAAATGTTTCTTTTTCATTAGACTCTTAGCTATTCTAAAAGTGATCTGGATTGAGCAATATTTTTACGAATTTTTATATCAAAGGTTTTACCATAATGACTACAGTATGATTTTACTGAGCAGCATTAGATCTTCTATCACTATGATTCACTTTTGAAAATTCTACAAAATTTATGAAAATATTTTTTGTTCAGACTCATTTATAGAAGCTGAAAGGTCCATGGAGGTAATATTTATGCTCTGATTTGGCTATATCTTGCAGGAATTCATTCTTCATACTCCAGATTTTGAAGCAGTAAAATGCTGGTCAGGTCATTTGGCACACACAGCCTCGCATGCTATTGTATTTGCTCAACTCTACACTCCAGATGGAGAATGTCATGGCCTTCATAGTTTCGTGGTTCAGCTTCGTGATATGAATACTTGGTTACCCTTACCTGGCATTACCGTGGGGGACATGGGAAAGAAATTGGGGTTGAATGGGATTGACAATGGGTAAGTACAGAGCCGGTTTTTAATCTAACATTCTCATCCTCAAATAAAATGATCCATCGGTGATACTGTAGTAGTTGTCAAACTGATGCTATTTTAGTTCAAGCTTCTATTTTTGAGAGGACTACAGATAAGCCATTATAAAAATACTTGAAGTAATAAGCAAAAATCAACCAAAAGGTTAATCCTCTCTACTGGTGGCAGGTTTAATCTTTGAAATGGCTGAGTGCATGCCCCATCCGAGTGTTTCCCTTTAGCAACATCGAAATAGGTGCAATTGGATTCTTGATCAGGCAGTAAAATCTTGAAATCAATTATTTTGGAGCTAATTTTGTTGTTGATTGTTCAATATTTGAATTTGACTGATTAAATAATGCTCAGATATTGATAAGAGCAGGCTGACATGTTCAAATTAGACCCCCATTTATAAGAACCAAATCTATTGTATTAATTGTATTATTGTAAATTGCAGGGCCTTGTGTGCAGATGTGTACTGTATCAAACCATTTTCTATGCAGGTTTCTTCAGTTTGATCATATGAGAATTCCACGATTAAATCTTTTGAATAAGAATGCAGGCGTCACCAAAGAAGGAAAATATGTGACAGTTATAAAAGATGCAAGAAAGCGATTCAGTGCGCAGCTTGGAACATTGTCAATGGGTAGAGTTAGCATCACTGGAATTGGTGTGACAAATTTAAAATCAGCTTTAGTTATTGCTGTCAGGTTAGTTGTTATGATTATTTATTGAATGGACGAACAGACGAGGAAATGAATGAACAAATGAACTAGCGAACTAATTAACGATACGATTGAATAATGAATGAATAAATGAATGATTGATTGAACAAATGAATGGACTTACGAAAGAATAAAGAAAGGCTGATTGAATGAACAAACTATTCAATAGTGGAATGAATGAATAAATGAACGAATGAATGAATGAATGAATTGATTAATGAATAAATGAAGGAAGGAAGGAATGAAGTAACGAATATCTTAAGAAATCAACAAATGAAGAAACAAATGAACGAATGAGCTAACGAATTAATGATCAAATTGAATAGTGGATAAAAGAATGAATGAATAAATGAATGAACGAACGAACGAAGAAATCAATAGATTAATGGATGATTGAACAAATGAGCTAGCGCAATAAACATCAAGCTGAGTAATGAAGGAATGAATAAATGAATGAATAGTTGATTGATTGATTGATTGATTGATTGATTGATTGATGAAATGAATGAATTAACGAAAGAATGATGTAGATGAATAAATGAATAAAAGAAAGGCTTCAGTGAATGAATGAATGAATGAATGAATGAATGAATGAATGAATGAATGAATGAATGAATGAATGAATGAATGAATGAATGAATGAACCAACTAACGAATGAAAGAATGAACTAATATGCAAACTAGATGAGTGAATGAAGTTGTAAAGGAAAGTACAAGCAATGAACTGAATTATAGCTGTGAGCTGTTTGTGATAATACTGCTACACTAAAGTAGGCCATGACTTCGATGAAAAGCATTTATTTTGATGAGTGAACCATAAAAGTACAAACTAACGAGTATTGAAAGAAATGAATCGATGACTTAAGGAGAATAAATGATTTAATACCCAAAAGAAATGAACAAATGGTTTATATTCATTTCAAAAGTTTACAAAAACGAAATACTTAAGACACTGTTTGAACTACTTTACAACACTGCAAGGGCGATACCAAGGGAGAGCGTACGAAATGAAACATTTGTATTTGAAACGATATTGTTTCCTTTCAGGTATTCTGCCGTACGAAAACAATTTGGACCAAGAGAGAATGTCGAGATTCCAGTTCTTGAATATCAAATGCAGGTATTTTCATTTTATTTTGTTTCATTTCTTTGATGTCATTTCTAGGTTCAATGACTTTTTAACATGTCACAGAATTCCTCTTTATAGCAAAAGTACATGAATTATAACTTTTCCATAAGCTTCAAAGATTATGCTCATATGTGTGATGTCATACGGTACAGGCATGCGCATTACCATGACATTACGTTATGATAAATAAGAATTCTTGAGCCATATACAAGAATGTAAATTTTTGTAAGCAAGAATTCTTCGGCAGGAAGACCATGTTTATATGCCCAACACCTGTCCTGTACTGTAGTTTATTCACGTATTTCTTGGATTTCATGGTTGACTCATTTTATCATGTTTACCTTAACACGTAAATTCTTTTATTTGTTTGTTTTTTCAACAGCAATGGCGACTCATACCTTATGTGGCAGCAGTTTTTGCGTTGGATAATTATTTCAAAACATCATTTGTGGATTATTTTCGAATGCAGCTAGATGTCATGTTTGGTGGAAATGGAGAGAGAATAGTAAGTGGTTGCTTTTGTTTTGTTAGATGTCATGATTAAATGTCCCCACTAATCATAGGGAGACTGACTGCCTCTGAGGTCCAGCTTTTCGAGGAAAAGCACAACGAACGAAAAAGCACCACAAATGCTATGTAGTTAATATTTTGGACTTGCATAATTCGTCTTGAAGCAAGGGAAAGGGTGAATTGCACAAAACCATTAATTTCTGAACTTTGTCGGAAACATAGAATTATTCTCAAGAAAACAATCGATTATGAATGTCTACAATATGTTGTCAAGCAAAAAGTCTTGCACTCTTCTTGTTTATGATTTAGAAATCTGATGACGTCATATCCTCAAATTTGTTGAAATATAAAATACTTTGTAATTTCGAAAATATTCATGATTACTGACGAGTCCAATGGTAGAATTATTGGAAAGTAGCTCAGTTGATTTTAAGCCTTTCCTCTCGAAGGAAAAGTCTTAAGAATTTTACTTGAACCTTTTTAAAGATTTAGAACCTATGTCGTGCATATGCAGGTGTGTAGTAATTATTAAGTGATACTGTTGTGAGCTTTTTTTTCTTTTTTCGGCAATTTATTTTGAGTAGGCAAGAAGCATTTCTATCTACTTAAAGCAAATTTAAGCCCACTATGCATGCCGCATCCTGGCATGAGACCCCTAGTTTAACGTCCCTTCTGAAGGACGTCGCGAGGTGAGTTGCGAGGTCAAGCCTCTGAGGTCACCCATCCGGAGTTTTACCTTACTCGACCGAGCTTAACTTCAGTCACCTGCCGAAACTGTATACGCCACTCGGCCACTCACCCCACTCACCCCATTCACCGAGCTTGCTGATGCCTTATTTGCTATTTCGTTGTTGTCACAGTCTTCCTTAACATTCATGGAATGAAGATCAATCGCTGCGTTAACTAAATCGATTCACCAGTCAATCTGTCAATCTTTAGTCAAATCAGTCAATCAGTCAACATAGCAATTAATCAATCAATCAACTTATCAGTCAATCAATTTTATTCAAATAGGATGCCATAAGCAAAGAGGTTCACGCATTGTCTTCGGCCAGTAAACCTCTTGCATCATGGATGGCCCAGCATGCAATTCAAGAATGCAGAGAAGCGTGTGGAGGTCATGGCTATTTATCAGGTAACTATTGTGAAGTAAAAGATTCAGGTTTCCGAAAAGACAAAGCGACTTGCCCTTTTGAAGAATAGATTTCACACCTCTGAGTGCAATCAATCGAATCAAAATGAACAGAGAAAGAAAAACATGATGGTGAGCTGCGTCAAAGGTGTACTGAAATCTATCAGTTTCAGTTTCTCATTTGAAAATTCCACTACATACAAAAAATTTCAAAATAAATTAACTAAGTGTAAATAAATAGAAATGCTAACAATAACAATGATGTAGAAAACAAATTAATAATTTGTATGCAGGGAATCGAGGAGAGAGCACCCCCTATCTTAGAAAAGATTCAAAATTTGTTTAAATATTGAGGATTGACGATAAACTGGCGAACAATGAATCTATTATATTGTAAATCTATTCTTGAGGCTGCAAAATCGCTTTGTCTTGATCAGATTTGAAATCCTTCATTTTACAAAATTTACCCTCATAGTGCCTCATATTGAATATCCTTTTAACCAAAGATGCTATTATCTTGGGTTAATGCCCGCGGGTATAAAAAATTTGTATTAAATTATTCTTTGAAACGAACTATCTGGTCATGTGTTTTGGATATATATCCGAACAGCTTAAAATCTGCATGGGGGCATCTAGGCTAATAAATCGCCTTAATTCCTTAAAGGGTGCAAGTGGAAATATGGAGAAAATCAGAAAATGTTGAAATATTAAGTTATGATAAGAAGGTAGGAAAAGGATGCAGCAATCTCTTCTTTTTATGATACTTATGATACTTTTTAATTTGAAATTGCTAGGATTAAATTGAACTTAACTTATTCCTAGCATAACTCAAACGTTTCATTTCAAGCTTCTGTTGTATATTTTTGTCTTTACAGTGAGTCGATTTGGTTATTTACGTGATATCAACGATCCAAATTGTACATATGAAGGAGATAATAACATGCTTCTTGGGCAAACGAGCAATTTCTTGTTAAGCATGCTGGAAGAAGTCAGGAATGGTAAGTATAATTTATGTTCCTTTAATTTGCATTTTAAAAAAAGTCTGTACTATATCGGGTCTGCCAAAAAATTACCGTAAAAACCCGCGTTTTACCGCGTTCTAAACCCGCGTATAAGAACCTAGTGGATTAAGAACCTGCAGGCCAACATTTTGCAATTAGATCCCCATTGTAAAAGAACCCATTCAGACTGAAATTTGAAATAGGTTCTTATTTGTAGAAATCATGGGGTCTTATTCACAGCAGAAGTTTGTGGAAGAATCGTAAATTTTTATGTTATTTGATGAGAAGCTTATGAAAGCTTTTCTTTGGATTACATAAACATTTGTGATTCTTCCAAAATGCTGTTGCGAATAATACCTCATAAACTCAAGTGATGTGAACTGCCAGTGAAGAATAGGCCTCAAGTTTGAATCTGAAGAAAAGAAATTCCTCAAAGCCCTGAATAAAATAAGAAGCAATTTAAGAACCTGAACAGCCTCATTTCCCATTAAATACCCAAAACATAAGAACCTAGTCAGGCTGACTTGCAAAATTGTAGGTTCTTATACGCGGGTTTTTACTGCATTTCACATTGTGTTTTATGATGTACAATTGATCTGTATAGCAATGGACATGTTTTTTCTTATTAGATTCATACTAGATTAATAAGTGCCAGATTGGTTTTTACGATATGCAGACCTGTCTCATTATTTTAAACGCAGCTTCAAATGAATACACCTTTTAGCTGTTCTGAAAAGGAATCTGAAATCGAACAACCTTTTTGTACATTTGAAGAATTTTCGAATGTGCACAGTAGCAACAGAAGCTCTAACCAAACGATAGTCAATCGAACCTCTCGTATGAAAGTGTGCAAAAACATCGCACGAAGGCTCTGGTAAAATAGCTAAAACGTCTATTCAAAAGTCGGTCAAGGCTGTTTGTATTAATTAATTTGTAGATGCGAACACCAAAAATTGGCACTAAAGTTAAAATGAATGACTATCTTTACGTTTAGGTAACTCTGTGCAGATCCTGACATTCGAGATTTCTTCAGAGCTACACAGAGCTTCTGTGATATCGTCCATACCATATCGTCCATACAATAAATCAAACTTGAAGAATTGTTATCTTTCAGATCTACGTTATTAGAATTCAGAGAAGGCTTTTATAAAATTATTTTGATTGTGTTAACAGGAAACAAAGTGCTGTCCCCGTTGGGCTCAGTTAACTTTATTGAAAGATTCGAGGATATTCTTGCCACAGGGTGCACTGAGGACATTACTACGCCCAAAGGTAATGCATTTTTATTTCGGATCCAGCAGCTTCTTTGAATCTTTTCTTCCTTATAAATCTCGTTCTATTAATCTTGTTTGACTGTTTGTCTTGCTAATGTGCGTGGCTCGGAACGTCATCAAATACTTTACTCTGTCTGAAGTACAATTTACATTACTTTTCTTCGTTTGTTTTTATGGAGCATATTGTACAAAACGCTTACAAAAATATTGTCTAACAGTTTCAATGTTTAGGTAACCGAAAAATCAAGCTTGTTTTCAGTTATTTAAAGTTCTAGTAAGTATGTGCTACTGTGATTGAAATCGGCAAGCACAGACCAAAAAAAAAACGAGAGGTTGTCAAACATTTTCATTTGAATTGGTTTCGTTATTTCAAGAATTCATTATTTTTTGCGTTAATCGTATTAAATCTTCTTGCCACAGGTATAATTCAAGCGTATGATTGGCTCGTTTGCTATCTACTGGTCGAAAGTGACAAAAAATTTAAAGCTCAGCTTGCCAGTGGAAAGGTGAAATATTTTGACTCTTTTTTTAGTATTTTGGTATGATTATTCGCTTTACAGAAACAGAATGAATAAGTCTGGTTGCTTTTTATACATATGCTTTTTTGTTAGATTCATGTGAAACCAATCCTTTTTAATGCTTTTCTTATGTTTGTTTTTTCTTATCAGGATGAATTCACAGCTCGCAACAACAGTCAAGTTTATTTCTTTAGAAGTCTTGCTTTGGCATTCATAGAGGTATTCTATTTCCGCATTTTTCCTTATTTTTATTGCAATCCTCTCGTTCCCGTGCGTTCTGACTACGAATTTTGAACTGATAACCAAAGGAAAACAAGAGTCATGCAATATTTCATTCTCTCATTTATTTTCAATGCTTTTTATCCAGTTTTCATCTTATTTCTTATGAAGATCATAATTAATGATATACTATATTTTCTCATTGTAGAGAGTAATAGTTGATAGATTTTACACGAAAGTGTATGACAGCGAGATTCCCCATAGTATCAAAGATGCATCCGAAAGAATGTTCAAATTATTTGGTTTGTGGAGTTTGGAAAAACATCAAGCAACACTTTTCCAAGGTAAGTATTTTTACAAATAACTTCAGCCCAAGTTGCTGTGTAGGTTTTGCCTTGAATAACTTTTTTCATTATTTAATTCAATTCGAGGCATAGGATGCAAATCCCAGTACGGCAAGAAATCTACACCTGCCTAATTTAATGCAAATACTCATACAAAACTATTTCGTGCGTTGCTGAGAGCTATTCACGCTTTTGCATTTACCTCCACATCATATCGAGGCAAGTTTGTATTCCAAGAGAACTGAAATTGTTGTTAAGAAGGTCAATTGGTCTTCACAAGCTCAAGTTCTGCCTTTGATTTGTAATTTTTCGTGTTTTTTTACGAACACCAGAAATATAGGTAAAATTCCATGGTTGCAAAATGCCTGCATAGGGCCTAAAACATTTCCATCAATATCAAATCCTGAAGAAACTTCTCATACAGAGCAAGACAGTTGATGATTGCCGTTAAAACCTGTCAAAATTGTTTTGGCTGTAAGCAATATTTCTATCTCTATGTCTGACTTTATCTTTTTTAGGTGGCTACATCAGAGAAGGTTATCATGCTAAGGCTGTCCGTGATTCCATTCTTCAACTATGTGCTGAGGTTCGTTTCGTCGTAACGTAGTTTTCTGAAAATTTAGGGCTCTTGACCTTTGCTTAAACAGAATTTTATCTTGAGGCAAAGTTTGTCATGATGATTTGAAATATTGTTGATTATTGTTATGCTTCAAATTTGCCTGTTCTGTCAATTTTCATTGAAGATAATTACTCTTCAATGGCAGCGAAAATTACTTCTTAATTAATTTAAAAAGCCAAAATTGGAAATATCCTGTTACGTTAGTTTTTCTGGACAATAAGTAGCTTTTGGTGACAAGGAAAAATGTTTGTGTTGCATTTCTAAGAATATTTTTTTCTAATAAACAGCTGAAACCTGATGTTGTAACTCTGGTTGACTCTTTTGCTCCTCCTGATTGGGTTCTTCAATCGGCACTTGGTCACAGTAATGGTGAGGTGAGAAAGCAATTTTATCTGTGTCATTTTGTTTGTTTATTTTATAAAATCAAGTATTCAATTAATGCAAGATACCATCAATGCTACTTACAAACTACTTTACAAAACTACATGGAAAATACCACGGAGGCCAAAATCCTATCACTACTCCGTGACCTATACATAGAAATTATGCAATTTAGTTTAAAATATATATGGTTTGGAAGAACGTTCCAGTGCTTTATGGTGCGTGGGAAAAATGAATAATTGAAATAGTCTGGGCCTGTCCTAGGTGGGATGAATGCGAAGTCATTATGTTTCCTATTTTGTCTGAGACACGATTTTAAATAGTTTGTACCGCTGATTGCAACAAGCGAATTAGTTATTTTATGTCTTCATCAACTTCGTTCGAATGTATAGTTTTGACAGATTCAGTTGACGAGAGCAAAATAATCGAAAATAGAAGATTCAAGCAGTCTCATTTTTGTATTTCAGCCTTTGAAAAATTTATACAATAATTTCATGGATGATCCAAAGAAAAGAGAAAGAATTTCATGGTGGAAAGACGTTCTAAATCAGCCAGAGGATTCATCGATGAAAAGTAAACTATGATGTCCTCGGAATTTTTTGAAGGACGAGAATCAGGGATCTTCAGAAGATGAGAACATAGTTTGAATATATCAAGATTGCTTGCTGATAAATTATATTCTGAGCAGAATGCATTGGGATATAATTAAGTTCCCCCTGGGAATCATAGAATCAAGGATCTTGCAAAATTGAGAACATAGTTTGAATATATCAAGATTGCTTGCTGATAAATTATATGCTCAGCAGAATGCATTGAGATATAATTAAGTTCCCCCTGGGAATCATAGAATCTATGATCTTGCAAAGTTGAGATTTATTGAATGTATACAATTGCCAGCTGTTAATTCAGGTGGTGAGAAGAAGAGTAGGCCTGACATTTACAAATGCATATCATTTATGATAACAAGTATTCTCGTGATCGACATCTGTATAAATCAGTATATATCACTACATCAGTAACCTGTATATTTTAACAGAGATTTTTAAGCTTGTGATCGGACGATTTCAAAATAATGCAGCGAAGATGTTTTAGGAAGATAGAGTTATACCTAGGTAGTCTGCAAGACCTGTTTTAAAGATAAGATTTGTTGTTAAGATTCCCCGGAAAAATGTTTGCCTTTTGAAGCATTTTGCTTGCTTAGTTTGCTCACAGCTGAGAGTGAGTGGTTTGAAAAGGTTCTTTTAAGTGCCACATTATGTGAAAGAGTGACAGAAAATTATTTCCTTTAAAGAGATCATTCATAACTCAGAATTTATTATTGTTGAACAAATGCAGTCAAATGTAGTGAAGATTTTAATAGCCTGGTATAGTAGCTTGAGGAATGATGGCTTCTTTTATCAGCTTTCCGCGTGATCTGCCCCAGTTATTTTATCTGAGAGATTTACCACTCTTTCGCAAAAGCGATTTTTTTCACAGATAAAGGACCGTGGTGATTTTCTAGAGATCTTCCGTGAAAGCAAAGATATTTCTACTGAAAGCATGCGAGATTTTAAAGGATTGATGTGCCCTTGTATCCATTTCAGTTCGGTTGCCACTTGATCTACACGTTTTTTTTTTGCACGAAACTTGCATCTGCCCATAATACTAAAAGTTTCTTAATTCAACTTATGAAACATAAGGCAGGAGGAAACAGGGTTTTATTACGCTCAAAAACATTAAAGGGTTGCTTAATATCACTATTCAACGACATATTTGAAAGAAAGTTCATATGCTTGTCTGTATTGTACTGTACTGTACTGGCGGGGCGGCGGAGCAAAAAATGGCGCGAAATATCTCATTTTGAAATTGCCTCGATATCACTATGTAATATTCCAAATCAAAGTGCAAAGGTCGTTTTTTGTGTGAGAGGAAAGGAACACTTGAAGAGAGAATTGGTCAGCAGAAAAACTGACTGGAAAGTGGACCGATGTGATGCATACAAGCAGAAAATAAGGCTGTAATGAATAACTCTGAATATTAAGAAGAGAGTGCAGCATTTAGGAGTTAAACCTGCCAAGAGATCCAGCTGGCTGGGTCCTTTCAATACTTGGAACGCAGTAGGCCAATTTTGGGCCAAACAGAACAAAAGATCAAGATGAGCTCGTCCTGCAATCCCCTGGATGCATATCGCAAAGATGCAACTTTTAACGTCAATGAAATGCTGTCATATTTCCAAGATACAAACTGCCTCGAAATACGCAACAATATTTTTAAGACATTGGAGAAAGATCCATTATTTAAGATCTCAGAAAAAGAATTAACAGGGCAGTTGCCTGTGGATGAAGTCAGACATCTCACTCATTTGAGAATGAAGAAGTTTATTGATTACAAATTCACGACGCCAGAGATGATGTTAGAGTATCCATTATTGAATGCTTATGTTGGAATGGAGCTGGGCATGATTGCATATGGTTGGGGTCTCAATGCAAGAATGGCTCTAAATAGGGGTGTAAGAAATGTTATTATATAATCTTGATTAAATCCTGGATGCAGGAGATGCTTGACTTGCACAAAGACCAAAGACACGAAGGGAAGGGGGGCCTTGCATGGTGCCAGAGCCCGCACACCAGAGTTTGCTAACTCCACTACAAGTTGGCTCACTTGTAATTTAATTCAAGTGCACACTTACTAAACAAAGAGCTGTTGATTAAAACAATAGTACAATTGAATGAAACGTTAGAGCTTACTTTTTGCACACTTNGCTTATGTTGGAATGGAGCTGGGCATGATTGCATATGGTTGGGGTCTCAATGCAAGAATGGCTCTAAATAGGGGTGTAAGAAATGTTATTATATAATCTTGATTAAATCCTGGATGCAGGAGATGCTTGACTTGCACAAAGACCAAAGACACGAAGGGAAGGGGGGCCTTGCATGGTGCCAGAGCCCGCACACCAGAGTTTGCTAACTCCACTACAAGTTGGCTCACTTGTAATTTAATTCAAGTGCACACTTACTAAACAAAGAGCTGTTGATTAAAACAATAGTACAATTGAATGAAACGTTAGAGCTTACTTTTTGCACACTTGAAATTTTGCAAATTTCACAACTGTGCATGGAAGATCGTCTATGCATGCAGCAAATTTTTGCAGTCTGGCCCACAAACATCAACAGCCATTTGCAAAAGTCAAAAACCCTAAACAAAAATTAGAAAAGCAAAATTTTTCTAACAAAAATCTTAATTTTATACTGATACTACCAAAGCATAATCCCTGACATTTGAATGCAGAAACATCTAAATTTGCAACCACTTATAGACCAGGAAAGTGCCAGATACCATCATGCACATGGGACATTAATCAGAAAAAAGTACAATACTTCTTAAATCTAAATTTTAATTATACTAACTTGTCTCCAAGGCCAGTACTTGAAAATGTTAACATGAAACCTTCCAAGACCAAGATAGTGATCTGCGAGGGTTTGTACAGAGACCAAGGGTTAATAGTGTTTGTATCGCCTGAAGGAAACAGGTGCTTAATTTCCATGGTTTATTACCCAAAGTTCCTGCAGTCAAAGCCCTTAACTGTTTAAAAAGTTGAAAGATAATTTTGAAAGGCAAATTTATCAGACAAAGTTATTTTATTGAATCTGGGTTGTTGTAACAAGTGGGCAGTACTAGGAAATAGTGCCCTATCATTGTGTCTTATTCTTTCACCCATACATAGTCAAACTGCATAACTGAGTTGCTGCCTTGACCATATGGTAATGAATGTAAATTTGCTACCGTCTTTCTTCAGATGTTTTCATCAGTTATCAAAGGAACATGCATAAACGAAGACATGCTGGACCTTGCAGAGAAAGCTGACAAACTACAGGTATTAATTTTTTAAGAAGTTTCTCTAAATTCAATGTTTTGTGGAAGACATCTTTTTGTTGATAATAAGTAACAAAATTTTTTCCATTACGTCTCAAGTCATGAATATGATAGGAAGACAAGAGGCAGTAATTACAGGGGGTTGGGGGGGGGCAACTATCTTATCTCCACTCAATTCTTTATAAAGTCTGTTGCAGAAACAGTGGATTTACTGTATCAGAAATTTGTGGCTTCAGTCAGACAGCTTTGCCATTTTGTCAGTGTTTGCCCCCCATTGAAAACTGGATTAATATAAATTAATTTGAGTTGAAAACAATGCCCATGTTATTTTCCAGGTGTATGGTTGTTTTGCGTTGACTGAAATTGGACATGGTAGCAATACAAAAGGGATGAGAACAACCGCAACTTATGATCCTAAAACTCACGTTAGTTTTTTGGCTTTATTTCTCCATCTTATTGTATTAATTATTGTATTAAAGGGGGCTGAAAGAGTTAAGATTGACTGAAGGCATTTTCATTTTTAGTGTTATTGTTAATTAAGATGCTTGTTTTTATTTGTAAGATCTCATGTTGTCTGTATGCAGCTTTATGTCACCACACTGAACAAGTGAAGAAGTTCCTTGGTTGGGCAAATAAATGTGACCAGATTATTGCAGGGAGAGGATTCCTTGGTTGCACCCACTTTAGTGCATAAGAACCCACATTTGGATGAATTTTTATGTGCAAGTTTCATTTTATTGAAGGAAAATATTCCTATTATCATAGAAAAGATGCCACTTTTGAACAATTTATATACTGGGCTTTCTAAATTTCACGATGGTTTGATTTCTTTATTTTCCTTAAGCTCTTTTACCTGTCAAGTAAATTTTCCTTTTCATTTTTTTGTGCAGGAGTTTGTATTGCACAGCCCAGACCACGAAGCTGCAAAGTGCTGGGCAGGTCTTTTGGGAGATAGTGCAACACACGCTTTGGTTTATGCACAATTATTTACACCTGATGGAAAATGTTGTGGTCTTCATACTTTTGTTGTACCAATCCGAGATACAGAAACCTTACATGCAATGCCTGGTGTAACCGTTGGTGATATGGGGAAGAAACATGGTTTAAATCAATTTGCAAATGGGTATGTCTTGCCCACGGGGGGGGGGGGGGTTTT
>REGL01000254.1:202054-215089 GCA_004194395.1 Aurelia aurita complex sp. Pacific
AACCCCCGGTTCCTTTTACTATGGGAAGGGCCCCCCCCCCCCCCCGTGGTCTTGCCATTATTGATCTGTTCAATCATTAAGGATCTGGAGAAACATTACTCATATTCTCATTTGTGTTATAAAATAGTACAAATTGGAAAAGTTGCTATCCTATTTGCAATGAGAAAAGGTAGTGGCACCCAGATGTAACACTTTTGCATTTCTTCCACTGCAGGTTAGGTAGAAAGTTGAATTCAGATAAAAGGAAAATGCTTTCGTCACTATTGAATTTGTGAACTACAAATGATGTGTGATGTGTGAAAAGATCTATTGAGTGTACCAAAATATTGTAAACAGTGGTCATGCATTGTTACAGATGTAGGAGACAGAGGCTGGGGGATGCAGCCCCCCCCCCCAACTTTGGAAAATTTGCTCAAATCAGCCATGATGAGGCGGAAATCCACCTTAAATCAGGCAACATTTTTGTAAACAATGGATTTTGCTCGGGCAGCCCCCCCCCCACGCCAAATTTATCTTCCCCTACTCTCATGTGGCTAGTGATGAAAGTTTGGCTGTATCAATGGAATCATTTTTAAAACCTTCCTTTTTTGTTGATATTGATGCGTTGACTGTTAAAATGTTCATTGAATTTGAAAGTTAAGATTTGCTGTCACCTCAAAGCAAGAGCTGGTGGCATTTTGGTGTGCTTTTTTGTTGATATTCCATCGCGTTTGTGACAGGGATATTTCTTCTTTAGTTAATTAGATGTGTCCTCCTTGCAATGGTACCTTAGGTGCTAGTTTGTCACTTCATTCTGTCAACAGGTTTGCATTATTTGATCATGTAAGAATACCAAGAACAAATTTAATGAACAAAGCTGCAGATGTCACTCCTGATGGTAGATACGTTTCAAGATACAAAGATCCAAAGAAAAGACACAATGCTGCTCTTGGAGTTCTTTCTGGAGGCAGAGTTGGAATTACAGGAATGGGAATTGTCAATTTGAAAGTTGCTTTAACAATAGCTGTAAGGTAAAACTATCACCAGTTTTCATTTGAAGTTTAATGTAAACCCCTTACTGGGCTAGCTGCTAACTGTTGTGCATTGGATACAAATCTGACAGTTGCTTTAACAATAGCTGTAAGGTAAAACTATCACCTATTTTCATTTAAAATTTAATGTAAGTCCCTTGCAGAGCTAGCTGCTAACTGTTGTATGTTGGATACAAATCTGACAGTTGCTTTGACAATAGCTGTAAGGTAAAGATATCATTACATGAAATCTTATAGTCTACACTTCATTTTCTTATCAAGGCATCTCAATAAAAACAATATTTCTTTGATTACCAAATGTGTTGTTTTTGCACTGTTGCCAGAACTATGTTCGTTGGAGTTATTTTATTTAGTAAAAGAGGAAATCTGAACTGGATAAAAAGAACTTGTCTTAATTCTTTTCAGTTTCTGTATTCTATTTTGCAATTCTTGAAATTTTTATTTTCAGATATTCAGCAGTTCGAAAGCAGTTTGGACCAACCCCTGATGCAGAAATTCCTGTTTTTGAATACCAGATGCAAGTAAGAAATGAAATGATAGAATGAGAATGTTTTCTAATTCTTTTGGACCCTAGTATTGGAAATTGATGCTGATTTGAACTAAAGTATATATGAGACCTATGCTACGTAAATAGAACTAATCAGCTGAGATTTGGTTTCACCCATTTCAAGTCATCTATCTATCTATCAATCAATCAATCAATCAATCAATCTCTTCATAGAATATCATTTGATATCTTTAACATATTGCATGCCATGAAAACTTTTGCCATGAATGCAAGAAGTAGAATAATACTGATTGTTCGCAGGAATATGTTTCCATGACTTGAAATGGGTAAAACAAACCTTAGCTGATTTTGTCTAATAGCGCCAATGAGAGAGAAAAACGGAGAAGTACTGAAGATTCTGTCCAACAGGAAGAACAGAAAAGGCGTTTTTCATCTGGTTAAAATCTTTTTTATTTACATTGTCCTAAATTACTGTTTTCTTTTTTCACACAGCAATGGCGTTTGTTGCCATATGTGGCTGGTATTTATGTGTTACATCATTACTTCCTGACCTCCATGAGGGATTATCACGAATTCCAACTGAACATGATATTTGGTGAAAAAGGAGATCGAATGGTAAGCTTGAAGATTACCTTTTAGCTATTCGAGAACAGAATCTTAGTCGAACGATATTTTGTTACATTTTGAAGAATTTTTGAATGTGCACAATAGTGATAGAAGCCCTAACGCCTAGTTGAAGCACTTATTTAAAGATGTATAAAATATTGCTCGTACCAATCTCAAGGTCTATTGCTTATGAATTTAGCTAATAAAACAGCCAAGTTGTGAGATAGAATATGAATTGAAGACACAAGGCATAAATGGAGGAATTTTTTGAAATTGCCATTGAGAAAGTTCACTTAACTACTTTCTGTTACCAGTGGAAGATTCAAGAGTAAATGGACTCTTTGAGAGATTAAGAGCAGAAAAACGAAAGAAAAGTAGCCAAGGGACAAATATTTAGCTGACGTGGCAATGCATCTTTTGCGTACAGCTCTTCATAGTTTCATCATGCTTGTATNAGCACTTATTTAAAGATGTATAAAATATTGCTCGTACCAATCTCAAGGTCTATTGCTTATGAATTTAGCTAATAAAACAGCCAAGTTGTGAGATAGAATATGAATTGAAGACACAAGGCATAAATGGAGGAATTTTTTGAAATTGCCATTGAGAAAGTTCACTTAACTACTTTCTGTTACCAGTGGAAGATTCAAGAGTAAATGGACTCTTTGAGAGATTAAGAGCAGAAAAACGAAAGAAAAGTAGCCAAGGGACAAATATTTAGCTGACGTGGCAATGCATCTTTTGCGTACAGCTCTTCATAGTTTCATCATGCTTGTATTTGTAAACATTTGAGACAAGATTGAAGAGAAGACATGCTTGTTACGTTGTTTATTTCAGATTTTCATGTGGAAGATTCATAAGATAAAATAGATTTTGAATGCTATCGTTTTTTCATTGTCTAGTAGTGACACTCATTTGATTTAACTGCGTTTTTCTCCAAGGACGACATTGGCAAAGAAGTTCATGCTTTATCTTGTGCCAGTAAACCATTGACGTCATGGCTTGCTAGAGATGGAATACAAGAATGTCGTGAAGCATGTGGTGGTCATGGTTACCTTTCTGGTGAGCATGCGTACCTGAAGTAAATTTTTTGGCCGCTTTTTAAAGAAAATTCTTTAATTTACTATCAATTAACGCCTCTATTTATATGTTCACCCCATATTTAAATCGAAACAGATAAAGAATTTTGCGTTAGAGTCATGATCAGGGGCGCTTTTCTTGCCAAAAGAGGGGCGCCAAGCTGAGTTTTCATCGTGAAGGGGAGGCAATTGCCCCCACTTGCCCCCCTTAATCCGCCACTGAGCACAAAAGATTATTCTGATTTTTGGTAAATTCAACCTTTGATTCATTCGAGTATTCTCCACATCATACATTTTTGAAACAGTTGAATTCCTTTTTGGTCCACCCGGAATGTGATTTCTTTGGAGGGAATTTTTCATAACAAGCCACTGTCATTATAAGAAATTTGACCACTGGAGAAATTGGAATAAACGAAGAGAAATTTGGGAACATGTTCATTTTGGTTAGGAAATTCAAGGCATACTTTCAATTGTATTATTAAGAAAATCAGAAAGAGAACTTTATTTTACCATGATATGTTTTATTTTCAGTAAATCGTTTTGGAAGCCTTCGAGACGACAATGATCCTAATTGCACTTACGAAGGTGACAATAACATGCTACTTGGCCAAACCAGCAATCATTTACTCTCACTTCTTGATCAAATTCGTCAAGGTCTGTATTTAGCTACTAAAAATTATATTTCATTTTCATATCCATTTGTTCTTTTGTACATCATTATTTGAAACGAAATATTGAATACAAACAAATAACAGTATAAATAATCGAGCTTTGAACAGAGTTTCATTTTGTTTTTTTTCATTTTGTTTCATTTTTCAGAGTTTCATTTTGTTTTGTTTTCATTTTGTAAAATGAAACTCTGTTCAAAGCTCGATTATTTATACTGTTATTTGTTTGTATTTAGTGAAACATCGTGCAACACGCGTACAAGAAGTTTGTTTTTGAAATATTGAATCTTGACGATAAGATATGATACCTTGAAAATACTTATTATTGGCTCTTGAGTTTCAAGTTCGTCAGGATTAAAATTAAAAGAGTCTTATACTTTGTTTTTTTTTCATATGTACTGTACCAAACTGGGACCTTATTTTCACGAAGAGTTCAAGTTGCTTCGTTTTTGGCACACTACTGTGTTTCCTTCCACCTTTTGAAAGCTCAATTTATCGTGACAGAATTTTGTGAAAAAAGGAATTCAAATTATCGAACTATCGTTATTTTACGTGAAATAGCAAGGATGAAACTGATGCATAATAAAAAAATTTATTACAAGCTACTTTTTAGTTTCAGATAAATTTCTGAGGCTGTAGCTGTGAACAAATATCAATACCCGATCTGCATTGCCCCAATATCTTTTGTTGATAGTTCTAAATATGCCATACTTCAGTTGTGTGTTTACTGACTTTTGCTTTGCAGGCCGTGAAATCTCTTCACCATTGGGGTCTGCTTTATTTCTTAATCGTTTCAATGACATCATCTCAAGACCAAATCATCCAGATATTACATCCCCAGAAGGTAGTCTTATCATCTTTATTATTGAATATTTGCATTTTGTTGGTAACATTGAACATTTAAATCCGTTCTGAAGTTGCAGACGTAAACAAGCTTCTAGATACTTGCTTGAACCGAACTGAACTTGCTTGCTTTTGAATGGATATTGGTGGCAAGATGACCCTTTGGGATTAACTTTTGCGAATCGGCCAAGATTGGACATTTTGCAGGAATAAACTTTCGCATTTTGCGACAATAACATGATTTGCGGGGATGGGAATTTGCGAATTTCATGTTGGAACGCTTCGCGTGAATATATTTCGCGAATTGTATTCACGAGAATACACTTTTGCAAATTTCACATTTTCGGAAATTTTGAGGAATGAATGCGAAAAACGCGAATGTTTCTTCCCGTGAAAGTTTCTTCCCTTAAAGTATTTACTCTTGGAGAGAAAAAATTCGAGAGAAGAATAATTCGACATGACATGTTTTCAGTCCTTTCCTGGTCGTTTACATCCTATACTTGCACATTACCTTGCACTTGTCCCCTTAGCAGTTGTATGATTCTCGTGGATATTTGTCTGTTGTGAGTTTGTTAGGTCATTTTTATTTTTTGTCAAATTCAGCATCATTAGTATCTAATTTAAATCTTAAAAATTTTGTTTTCTTGTTTCAAGGTGTTCTTGCTGCATATGACTGGCTCGTTTGTTATTTGCTCCAAGAAAGCGACAAAAAATTCAAGGAACAAATTGCAATGGGCAAGGTAAACATTAAATGAAATTTGCCATGAAGCATAAATAACTAAATTAAGAAGTTTTCGAAGCAAGCTATGTGTTGAAATTAACGCCATTTTACGTATCATAACTGAGAAGAATTCGGAAATGGAGTTCTAAAATGTTGCTAGTTTAGATTAATTTTTTTAGAGATGTACTGAGAGAGATCAAGGATTCAACGTGCGAGAATACGTCATCAATTTTGAATGATAGTGTGCATAAGGCATGGCAAGTTACTGACAACTGTGCAACTTATAAAGTTGGGAATTTTATAAAGTGTTTTTACTGTAATCGAACGTAAGTTGTTTGACATTTGTTTTTCAATGTTGAAAGACTTCAAGTGCCTCTTCTCTTCAAGATGCAATCAACATCCACCTGTGTACTGTGGTTGTCGTTTTCAAGGAGCTAGGCGTAACCTGTGTTCCAGACCGTCTGCAAGAAAGGCTGGCTAGCCGGAGCTACTCAGCGTGCAAGCCAATAAGTTCGATACAGAGTACTCTTAAGGCCCCCTTTGTTTTATGAGAATATTTTCAAAGAATCCCCAGCCATACAATTACCGTAAAGCTCTCTTAAGCCCCCCTCTCCATTAAGCCCCCCCCCCATAAATTCCAGAGGTTACCAAAGATTCTCCATTTATTGAGTTAGATAAAGCAAGATAAAATAAGGAACTGGTCCCTTATTTTATCTTGGATAAAGTGACATGTTAATTTTGATGTGTTTTGAGATAAAACTTTGTCGAATTCATGTATTTAACTAAATTGTATGTTTAAACCGCAAAATGTGGTGCAAAAAGGACTAAAAAGTGTTCAAAATTAAATAAGCCCCCGGGGGCTTAATAGAGCTTTTACGGTATTGATAACAACAGTTTTTATTATGTAATTTTCATATATCTTGATGAGGCATCATCTTCTCCTTCAGGACCTTTTCACTGCAAAAAATGATAGTCAAGTATTTTACTGCAGATCGTTGGCATTGGCATTTATCGAGGTTTGTAAATTTTCATTTTATTTCATTTTATTTTCATTTTATTTTCATTTTATCGAAAAGCATACCAGGTATTTGAGAAGCATAAGCCAAATACCTGGCTTGTTTACATTTTTAGGCGAATCCAGGCCTTTCTAGCGTACGTGTAGACCCATTATTCCAAAAGAAGAAGGGGTCTACGAAACAATGAGCAAAAGCTTGCTACTACAGTTCCAGAGTTCTGGAACTTAATTTATGCTGCCTTTGTTGGAGACGCGTTTCCACACGTAATTTGAATAGAGGATTAGCATAACTTATTGGGCAGCCGTAGCAAGCTTTATCTCTTTATTTCGTAGACCCTTTATCCTTTAAGATAATGGGTCTACTCGTAGGCTAGGCGTTTCAGGTTGAGAGATTCCTTGAACCTTTTGGTTTAGGAATAGAGCATTTACTAAGTTTTGTAAATTTATAAGCTTTAATGTTTTATTGAATTTTAAAGGTGAGTATCCTGCTTGTTTACAACATTAAAAATTTGAAATAAAATAGGTCTTTTTATTCATTCTAGCATGTGGCAATCGAAAGATTTTACAAGAAAGTTTTTATTGATGAAATTCCTAAAGGAATCAGTATTGTATCTAGACGTCTTTATTTACTTTATGGTTTATGGAGTCTTGAGAAACATCAAGCAACATTATTTCAAGGTAAAGATATTCTTTCTTACTTCTGAAGTTAATTTTTAGAATAACCGCAAACGCGACTGTCTCAGTTTCGGAACTGTTACATTTATGATCGATCGCTGTTACATTTACTGGCTTTTTTCTGGGCAGAAGAATCTCTTCAATGCTGAACAAAGGGATTTGGAATACTCAGAGATCTCCCCCTATTGACATTAATGCTCTGTGTCAACACCGAGTTATTTTTCTTTCAAAGTTTATGTTTAACCCTGTTAAGATGTCTGAAATGAAATGATAACACCAATGTCGTAAACATTTAGATTTCTTTCAATACTTGTGGTCTCCTATAACTCGTAATCTTTGATTCCAAAGGTGGGTTTTTCAAGAACGGAGACGAGGCCAAGAAATTGAGAGAGGCTATTCTGAGACTGTGCTTAGAGGTATGTTGACAATCATTCTTTTTGTGTCAGCGTAACTTATGTGCCAAATTCTGTACCCCGAAAGCCATGTGTCGTACTGCCAGTTTCGTCAGGCTCATATTATTCAATTTTGAATTATTCAGTTCATTTTTCATTCTAAATGAATTGATCTATGGATGCAGAAGACTTTTTAGTCATTCTACAGAAGGGTCTGGATCGAGCGACATTTTCATACATTAAAAGAAATCTAAGGAACTTCCGAATGCGCACTGTGGTGATAGAAGCTATAACTCCACGCAGTCGATCTTTACGTATGAGAATGTTCAGAATATTGCTCTATCCAGACTCTTTTGTAGGATGGCTAAAAAATCTATCCATTGTCGTAAAAATTGAATGACTTCTTTTCAATCGTATTTACAAGAATGAAATGATCAGAAGCCTAAATATTTCTGTTGAAATTATAAAATTTTCTCAGTTCTCACAGTATCATAACGACATTTTATCATCATAACAAGCCTTCATTTCTTCATCGTTTAATTGTTGTTATTCTAATCACTTTTGGTTATAGCTGAAGCCTGATGCAGTTAGCCTGATCGATACATTTGCACCACCGGATTGGGTTCTTCATGCTCCAATTGGGTTAAGCAATGGAAAGGTAATCACCGTCGTGGAATGTGACTTTCTTTTATGTTTTCTTTAAATATGGCCTAAGTCGAGGTATCAGGGCTTGCCTAAATGTATCTTGACCTACAAGGGCATATTGTTCAATCTTTTGAGGATATTTCCACACAGAATCGTGGGAGTGCGAAGAGAGTCGTGAAATAGAGTTAAGAGATTGTTGTACCCGTCTCATCCATTCATTCATTCATTTCTTCTAGGACAATATTTCATTTCTTGTTGAATTGAACTTTACATCGCGTCCGATCGAATCCTTGTCGTATGTTTCACGATGACTCGTTATTGGATCTGACTGGATGCGAAAAAATTATTTTCAAATTTAGGGGAATGCTATTTTCTAGCTCACATCCATGCTAATGACATTTGTCCATGGTCATGATAAACTCAAGAAATAATTCTTTTCCTTAGGCACTCGACAATTTATTTCAAAATTTTATGGAAGATCCAGAAAAAAGACAGCGTATTTCATGGTGGCAAGATGTCCTAAACAAACCAGAAAAGCTTGATGTAGCGAGCAAATTGTGATGAGTATTTGCGAAAAACGAGAAATAAGTGGTGTTGCTTTGCAGTTTAATTTTTTTTTAATTTTCGAATGTATAAGATTATATAATGCTGTGATATTTAGCCATTTGTGAATTATGATTTATATCTAGTACACCCAAGGAGCACACCAGTGATTAATTTGTTTGTAGCTTTGGTAATTTTTTTTGCATCAAAACCAATTTATCTCATCAGTTTTTTGTGTGCATACTGCATCAATAGGCCAGAAAGATGACACGTTTATCTTATCCTATTTATGAGAAAATCAGGTTTTTATTTGAATTAAATAGTAACTGTGGAATATTTTCATTTCATTTCATTTTAAAACACTGCTACTTACCAGNGGTTTAATTTTTTTTTAATTTTCGAATGTATAAGATTATATAATGCTGTGATATTTAGCCATTTGTGAATTATGATTTATATCTAGTACACCCAAGGAGCACACCAGTGATTAATTTGTTTGTAGCTTTGGTAATTTTGTTTGCATCAAAACCAATTTATCTCATCAGTTTTTTGTGTGCATACTGCATCAATAGGCCAGAAAGATGACACGTTTATCTTATCCTATTTATGAGAAAATCAGGTTTTTATTTGAATTAAATAGTAACTGTGGAACATTTTCATTTCATTTCATTTTAAAACACTGCTACTTACCAGAGCATCATCTCCATTTAATACAACACGAACAACAACAACATGTGCGAAGAACAAGAAAAACTAGCTTAAATGGAATCTACGGTCAACTTCTAGCCAATCACATATCATCATTTCCAGTTGACTTCGATAAGTTACCCAAATATGGTGCGGTACGTGTCACGGCCTATCGTCTTTGTATGGACATTTTTATCAAAGGCTTAGATTCCCCTTGACCCTATTTCTTATATGTCAACTTCGTATATCGCTTTTCTTGCTTACAATCGACATTTGGTCAATGTTAAGGCCTCTCTGAAGGGGACTCAATTGATTGTCATATTTGATTGCTCAATTTGCGCTTTAAAACGTACAATAAGGTCATTTTAGATATGATGGACGTCCTTCCTTGCGTTACAAAAGCTCCTTGCTACTTTGCTATATTTTGCGCGCAGCTTGGAGACAATCAAAATAGATACGATTCCATTAATTATCATCTATTTGAACAGAGTTTGTAGGAAGAAAGACATCAATGATTGGATCAGTATGCATACTAAAGATAGACGTTACATTTGTTGTCCTGAACGACTGCATGTGAATGACATCTTTAAAAAGTAATATTAGCCCAACAACCACACGTATGAATTATTATCGATTCACCCAATTAATATACAAAACATGTTGTAGAAAATGAGACATTGAAATATTAATGGATGTTAATTTTAGCTTCTTTAAGAAAATAATTCGCGTCTTTCATGGACTGAGTTTCAATCCCTTTATCTCTATGCTTCCTAAATTCCCCATACATCGTTTTCATCTGAATATAAATTTCAATCCTTTCCACCAATTTAGAAATATTTCTTTGTTATATACTTTCTTATGTCAGTTATTGGATGTTATTCATTGTTTGCTAAGATCGCTGCTTCCTAAATACAAATTTCAACCCCATGCTGCAAATATAAAATTTATGCTTTCCAGGCACCCTTCGCTAAAAAGAATCTTTAAATTTGGATTACCATGCTCTACAGTCTACATATGCATTTTTACCCTTCACTGTTTGAATCTTAAATTTATGGTTTTTAAGCACACAATGCTAATAGGAATGTTCAATTTCAGGATTCTCTACACATACATTTTTTACCATAAATTACCGTTCAATTTACCGTTTAATCTAAAATGTATGTGTTCCCGGCACACCGTGCCAATAGGAATATTTCAATTCTAGAATTGCCATTCTCTAAATATGCATGTTTTCCCTTTACCGTAATGCTAAAGACTATGATTTTCAGGGACTCCATGCAAATAAAATTGTTTCAATTCTCTCAAATGTTCTTCTAATGTAACAGCATCAGCTTCTGTGCCAGTGACTGATTTTCTTTCAAGAAATAAAGTCTTTGGTTCTCTTGGAGGTAAACTGATACTCCTCTCGAAAAGTGTGTATTCCACATCCAGTAATTCTCGAATCTTCGCAGATATGATCTGAAAAAGGAAATGGTCAGCTCTTAATTATCAACACTTCTGTCAGGTGCTGTTCGTGTACATTTATTTTTGATGAAAGAAACTCTTCTTGATTCTTTGTATGGGGTTTATACACTCTTTAATCTGAAGGTTGGTGGACTTTGCCAAGTCATGGGCAAGTCAAGAAGACACCCCCGTCTAAGTGCCCCGGTACATTCTATCCCGGTGATTTCCTCGGTGAAAGTTTTGTAGCAAAATAGGTCCCCGGACAAGACTTGAATCTCCCCGGTATAAAATGCCTCACAAGTGAAACCTCGCCTGCAAATTGGCAAACCCCGGGGAGAATTTTGAGAAAATATCTCATCGTAGAATTTAGTTCCCCGCCAATCCCTGGTGAAAATTTGACCATATATTTCGGTCACTAGGACCCCGGTGAATATCTGACCTCTCCGGGACACTTAGACGGGGGTGTCAGAAGGTTTGTTGTTCGAATCTCCCCAGTCACACCTGCTGTTAAAGGATGGTGGTTCGCGTCCTCGCCCCGTCAAAACTGCTACCTGAGGAGTGGTCAGATTGAGAGGAAGGACCAGGATACTGCTTCGATAAGTTTAGCTTCTTCGTATAAAAAAAACTACCTTCTGATGTTACGTAGAAGTAATAAAAAGAATAGACCTTTTAGCTATTCTAAAAAAAAGCCTGGATCGAACGTTATTTTTATACATTTTTATACGTGACGTTCGATCGAGTGGCGTTAGAGCTTCTATCACTATTGTGCACATTCGAAAATTCTACAAAGTGTAGCAAAAGTTTGTTCGATTCTGATTCTTTTCTGAATAGCTAAAAGGTCTATTCGAAGAAAGCTCAATGGAACTCTCAGAAATGTTCAGTACAGTGGCCAAGTAAAGAGAATTTTATTCACAGGGGAGAATGAATAATATGTGTAAGCAGATAAACAAACAAATATTTCTAAGTTTATCAAAATCTACTGAAGATTAGAACTTAGAAGAATCATGGGGCAGGCAACACATGGAGAACTAATGGCAAATTGGGGGAAAATTTCCTATCATAGTCGATAGAATGTATTGACCATAAGTATTGACTATGCTCCTATTTTGGCAATGACAGAACGTTTTGCTTTTTGATGGCTAAATACATCGTAATTGCGTGTTTTGGGACGAAAGTGGTTGAAAAATAGCCCATTCTGAGTGACATTCTGTTTGGACATGATCATAAGCGTACGAGGCGGGGGGGGGGGCTGGGGGGTGGCAGCCCCCTAATTTTAGAAAAATTATCGAAAATGAGCCCCAATCGGGCAGAAAAATGCCCTCAGTCAGGCAAAAATTATGCTAAACAATGGACTTTGCATTGGGCAGCCCCCCTAGATTTGTTCTTCCTGTACGCTTATGCTGACATGTAAGCTTTCCTCCATGAAGTAACATCGTATTTTTGTAAATGTTCTCTTTATTTTTAGTTTGCAGAAGCTGCATTGTAAAATACCTGAATGGCAAAAGTACTTGTCCAACATGTGATTTGTTAATTTCTCAAAGTTCTACTTTCAATTTTATTAGGTAAATCTTTTATTAATCTTCTTTCATCACTTTCCTGTTGTCTTTAAATGTTGATACTAATGCTTGAGGTTTGCGTGAAATGTATTAAGGGGCCATTGATTAGTTTTTGTTGTGGATTGCAGCTCTTTTGGCCCATACATCCAATTTAACGCTAACTTGAAAGCAGCAAAATATTTTTCATTTAGTATAGGTTGTCTCAAATTTGTGTGGTTGCTGTGGAGGAGATGTAGCTTCAATTCTCTCAGTTTTTACACAGTTGCACAGGTCAGGCTTCAACTCAGAGTTTGAGACCTTGTTTGAGTAAATGTGGCAAGTGGCTGTTTGGCAGAGGAAACAGCCTTCAAAGCAGCACTTCTCTAGCCTGCGCGCAGACCCAATATTCCGAAGAAGAAAGGGTCTGCGCAACAATGACCAAAAGCTTGCTACACAGTGCAAATCCCTTTAGGCCATTCATTATACTCGGACTACGGATAAATTATAGCATAGTCATAAGAGAAAACTTAATTTTTCTCTTATGACTATAATAATAGCGAATGACATGTTTTTCAACACGCTAAACAACACATCGTTAACAATCACACCTTTTCCAGTCCTTTTGGGGTCCTTTTACGAATAAA
>REGL01000254.1:227074-246862 GCA_004194395.1 Aurelia aurita complex sp. Pacific
GCAGCGAGGAGATTGTAGCTAAACTCCCGTTGGACTCCTGTGCATTTGTTTTACATTCGGCCAGAAAATTCCAACTCAACGCAAAGTTTATTACAAACAAAATTAACTGAGGCCCGTGATTTCATTTCAAAATTAACTGAGGCCCGTGATATCATTTCAAAGTGCAATGTGCATTAGACAAGAAGAAAATTCGATTTTGCCGGGGCCCCTTGCGGGGCCCAGGTCGATGATATCATTGCAACATACAATGAAAAAACAAACGTTCATTTTCCCGGGCCCCTGGCGGGGCCCGGGCCCCGGGGCAGTTGCCCCGGCTACCCCCCCCTCTCGGCGGTCCTGTTGAACAGTAAAGGTTTTGATAAAATTTTATCTGGCATAATCTTGTCCAAATTACCATGTCCAAAACTTGTTTTTGGCTAAAATGTCTTGCCTACAATAGCAATTCTTTTGAAAATATCAGTCCTCTCTCAAATAAAATATTTGACTAAGCTGTAAAAGAGATGTCGTTTCCATTTTGTCAAAAAGTGTCCAAAGCTTTTTTGTCTGAAACCTTTGTCCAAAAATTGTCTGTCCTAGAAATGTCGATGCCAATGAATGTGTATATATTTTCTTTCAGTTGTTCTTTGGACTGTTACAGATTGCATAAAGGTAAATTGTTCATTTCATATTTTCATTTTGGAGACTTTTTCATGAAAGCCATGTGGTATTAATATTTGGTTACAAAATGTGAAGCCAGAGGGATTTGTATCAGATTTGTCTGTAGTCTTTTGAGATCTTCAAGTTTTTATCTAGAAATATATTTTATGAAATTCAAACATCTAAATTCATGTACACAGATTTTTGGCAGTTACACACGAAACTTTTAATGTTTTCTTGAATTTCAGAAACACCATGCCAGAAGAAGAGTAACAATGTGAAAAAGGAGGATAAAGTTGAGGAAATGGGTAAAAAAGATACTTTAGCATTCTTGCAAAGTGCATTCTGATTTTACTATCAGACTGGAGTTACTAGGAAAGAATAGCTACATGTAAAATGTTTATCAAAAAGCTTAAAGGGCTGAAAGAATACAATCCCAGAAAACTGAGCCTCATTTGTGTGCTTGCTGTGGAGGAGATGTAGCTTTTATTGTCTTGGACTTTACACAGTTGCATAGGTCAAACTTCAAGTGAAAGTTTGAGACCGTGTTTGAGTCATTCTGACACATGGTTGCTGATTTATGGCAGAGGAAAAGCAAAATAAACGCTTCCTTTAAAAGCAAAAAGCAGCACTTCTATTGTTCTCCAGCAATGTCAAAATTAAGTAAATTTTCAAAGAAAGGGTTGTGGTGTTGTTTTTAAATTTTGTTAGCATTTTTAAAGGGTCAGTAGTGCTTTTTATCCATAAGATAATACTTTCCACCCTCTTTAAAGTATAGAGAACGTTTGAATATGAAGCTACAGTAGAACCCTTTCTTTCATACATTACTTGGTTTTGATTTGCTGGAGAACATTATAGAAGGGCTGCAACCACTTATTCTGCCTTTGCTCTGCCATAAATCAGCAATCACATGTAAGATTGACTCAAACAAGCTCTCAAACTTTAAGTTGAAGCCTGACCTTTGCAATTGTGCAAAAACAGTGACAACTAAAGCTACAGCTTTCCACAGCAGCCACACAAACAGGGCACAATTTTTTGGAGACATTCTGTAGCTAATTCCATTGTATGCCTCCATAATTTTTTACAGAAGAAGGAGAATTAGGAGAAGAGTCTGCTCCACTTGAGATAGAAGATGAAGACTGGGTGTCACCTGAAAAATTACAAATTCTTGGTATGCTTACAAAATTAACTTCATCATTATCATATTTTATTTCACAGAAAACTTAAAATTTTTTCATCTTCTGTATTGTTTGATAAATGACGAACCCTGCCGGGGGAGTCAGAAAAAGTACCCATCGCTCCTTAAATATGCAAGCAATGATATTTTGCAATACCTGATTGAATAGCCAACATTTTCAATTATTCATTGATTTTTGTCTGGCTAAAATCGGTAACTCCATTCAGATTTTACAAGGAATTTTTTCAAGAAAGTCCCTCAGAGAAACCTCAAGAATCCTGCTAGCCAATTTCCCTAATATTTTTACCTTACAGCAATGACTTGAACAAGCTTTCGCAAGTGCTCTCCTCTTGGGAGGATGAAAAGGTCTTTCCGCTAGCATTTTCTTTTTTATTATAAGACACAATATGTAATAGATACATGGTCTTAACTTCTACTTTGCTGCAATTAATTTCTATTTTACTAACAATTATAAAGACGACAATAATAGTATAAGAAACTCATTCAGGGGGGCTCCCTCTTCCAAGTGGACAAAGTATATGCTACAGTAAGTACTTGTACATGTAAGTGTCATTATTCTTAGGACGGAAAACCGAGGAAATATTGATCATCGTTTTCACTCGTTTTGCTGGTTTTTGAAAGGGGGCTTCTGCAGAAAATCTCCCATATCCAGTCCAGGAAAGGAATGAGCGACTAAAGCCGGTAAATTACTGAATCTAATTGAACATATCGGTAATGAAACAAGACAGTTTGCATCGGTATTGCTTTGATATTTAGGGAGCAGTATTTTTTCAAACACCGTGCGTTTTTTATACTGACCCGGTAAACCGTAGGATTGTATGAAAATGATAAAACCTATCGTCAAAAATTACTTGCATTGCATATGAGTGCTTTTCAACGTTATTTATTGCAGGTGATTCAGAAGAATTAAAAGACCAACTTGGAAATAAGCATCTACGAGAATTGCTAGTAGCCATCGATTCATCTTCAAATCCTGGTGAAAAGCTGGACGAGGCAATGCAGATCCCTATCTTCACAGAGTTCATGGATGTCTGTATGAAAGTTATAGAGGGGAAGGAGGAAATGAGCTGAGGAAAAGAGCATCTGAGAAGAGTTTGTGCTCGTTTTGAAGAAGACGAAGTTGTAATTATTTGACTAGATTGGGAGGTAGGAAGACTTGACACTTATTTTGTAAGTGCAGAGAGCGAATATGTTATATTTCTAGGGGATGTTTCATAGTCTTCGAGAAAGTATGGAGGAAAAGGACTCTTACAGTAAATCCTTGTAAATGGATACATAATTTACACAATTAGCATGTTAACATAATTCTGTAGACGTCAGGAACGGCTCTCCAAACCTCTTGATGTTTTTAAAGTTAGATATTCGACATCTGAACGAAAAGTTTCCAAAGTTTCTTCGTGGGCATTTTGTCAGCTACGGCTAAGAAGATACTTTGAGAATAAAATCCTCTGCCGTATTTTGGAAATTATTCCTTCCAGACTAAACGATTGAACGTTATTGTTATAACTATTACTATTAGCAGACAGAGCTTTCTCACTTTGGACCACAGATAATTGTTCACGATTTTTCACCTCAGCCAACCGTACTTTGCAAGAGCCAACCGTACTTTGCAAGTGCAATTACGTTCTCTTGAACTTGATTATAGTTGTCGCAGTAACATAGCGCAATCTTTCAGTATTTATTAGTTTGCATTAGATTTTTGTAACATTTTTTTTACATTTTGATACAAAAAAACAGATTGTTGATATTTGGTATTTTGTAGTGATTGTGTTGATTTAGAGGACTTAAAACTTTGAATAAGTAGACAATATAGATCTTTGATATGAAAAGAAAACTATGTATTTGATAAATCTATCATATATTCACATATGTATTCGTAAAAAATCGAACTTCTTCAACTTCTCTATGGTTTGTGAGACCGCTCTCCTCGACCTCGGGGGGATATATCGACCTGTCATCTGACGGTGCCATTTTCCCCCGATGGATTGGTACGCATGATTCCGTAAATCTTAAAATTTTTTAGGGCCATGATTCCGGAAATCTAATGAAAATCTGGGCCATAATTCCGGAAATTATGGAGAATTTCCTGCAATTCTTATACATTTGCAAACATTTCTCTGGAACAGGACCAATAATTCTGCAAAATGTCTGATAATGATACCCGTAATTCCATAAGGTTTTGAATAAAGTACCTCTTAAAAATCCGTCAGGCGATTGCAATGCCTTTTGCTTCTCTTCTGAATCAAATAAACGAAATCGGGCGGGCAGATATTTAGATTTATCCTTTTCCCTTCGCTACAAACTCATAACTTCTCTTAAAAACCACCTGTCACATGCACAAGGAGATATTTTGCCCTACTGATTTCAGAGCAACTTTCGAGACTTTGATTGTTTGGAATTACAGGTTGAGAGAATTTCCTTGGTCTGCAATCGCCAATCACTTTGAATTGTGGTGTCAATCAAAAACAACTAATGCTCTTGTATCACAAAATCTTGTTAACTCTTGTTTGGTTGGAGTGCGTGTGCGAAATTTGTCCCCTGTCCCCGGGGTCTCAAAAAAAAGTCTATCCACTGCTAAGTCAACAACAACAGCAACCAGAGCAGCAACAACAGAAGGCATTTCAAGCATTTGATCCGTAAGAAAATGGCGGCGAGCACGAAAGGTCTTGGAGCGAAGATAGCTGACGTTCTACTTTCATATGAAACGATAAAGATTGTCACAATCAAGAATAAGAAAGTTGGATTTCTTCATCGATTAATTCAGTTAGCTATTCTAGGCTATGTGATAGGGTATGAATATTGCTTTGTACTTGCAGTTGTCTTTTTATTATCCGGTGCCTCCCACGCCCCGTCAAAAAGAATGAGAGGAACGACCCGTGATTATTATGTTACCCGTAGGTAGACCGCTGTGTAGATAAGAAAGAGACTAGTAGAATGCAAGCCTCGATCTTTCAACTGCTGAGCCAACTAGGCCATTCTTTATTGATGAGAAGTACGAAACGTTTTTCAGGTACAAACGAACGACTATAAAGCTAGGGTACTGGCGGGATTTATCAGGCAGGCAGCGTGTAGACAGTTTTAACCCAGTAACACCCCTTCCTTATACTTTTTGAAACAAAACCCGAACTTAAGTAAGAGCTTTCCTGACCATTTCTCTTCCATTCTGCACCATTATCATGTTGATTACTTTATTATTCTCAAAGTTTCTTTAATTAAACTTAGTAAAGACAGGATGCAAATTTGGCCGAAGCCAAAGCAGAGCCACTTCATTGAGCATATTTCTGCAGTTTTTAAAGGAACATTTGTTTCTATACTTCTACCTTGCATTGGACTTGCCCTAGTCATCTTGATAGATCTTGTACTAAGACTTGGGCAAGTCCAGTCTAGCATCTAAGGGTAGGTAGTTTCAGGTCGCTGAGAAGCTAAGCTGATGCCCTTGAACCACCAACCTTCAGATTGGTAGTCAAGCATGCTACCACTGAGCCACCTCTTCTCTCTAAAGAAGCATGAATCAATTGAAATTATGTATCATGCAGAATAGAACAGAAATCTAGCCATGAATGCTTCGCCTAACTTTGTGTTTGTTTTTGGGGTGTTAGGGGTCATCAACAAACAATTTTCTTCACAGTAACAGAATTGGGCCATCTTAAACCCAGAGTAACTTCTTTGTCCAGATCACACGATCTATGCCAGTATGCACTAAAACCACTAGCTCCTCCACACTAAAGATGTTGACCATAACTTAACATACTAAATATTTTCTAATGTACTGTATATGGTCTATCATTTGCTTAGTAGTAGTAGTAGTAGTAGTAGTAGTAGTAGTAGTAGTAGTAGTAGTAGTAGTAGTAGTAATTTATTTTAAGTGGGCTGATAGGGTTTCTACTGTAGCTATTTAAAGCTAATTTAGGCCTACTATGCATGCCGCATCCAGGCATGGGACCCCTAGTTTAACGTCCCTTCCGAAGGATGCCGCAAGGTGAGTTGCGAGGTCAGGCCCCAGAGGTCACCCATCCGGAGTTTGACCTCACTCGACCGAGCTTAACTTCAGTCACCTGACGGAAACTGTTTAAGCCACTCGCCCACTCACCTGCTAGATTGCTAGATTGCTTAGATTGGTTTGATTTCATTCCCAGGTATGCTATTGTCTGGAAGAAAGGCTATCAAGAATTTGACACAGGGCTCAGTGCAGTTACAACAAAATTGAAAGGAACATCACTTGTCAATTTCACTGGATTCAAATCTCCTCTTTTAAATGGAATGCATATTTTTGACCCTGCAGATTACGTTATTCCTCCACAGGTATGGAGACATTTTCATTTTATTTACTCCAGTATACAGCTTCTTTGGAGAGAAATTGTTTATTATTTCCAACATTCAAAAGTATTTTCTGTATTGCTAATGTATTTGTGGTACAGAAGTAGTGCTATGGTTAAAATATTGAAGAGAATGTTTTTATTTGTATGCTATCAATTTTCCCAAGGGGGGGGGGGTACTTGATTTAAATTGTATGAGGTGTGCCCATGAAATATATTTTTTCCACCCCCTTCCAGAATTTTTCCCTCCCCAAACGAACCCAACTCTAGAGAAAACTAGTGAAAGCATACTCCAAAACGTAAAAATTGAACAGAGCACCAACTGATAAAGCCACCAACATGTTTTGACAATTGGCTTCAGAAAAATTACCTTCTTTTGATACCTGGCACGAGAAAAATGGTACCCTGAAGAATGGCACATCCCCATCAGACAAATATACTATTTGGAAGTACCCTGGGTCAATTTTCCAGCTAAAACTGAACATTGGACATTCACAAGATTTTGATTCAACTTTTTTATGAATAGACTGTTTGCAAGACTTGTTCATAGATTGCTAATTATTTAGGTAACAAATGACAAGCAAACAATATTATGGTTTGGCACTTCTTTCTTGTTCTTAAAGGGTTCCTTTTGATGAAATTTGCACAATATTTTTTTTCAGGAGACAAATGAATTTTTTGTGATGACAAACATGATAATTACTCCAAACCAGACAAGAAGTAAGTGTCCAGAAGATCCAAGATTTGAGCATAATCATTGCAAAACTGATAAAGATTGTGTTGCTGGAGAATCTGTTATCAATGGAAATGGTATGATCTTTTGTTATCTCAAACTATTTTGCAGAAAAATTGCCTAATATTGTCTCCTTGTAATAAAAAAAGCATTGAAATTGAACAAGAGTTAAATGCGACAGCAATGGCAAAATTTTTGATGTGCCTAAATGAGAGCAATACAATTGTATTTCTGTTTTTATATGCTGCAATGACAGCAGCACATGTTAGTAATGCACATGAAGGCATTGTGGCACAGTATTATTGTCACACCCTGATCTTAAAAAAGTTATTTAAACTGGGAACCTCAATGAAGAAGGTACAGTAGGTGTGGGTCAGTACCTATATCACAAAATACAGCAAATCAAATTGAAGAACATTAAAATTTAGAGTTTCATTTGGGTTCTCTACATCTTCTTTCCTTTGCTAGTGGTCAGCTTTTACAACGGGTTTCTTTTACAAAGAACAGTCAAGGAGAAGTTCAGTAAAATCGTATGAACATTGAATGCTGACTGAAGGAACAAGTTTAAATCAAAAGGGCTTTTGTTTCAAGAGTCTTTTTTAAACAATATCCTGTTGGTGGAGCTTTGGGTGAAATACGTTTTTGCAAGGGCAGTCAATAGCCCACGTAAACAATTTTGTGAAGGCGCTAGCCAGATCGAGGGCGATGGCCTGCCTGAAATGAAAAGGCCTGCTGCAACGTAGCTTATGGACACAGAGGGAGCATTTTCAGACATGCTTTTTGTAGAAATTAGAAATCTACCAGTCATGAGCTCACTTTATTTGGAAATTTTTGATCATGATCTTTATGTATGTAGAATATTGAATATATCCTCAAGACTGCTAACAAATATTTTATCTTTAGGTGTGAGAACAGGAAAATGTGTTAAATCAGACCAAAATAAATCAATAGACGTTTGTGAAATTTATGCTTGGTGCCCTGTTGAGCTTGATAAACTTCCAATGCCTGGACATGGATTCAAGTAAGCCAGTTATTCTTTAGATTTATTGCAGATGGAGACTTACCATATTTGTATGCTTGGTGAATGAAAGTTGAAATAAAATTGAAATTAACAGTCCCTCCATTTGAAAGGCCACTGCTCACTGGTTATTCTTAACGAGGCATGTCTGCTATCAAATGATCTTATATTTGCCAGTGCTGTTATCTTCTTAAATAGGGATATGTATGCTGCATGTATGTAATATTAATCAAAATTAAAATCAAGTAAACTATATAATATCAGGAAAAAATAGATGTCTAATTACATGTGTACAATATACAGATATAAAAGTTAAAATCTAATCTAAAAACACCCCCGGCTAAAATGGCGGGGATAACATTAAGCGGTTAGTGCGACCTTGTTTCCATAATGGTCCCTCCAGAGGTGTGATTAAAAGAAACGTTTTCAGTTTTTGTGTCAAATATTTGTAGCTTTTGGAATTTAGTAGTATATACAGGAGCTGTTTTCTTGATTTTATAGGTCTTTGAAGAATTTGTCCTTGATCTTATGTTTAAAACTGTTAAACGTTCTTGGCAGATTTTAGGTCAGAGTGTAGACTGTTCCTGAATTTAGGTTTTAGGAAGGAGAGATTGATTTTTACCCACCCTGCAATGACTTCTTCCGTCACAATTAATAACTATATAGCATTTAGACGGAAAACTCGTCAGGAAAAGTTACCCAATCTTAGTATACTAGTTGCTTGACATTTTTGTATTTGGAAAAAATTGAATTTGATTTTATTAGCTTAATCTCACAAAATTTCTTTCGTGACAGGAAAGGGGTTGCACTCATGGAATCAGCAGAAAATTTCACAGTACTGATAAAAAATCAAGTTACATTCCCAAAGTTCAGTTTTTCAAGGTAATATGTTGTTTTGGTTCATTCGAAAGAGCGTGTATCAAGCTGGCCAAATTTTGCTTGAAAATATACCAACAGTGGCATCATTCGTTACTTGGCATTATCATTGAGGAGTTTTTTTTAGCTCAGAATTACAGGTTGTTTCAATCAGTCTCCTTTTGCTACTGATAATCTCAATTTGAAAAGCTATATTTAAAAAGAGACATGGGATTTCTGTTCTTGATTTGATCACAACTAAAGACTAGTGCCCCTGAAACTTCGTTGTTACAGTTTTAGAAATATGAATTTGCTAATGTTTTGCTGTTTGAAAAATAGATCTTGCTTTTGCCTAGAATGATTTCTCTGTTTTGGCACTTGAAAATTTGGCATAGTATTATCGTTTGATATTTCTCAAAATTGTGAACTTTTGACCAAACATGTGCTTGTTTATTTCAGGAGAAATATTCTGAATGGAAACAATTCAACATATTTAAAGAGCTGTAACTACCATCATTCAACTGATCCACTTTGTCCCATTTTCAAACTTGGAACAATCATCAAAGATGCCGGATACAAATTTAATGATTTGGGATACAAGGTATTGTTAGATGAACCATGCTCAGACCTACTTAATGTATTCAAGCATGCGAGGGCCATTCACAGGCACAAAGTATCATTAAACAAGACTGTTTTCTTATCAAGAATTTTTACAAACTTCTAAGAATTCTCCTTCAAAGACTTTAAAAGGCAGCATGTTAAGATTTCTTGAGAATCCTTTGAGAATTCTTCATTGTCAAAGTTTGGAAGGCCTGTACTGTACTGTACTGTACTGTACTGTACTGTACTGTACTGTACTGTACTGTACTGTACTGTACTGTACTGTACTGTACTGTACTGTACTGTACTGTACTGTACTGTACTGTACTGTACTGTACTGTACAAATATACAACACAGGTCTTGTCTACGTTAACATGGTTTTCATGTCTAAGAATTCTTGTTAAGACAAATCTACAGTCTTTCATATGGCCCAAAATTTGTACCATACTGCAAAGAATTCTTGTCATGTTAATGTCAGCAAGGCCTGTTCTATCGTCCTGAGGCTTAGTTCGGCACCCAGTCAGTGCTTCAGGTCACAGCATTTTTGACATTCTAATTGCCTATACCTTGAAAAGCCAAAGTAGACTTCTCTTTCATAAAAGTTTCATTGTTTACATTATTTTTATGCTGCGTTCTTTCAATTCATTTTCATAAAGCATGGCATTTATTTGTGCTCGAATGAACTTGTACGAAACATGGAAATGTCGTTATTTTTGGATCGTTCAGTAAGTTTTTCTTGTAACGTAGATTTTTTGTATTATTGTGTTTTTGTTTATTTGACATTTATTTTAAACTCTCACACTTACATTGTTTATATTGTCGAAGCTTTCGCCTCGCTTCTCAGGCCTCATTTATAGTCCAGGATATAACACTTTTTTCGTTAATGTGAAATCTTCATCATTGCAGGGTGGTATCATTGCAGTAATGATAAAATGGAACTGCAATTTGGATACGAATGAGAACAACTGTAAGCCAGAATATTCTTTTAGAAGGTAAGTTCGTGTTAACGTCAGTAGGTTAACTTTCAATAATCATCTTTCGTTTAATCTTCCATCATTTACCTGCACCTCATGCTAGTCTTTATCGCACAAAATTATTGATTTATCTCAAGATAGGTTTATCGAGGCACTTTTAAGGCTATTTGATTGTCTTTGACAGCAAGCAACCTGACCTCCATAATATTAGCTGAATTTTAAAAGATTTAGATTCAACACTTTTGAAATATCAACCTCCTGTAAGACACGTACAAGAAAGGCTTACAAGAAACCTATAATACCTAAAATTGTTTCCTCTACAAATACAGAAGGACTTGCAAAAGATAAAGAAAGCGTGATAAAGGCATTATATCTTTGACCTTTTCGAATCAGTAGTTCCAAAATTAGAAATTCATCAGGCAATAATTAAATCAGAACTTTTCGAAAGACGAATTTCTTTCTAAATTTCAAAGATCCTTGTGGATTCTCCGATGCCTACATTTACTTTGATTTTTCATGCTCTACATAACGAAGTCTGCATTAACATTTTTATCTTTTAGGATTGATGATCCAAATGCACCTATTGCCTCTGGTTTTAATTTCAGGTTCGTCTAGTTTATTCACGTTCAATTTCTTAGAATTCAACCACTTTCGCGTTCTTTTTAAGATACAGTAATACAAAATAAGGTTTTTATATCATTGTTAAAAAGTCTATGATAATTGAATGTTGGGGTTGGTATGATTTTTTGCTGTTTACAAACGCTGTTAAACGTAACTCAACCAACAACTAATGGAGCATTGTTGTCGTAAGACTGTATGTTTTCACTTGAGATTATTTTCTTTATACAAAATACAGTGTACCATGTCTCAAACATAGTGTACCGTGGTTCAAGAAACAACGCTTCTGCTAATGAGCTTATTGATTGATTATTTTTCGTAGATACGCTCAATTTTATGTTGATGAAGACAGGCAACATCGTATCCTGTACAAAGCATATGGTATTAAATTTGAAGTGCTTGTCAATGGAAAGGTAAGATATCATGTTCTCCCTAGTTGTTTAGGAAATATAATCGGTGTCCCAAAAAAGTTTCCCAATTTGAGCTGTTATTGGAGTAAAAGTGTGTGTGTGTGTTGGATGATTAAATATAAAGCGAGAGTCATTTGTGCAGTCTCCAACTTGAGTTGACTCCTGCCTCTTCGTGAATCGATTTTCTACGCATATTTTTTCGAAAATCAGATAGCCTGAGAGGTTCATGACATAGCTAAGAATAGTTTATCAATGAAAGCATGCATCCACGTACGATTGGAAGATGTCCGCCATTTACCAGAAAAGTATTGCTCTCCCCAGATCCTCTTTCTAAATGTCAAAATGGTCTATTAGTTGCGGATTTTGAAATGTAGCATGGTTTCATTGTGAATCAATTTCAGAGTATTGTTTGTGTTTTTTTTGTGAAAAGCGTTTTGTTAAATTTTGTGAGATGAAGAAATGTGACACTATTTTAGAAAATATTTTTGAATGGTCCACCAGGGAAGAGAAGTTTGAAATTTGAATGGAAACAGATTTAATTGATTTACCAAAATATTATTCTATCAACAATTGTTTTACTTTTTAGGCCGGGAAATTCAGTCCAGTTCCATTGTTGTTAAATCTTGGTTCTGGCTTAGCTCTTCTTGGCATAGTAAGTATTTATCATTACCAAATTTCTTTTCCACATGATTCATCTACTTACTCAATTAAATCCCCAGAGGACAGTCTCCTACAAAATCAACCAGAACTGTACAATTTAGATAGGTTAAATAGTACAATTCAAATAGTAGATGGTTTTGTAACTAAGTTTCTTTTCGTTGCATAGATTTTTAACAGATCAATTTAAAAGCCAGATGTAATTTTGAAACTTATCAACCTGTAAGATATTTTAAATGATGAAATGATGATGTCCCATTCCTGTTCTTCTGGAGTCATTTTCGGAGTTTGGGTGCATTCTTATAATTATTTTGTTCGTAGGCAACTGTGTGGTGTGATATCATCGTCCTCTATTTTCTGAAAGACAAAAAGGTTTACAGAAACCACAAATATCACAAAGTTGAAAATGGCAAAGATCCAGTGAGTATTCATATTATCTTTTCACGGAAATTTGGCTTCTTCTTTTAAATGTGTTAGATTGGCTTGTGGCTAGCACCTCCGCCTTCTGCGTAGGGGTCGTGTGCAACTACACTGACCAGTTAAAAGATCAAGAAACTACGATACGCTGATGGCTTAAAAACAATTTGTAATGAGCTGTTTGCTTTGATTCTCCTAGCCATTAAAAATGTTTGCCGGATTACTGTCCTGAGTAGCTACGTGCCATCTTTTCTGCCAGAAACTCCTCTTCACTGGGTTACAAAGAAGAAAACAGGGTGCAATGTATGGATGTTAACAAGGGCCCATCAACGGTTGATGAAATGACTCCCCCTCCTACCTGCAGGAAGTATCACCACACCTTCAAAAACATTCCATGTTTTACTCTTCTCAATCAATCAATCAATCAATCAATCAATCAATCAATCAATAGTTTTTTTTAAAAGCAAAACATTAATACTGAACATCTTCCCTCAGATAATTGTAAGAGCATAAAACATCAGATATTGTGTGACTGATAAAGCTTCTTTTGATGAGCACACCCAGCTGTTTTTGAAACACACGAATTAGATATATCTTAAGTTTGATCGGTCTTATCTTTTGCATGTCAGTCAAGTTCAGAGCTGCTCAAAACTGCGAGGAGCAGTAAGGTTCGGAAGGTTCAATCTTTGACTTCAGCATAAGATTTGCTTTGCTTTTAATTTGTCTTGAGATAGCTACTATTTTTGTTTCAGACTGATAGTGACTGTGACTCAGATCGTCCTCATGAAGAACAGCAGGAAAGTACTGATATCGATGGGTTTGAATACAGAAAAGTTCATGACAAAGAAGGAGACTAATTTCATGAAGTATGTCGACTTATTTTATATACACGATAGAAAATCTGGGGAATCAATTCAGCCATCAAATCGATTTAATGTTAATAGATCGGCTGAATTTTGGATTTAAAAAATAAATAGGCCAGTCAAAGTTGGCTGCAGCATGTTGTATTTAGGCTCTGTGAGGTTCTTAACCAGCTGATCACTCAAATCGATGAATACTGCATACTTTGCCATGGCAGCCCTTAAAGAGCCAATTTCACCCAGGGTCCTTTGCAGGCGTGCTGAAATCAAATCTGGCCAAAGCGGAAACCATTAATCTCTATACTGCAGTAGTTGAGCAGATATATACAGTAGAAAAGTTTTACTGTAGTTGGATATTGTTGATCAAACCTTTGTAAATCAGGGATAACATGAAAGCGCAAAATCAAAGCTTATTATCAAAGAATGATTTTATCCCTTGAATTCGTTCATCAATGTGTTGAACGATGGTTCCAGTCAAAATATTTTTTATTGCACTGTGCTTATCAGAATCTGATGGCGTCAGACAAACCATTGCAACAATTCCGATGTTAAATCGAGGCAGATACAACACGAGGGCCTGCAGCCTCTTTTGACAGAAAGCCACTGGAACTAGCCATCATGAAATTGTTCCTCATTGATTATACAAACCTCTTCTGTGCCTGTGTAATTTACCATTCATCTAGAAGTCAAGAAGAAACGGCCGCAAAGTTTTCTCGTAGCTGTTTTTATAAAAATGAACGCATTTCTTCTCATAATTCAATTTAAACAAGGGGTTGTATGATTCAAGTATATATATTTGTCATTTTGTTTGCGATTATTTGTAAAATATCCAATATAAAACAATACACCACACCTATGATCATAAACTCATACTTTATATGAAGGATATGTGAAGCATGTTAATATCATAGTCTGTTTCAAATTAAAGATCACTCGAAGATGGACGCGCAATCAAAATTTTTATGCGAGTAATTTTGCGTTATCGAAAATCTCGCTTAACATCTGAACAGATGATGATGTGGTTTACCTTTCTTTGCCAAATATCTTTATATTCAGATCCATATCGGATAGATTTCGTACGGTTTCAAATCATTGTTTCCATGATGATCAGGACCATCTATTAGGTTGAAACATTTTTTCTCAGAGATGCATTAATAATTTAGCTCCAGCGTAAATAAAGTAAACAAAGCAGTAACTAAGGTCAGAACAATAGGTGACAGACTGCCTTTAACCACTTCAATAATTTTTATATTTAAAAACTCCAGCTGTGGCTGAGTCTTCATTTTTATAGGGACTGTAGCAAAAAGCCGACCATAATTGATAACGCTCGTCTCGATGAACATTGTAAGGAATGTTTCTATTTTTATCTTTTAAAGAGGCTCCGTAACCAAATTGTAAACAAATCTGTGGACACGATTGTGTTAGGCATGTGTCCATTGTTTTCTGCAGTTTGTTTGATGACTTCAATCAGGCCACCAAAATGTAACCGTCAAACATCCATTTGTATCCGAACAATCGTTAGAGCTATGAATATTTGGTTTGTTCGTGTGTGAAGTACAAAGATTTATCTTCAAAATAACGCTTGCATTGCGAAGAAAAGATTAAAAGTCTGTGTGATATTGCCTTTCAAAAGAATTGCAAAATCATTATTTCGACAAAAATTTAGAGGCGGAGCCCCTTTCTTAAAGACACTGTTACCGTTTCCGTTACCGTTTCCAAGACCAACAATGATTTAACTGACTTCACAAATCTTTCTTTACATTATTCGTACATACCAGTTAAAGTTAACCGCTAAATTTAACCGCTAAATGTATTGATTTAGAGCATTAAATAAGAATTGCTGATTTAACAAAAGCCTAGCCTGCGTGCATACTGATTCCCTGAAGAGAAGTGAGGTTCCTCCTCCAGTACTGGAGGAGGAACCTCACTTCTCTTCAGGGAATCAGTAGAGTCTGCACGCAGGCAACAAAAGCCCGGCATTGAAATTGTATCGCTCTATTATGTTATGATGTAAAAAGAAAATAAAATATAATCTATACGGTAGATATGATAAGGGTCGAGGATAAGATTTTAGATTTTAGATTTTAAAGAAGAATTTGACGAGAAAGTTTTCTTGAAAAAACACCAGTTTAATTTTTGTGGAACCAGAAAGTGTTTCAATATGAAACAGTTTAGATGAGAAAGCTATATGATATCCTCCCTACGCAACACGTGGCAAGGGATCATAAGGCGGGAACATTCAACCTTATTATTACATCTTCTTAAATTAAGAGCAGAGTAATTTCGAAAAAGAGAAGTCTCAAAGAAGCCTTTGCTTTCAAAAACAATGAACATTGGATTCAACTTCATTAAAAAACAATTAAAATGTGCGGTATTTGATTAGGCAGGTTATATGAGTAAACACCTCCACAGCTATTTGTATTTTTAAGAATCAAGGAATTAAGAGAGAAAATTGGACATGTTGTGGGTTTAGAAATTTCAAGAACTTCATTGGGATAATTTTGGTGTAAAGATTTAGACGTGAGTAAATTGATTATTTCTGGCTTGTATATTTGATAAACTGTTTGGATAGATTGTGGTAATTATCTGATGTATAATAATTGTCAAATCACTGAAATTTGATATTTTTAATCGAAAATGATGAAATAAATTTCTTTCTTCGTATTGAGCATCTCATGAAATGGCATCTACAGCTTGTTTTAAGTTTAGAAAGCATCATTTCAACAGGCAGCTTTTCAGCAACATCGCCTTAACAAAGCCTTCAGTATCGAAGTTGTTCAATTGAAGATCATTGTGTTGTCTGAAACCATTCAGGGTTATTAGCACGCGCCGACCAAACAGACGTAAAATTGACATCACAGGCCCGACTCTTCTTTCTTCCTCGATATGCAACCCATCGCCTTCCGTACGTAAAAAGACATCTTCTCTGCACTTCATGTTTACCCAGTTGAGTCTACGCAACAATGTGCCCGTCAATAACCCATCACTTACCCCTGAGTATCATCCACAAAATTGTTTCATGTGCGAGTGTCATACCATACATCTGCGAACAATTTTTAATTAAGCCCTTAGAATTTATTGATTATTTGTCAACATTAGGCATGTGGCATAGTCAAAAATCGATTTTTGTTGTTTGCAAAATGGAAGAGTGGTCCTTTGGCAAAGGAGGTTTTCGAGATGATAAAAAGAGCAACTTTTGTGCAGTGAAGAAATCTTTGCTGTTGGACAAGGAGACAGGAGAAGGCGAAGGTTCTGCTCCAAGAAAATAATCATGGATTTTAAGCTGGTTTTTGTCGCAACTTTAATGGCAGTATGCGCCTTGTACTCTGCAGGTATTTTGTTGCATGTTAAACATTGACAATACAATAGTGACCTCTTTGAAATTTCAGGGAAAAGTTAGATAACATCAGCAAAAGAGATTTGGAGAAAATATTTAGCAACAAGTTTTTCAAAATAACATTGTTAAATTTTAACAGTAAATACCATTTTAAAAGTCTTTTTATAAGTTCTTCATTGTTGCTCATGTTAGATGAGGCTGAAATTAAGCGTTATTTTTCTTCTTGTAGATGCCAAAAGGTACAAGATGGTAGCATACTGGGGCCAAAATGGTGTTTATGGCATCCATAAGGAAAGAAATCGCTGGGAGAAAGAACTGGATTACTTTTGTAAAAGTTATAGCTATGATGTCGTCGTACTTGCATTCAATCATATTTTCTTTGACAGGAGAAACAAAGGTAGGTCTTTCATGTGTTATGAACTATGATTAATTTCTTAATGATACTGGCATTATATGGTTTTTTATTTTAAGGGCGAAAAATTAAAAGTTTGTTTCTTCGATTGCTGCAGATAAGTTCCTTGATATATAAAACAGCATGTAATGGCAAAAGATACTACTACACTCATTGTGAATATTGAAAACTATCTTACTCAACAGCAGGAATGAAATGGTCACAGTAGTACCTAAATTGTTCAACATTTTGAAATTTTGGCTGTCACAGAATTGCTTTCCTATAAACGGAGTACAATAATTGCGACGATAATCATATTCCTAAAAAAAGACTTTCTAAGTTTGAATGTTCCAATAAGTTAATTTTGAGACATTTCCAGGTTATGACAAATCCGATAAATAATTAAAGTAGATAGATGTTAGATTAGTCCATGGTTATTATTATTGACGTTTCGAAGCAATTCTGTGCTTCATCATCAGAATTAAATGTTGCAGAAGCACGAGGCTATATTTATACTCATAACGACAATACACAACTAAAAGTGCATGTTTACAGTTCCTACGTGTAAAGAAAGTGCAAGGGTAAACCCAAAGGAATAATGATAAAACAAAGCTAGGGGGATGGAAGACTGTTGGGAGTTAAGTGAAGGACGATCACGCAAAATAAGTAGACTTTCGTGGATAATCTACTTATTTTGCTATTTCAATATTTGGATAATCTACTTATTTTGCTATTTCAATATTTCAATTATTCCTATAAACGTATTTTTGACAAAAGATTAGTAAATTACGTATGTTGCTCATTATGGTTTGTTATTTTGCAGATGATCATATCTCTCTCCATTCATGAGTCAAAGGATTCTGATATACTTTAAAAGCCTCATATTTCCTTCATTTCAGATAACCTGCCTGGCCTGAACTTTGCTTTTCATTGCGAAGACCCCGTCGGCGCTGAATACCCAACATTACTTCGCTGTCCCCAGATCGAGGCGGGAATTTCTGAATGTCAAAAACGAGGCATCAAAGTTCTACTATCAATGGGTGGTGCTGCAGGTAGATATGGGTTCTCAAGTGATTCTCAAGCCAAACAATATGCCAACACAATTTGGGATTTATTTCTTGGCGGAACTTCTATGCAAAATCTCAGACCTTTTGGCAGGTATTAGACAGTTTATTTAACAGCGTATTATGATCTGTTTCAAAAGTTTTGTTATACAGGGTGTACCAAAAATATTATGCTCCGTTTGTATGGCTGCTGTGGAGGGGCTGTAGGGTTAATTTTTATCGGTTTTTAGCTTCAACTTAGCACAGGTTCCAAATCTTTAAAAAGGCTGGTGTAAAATTCAGTTACTTATTTCTTTGAATTTAATGATTTCAAAGAAATTTCAGCTATTTCTCTATAATTTTACCGTTGGACTTTTGTGAAATCTTCAACATTTTCAGAATTAGAGTGTTTTTCTACTTTTTCAAGAATTCAAGAAAAATTTTCAAAAAATCTTAAAACCATCGTAATTTCTAAACTGTTTGACGTAACATGAAATAGTTTCGAAGAAAACCATAGTTTATGAACGCCTACAATATGGTATCAAGCTAAAGTCTGTCATTTTTCTGGTTTATGATTTAGAACTTTGATGACGTCACACCCTCAAATGAGTTAAGATGTAACATATACGCTGAAATTTAAAAAAATATTGAAAACTTCTGAAAAGTCCAACGGTAGAATTAAAAATAAATAACTAAAGTTTGTTTCAAACCATTCAGTGAGAAGAAATAGATCACAGAATTGTATACCCACCTTTTTACGCTAAGTTAAAGATTTGGAAGCCATGCTCTTCAACTTAGGGTTTAAGACCTTGTTTGAGTCTATCTGATTACAAGTAAGTGATTGCTGATTTATGTGGTTCTTTCAAAAACAACATTTATATTGTTCTCCAGCCCTCTCCAGCAGTGTCAATATCAAGTAGTGCTTAAAAGAAACTGTTCTAACGTCATGTTAAAGTTTTTCTACACTTTTAAAAGGGTTGACAGTGCTGTCTTATAGATAAACAACGCCATTAACGCTTTCAAAAATTGAGTAAAAATTTGAGTATGACGCCAGTACCCTTTCTTTGAAATTATCCTTAATTTTGACATTGCTGCGAAAAATAAAAAGTGCTGTAGTTTTGAAGCAACCAGTTATTTTTCCTATCCTCTTCCATAAATCTGCAAATGCTTGCCCCGATTGGCTACAACAAGGTCTCAAACTTTAAATTGAAGCCTGACATATGCAGTTGTATAATGAATGGGGCAATTGATTTTACCGCTCTTCCACAGCAGGCAAGGCAGGCACACAAACGGGGAATAATTTTTAGGACACCCACTATTTGTCCCAAAAACTGCACTGTCCTAAAATTCTTCTTTTAATTGAATCTGTCTTTGTTTTAGGGCTGTTCTCGATGGTGTGGACTTAGATATTGAAGGAGGTCGCTCAACTGGTTACACAGCATTCGTGCGTGAAAGCAGAAGATTAATGGACGCTGACGCTTCACGTAAATATATCATTGGTGCTGCTCCACAGTGTCCGTTCCCTGACGGTTACTTAGGCCCACGCCCAGGCAAGGCTCTTGGTGATGTTGGCCACATGTTCGATGAAGTGTACGTTCAATTTTACAACAATTGGTGTCATACTGGTAATCCAAGGGTGTTTTATGATCATATGCAAAAATGGTTGAAATTCTCCATGGACAGCCAACCAAATGGGCCTATGATTTTTGTTGGTATGCCTGCGA
>REGL01000254.1:283084-295900 GCA_004194395.1 Aurelia aurita complex sp. Pacific
TGGATCGAGCAATATTTTTATATATTTGTATACGCGAGGTTCAAGCGAGTGGCGCTAGAGCTTCCATCATTATTGCGCCACATTTCTTGAAATTTTTCAAAATTTTTAAAATATCGTTCGATCCATGTTCTTCTTTGGAATAGCTAAAAAGGTCTATTAGTTATCAGTGAGAAGATTTATCGAATTTTCTACGAAATATCGATCTTTTTACGAGGTTAGAATTTCACTTTCAACGGCTTCTTATAAAGTTGTGTAATTGTTTGTTCTTCTTTAATATTTTTATTTCAAATTTGTTTAAATCTCTTCTGAACATATTTCAGCTGTGTTACCATCAGATAAGATCGTTCTTTGCAAGAAAGAGAGAAAGGAGTCTTCTATGTGCATTACATGGGCAGCTAAGGGATTTTGCAGAAAGCGGCCTGATGCTATGCGAAGATTATGTCCCAAAGCATGTAAATTGTGTGGTGAGAAATTTTCCTCTATTTCATTTTGATATGCCGCAAAGCGATTTCATACTAATTTTCTTTATGGTTAAATACACATATGTTTCTATAAAAGTGCTCCTAAGAAACTCAACTCTCATATCGGTACAAGATTAAGAAACTCTAGTACTGGGGAAGTATAACTCAAGATACTTTTCATTTTGATAAAAGAAATCCGCAGCATTTTACTTTATTAAAACAGTTTCAAATGTCAAAAACACTCCTAAAATCCTCGATCAAAGTTGTCAGCAATCAGGCCCGTAGGAAGCGGAGGGGGAAGATAACTTTGAAAACAATGGTGCTACGTCACAAGAATTAATTTGATGTATTGTTCTCCATTGTTTAAGAACAATTGCCTTCCAATCAGAATCTGTCCTGAACTTGCTCTAAGTCTCGCTCTTGATCAATAAGCAAACGGGAGGGGAAAGGGAAGTCTGTCCATAGCCTCACTACACAAGGACCCTCAACTTATGCTCATCTAATTGAAGTGAATTGATGTTGTTGTTGTCGCTTCAGTGAGGTAGTTATAGCGTCCAGCAGTCTATCAATAGCGATAACCTACGAACATACAATCAGTCTAGTTTGTCCATCTGATCATTCAAACCTTGTCTAGGTATAAAAAGAGGCTGTCATATAATCGTGTACACTTCGAAATGTCGTTCAGCCTCTTTTGTCTCTGTCTGTTTCATTTTATCACAAGGCTGCATTTTTAGCTAATCTAATCAAGGTTTTGGGCCTGTTTTGGAGCATTTTGAGATGAAGCATTTTGATACAATCGTGCGCCTGTAATTTGAGAGACACTACCGATCTTGAAAAGCTAAATTTTCTTCTCTAAGTTAATATGTTAGCTGCATAAGCATTAACAGTTTATAGGAATTGGATCAAGGGTTTGAGAGGTACGCACTTTCAAACATCTGAACATTTCTCTGACTCGCCCGATACGATGATAAAGGACGGTACAAGTTCTTTCTGACTCAGCCGACATATAAGCCACAAAATCCCCACCTTTTTATATGCTTCTTGTTTGTTTATTATCAAAATACTTTCCTTCTCAGCTGCTCAAGCCGCAAAACAATCTTGTCATTATTCCAAGTTTGGTTGTTGTTTAGATAATAAAACAACTTGTCTTGGAACTGATTACAAAGGATGTCCGAAAAGTCCTGGTAAGTTTGTTTAACATTTATTTCCATCATTTATCGAAAGATTCAAACAAAATTGTAATGTACTCCCAATTGTTTCTTTGAAAACATTTTACTCAAGTATTGTGGGGCCCCATTTTCGATACTGTTGTTCGATATGGGGTTGTTGTGTCACAACTGAAATTAATCAGCTCCAAAAGCTTTAAAACAGAGCTGCTTGATGCCCCTCGAACTACAGTAAGGGATGCTCTCCCCTCGATAAGTATAGCTATTGAGAGAGTTCCCTCCTTAAAGTAATTCCCTCCCTACAATTTATCTTATTTGTTTCCAATTTATTGGCTATTATTGTATTAATTTCCTGTATTGTATTATTATTAATTTTCTGTTGGTTAATATTATGGTAGTTTAATCCTTTGTGGTTATAATAGATTGTATGTAGTAGTGGAATTTAAAATATAAACTGAACTGAGCAGTACCACTTCCATTGTACTCTCTCTTATGATTATCATATAAGTATCATTTTCTTTCTAATTATCAATACCAAATTCTCTTTTTTAGCGTGCCGAGATTTCTCAAAAGTATTCTGCAGGCGATTTGTCTCAATTTGTGGAGCAAATAATCATCAAGAGAGGATGAGACATTACTGTCCTGTCTCGTGTAACCTTTGCGTTTAAGAATGCAGTGCAATGTCCTCTTTCTCCTTCGCATGTGGTTTGCCGTAGGTGCTTTGAACTTCGTGTGGAACTTCGATCGAATTTGATAAACAAATGATTTGCCCTTGTTTTGCTAAGACATGGTGATCATTACACCAAACACAAATTGCTCAGATGAAGCCAAGGAGCCAATGAAGGCAGCAAGGGCAAATTTTGTAAAACAAAAGTTCAGGTGTCCGAAAGACAAAGAGATTTTCCTTGCCGAAGGATAGATTTCACACCTGAGTGCACTCATCAAATCAAAACAGAGAAAGCAAGAAGTTATGGTCGGTTGCGTTGAAGGTGTGAAATATTTTCTTCAGGCTGCCAAATCGCTTTATCTTAAAAGAGAACAGTATCCTTTGTTTCACAAAATTCGCACTTGCTAATTAATGAAGGGAGAGAAATGTTATAGCAATGACAATTAAAAGTTAGCGTAGGTTCAAAATCTTCAAAAAGGTTGGTGTAAATTTAATGACTTATTTCTTCGAAGTGAATACAGCTTGAAATAACTTTAGCTTCTTTGCAATATTGATTCTACCGCGAGACTTTTTTGAAACTTCATCAGATATCTAATCCGTAAACGAGAAGAGTGAAATCCTAACATTTCCATTTTGAAATCACTTGTCTGATGCACTGAATGATAATTTTTCGTTTTTGAAAAAAGGTTTGAACAATATTTTTGCAAAGACATTGTTGTCACTTTCGATCAAACGTTATGTGTAGAACCTTAGTACACAGATAATTTACACAAGGCCTAGGCCTAACATGGTTCAGAAATGCAGGTTCAATGCTGGGTTTTCTTTATAGCTACATACATAGATTTGGACTACTCTTATGTCGTAATTAGCATGCAATAAATGTAATTAAGAAACCCCGTTATGTTAGATGCATATTAATGGCAAAGGATTTGCAGTGTAAATAGATTCAAGTACATTGACGCTGGAAGATGCCAGTTTGCCCAAATAAACCTTTTAGCTTTTCTTCAAATCAATCTTATCGAACGATATTGTCCTACATTTTGCAGAATTCTCGAATGTGCACAAAACCGACAGAAGCTCTGATTCCACTTAGTTGAACCTTTCCTATAAAATTGTAGACAGATATTGGTCGATCCAGGCTCTATTTTGTAGAATAACTGAACCGTCTGTTAACTATTGTATCCCATGAAGAGACGTTTTAGCAGTTCTACAAGAGAACCTACATCAAGCTATATCTTCATACGTGTTTATCGGAGGAGTTCTGGATCGAGCCAACCTCGTTCCCAAGGGTATCTGTTGTTTTCAATAGGAGGGTAGACCTCAACAGATACCCTTGGGACCGGTTTACAAATTTTGTCAATTTTGATCGGAATAATTAGCATAATTTAGCAGACAGCAGGTCCTTTCGAATCCCATATTCGACATTTTCGAAATGTAGATTCCATGGTTCGAATAGCACTCATTGTATCCAGAGCCATTCGAATGTTCTCTTTTTCGACTGAACGCCAGGGTTTCAGAGCGGAGAGACTTCTTTTGTTTCGAAAAGAGCCAATCATTTTGCAGAATAGCCTAACAGGCTCCAGGGTCAATGTAGGCGTTGAAGTTTACGGAAAACCTTCATTGTCACTGGGTACGAGGTTGGGATCGAGCGACAATTTGATACATTTTTAATACGAGAGGTTCGACTGAATGGCGTTGAAGCTTCTATCACTATTGTGCACATTCGAAAATTCTTCAAAATGTATTAGAAACATCGTTCGCTCCATATTCCTTTCTCGAATAGCTTTCAGGTCTTTCAGGACACAATGGTTTTTCTTTGGTTGCTTATGCTTCCAGTCAATGTTTCGTTCCATTTATATTCTAGTTATATTTTGAAATGAATTTTTAGATTAAAACTATTTAAGTACAACAGTATGACAAATCGTTGGCCTATTTCTGTTTGAAATTCTTTCTTATCCAACTATGAACGTGTACAGCGAGAAAGAGGGTATTCCAAGGTGCCTAACTCGACTCCTTCTCCGAGAGAGAGAGGTAAATGAGAGGACAAATCGAGGGTGATGATAGAAAGTAATGACAAAATAGCTTCAACACTTCAGTTTCAATTCATATTTGGATCTCAAAGATGTCAGATAAATTATACTTCATATTCCACTTTTGCCGTGTAAAAAGAAATTCAGAAAAAACCCCAAACTTTATTGAGAATATACCTTTTAGCTATTCTCCAAAAGAGTCAGAATCGAATGATATTTGCATACATTTTGTAGAAGTTTCAAATATGCACAACAAAGATAGAAGATCTAACGCCACTCGATGGAGCCTTTCATACAACTGTATAAAAATATCGCTCGATCAAGGCTCTTTTATGGAATAGCTAAAAGGTCTATTGGGTAGCTAAAAGGTCTATTGGGGCCCTCGCCTTTGGGTGTCTGCAGAATATTTCACATACATTTTCGTTTCAATGTTTGTTTATCATTCTGTCTTTTTTGAAGCGAGGAATCAACGTTTTCGATTAAGGATGATTTAGAAAACTCATTTCTTTGTGAGCTGAAGAAACAACAAACTGGTACTCTTCTTCTGTCAATTGGTTTGAATTAATATGTCTTGGATCTGTGCAATCTCCGATACGTATTGAACGTAAAAATGTTTCTAACGCCAAGAACCGTTCAGATTCCGGCATTTCACTCTCTTGTTCCTCCGCTGTCATGTTGCTCACTGATGACGTTTCCTCTCCATAAAATCTCCCCAACAATTCTTGAGTCTTAAATCTTCTGGCAATAGGATGATTCCAACCATCAATGATTACTTTCCCACGGACTTTGGGCAGACGAGAAATCAGCTCCATTTTTATGGGGACCGAATCTTGAGTATCAGGGACTTCTGCGATGAATCTCTTTACGAACTCAGTTCTGACAGTGAACACAGATGCATTTAAATATTGGATAAACATATGTTGTGGCAAACATCGATATCCCAATGCAATGAATATCCCTTGCATATCCTTGAACTCTGGAAAACACAGCTGAGCTATACAAAGGTGCAATCGTTCAATGATTTGAAACAGGGCATGATCAGTAGGGCTCGCTTCCTTTTCTAATGGCTGGTCATAAACATCTCCTTCCGAATTGTAGCCTAATACTTTGGTTAAATGCCTCCATAAGGATCTCACAATTTTGCCGCGGCAAGATGCGTATTCAGCACATATGTTATGCACTCTGCCTTTATTTTCACGTGGGAAGCAAGTGAGGACATGAGCAGAAACCTTTTCCGTAACGATCTTTGCCAATGCGTCTTCTTGACTTCCTTTATCAGCCATCTTGGTATTGCCTCTTTCTGTTACAGTTGGAAAGTCGTCTGTTGTTCTGCTGCTGTCTGTTGAAGATGCAGGACTTCCTGGAACAAAGAAGCATCAACCTTCAACAAGCACTTTATTGTGCCCAATTTGTTATGCAGCTAAGGAGGAGCTATACGGGTGTATTGCTCTGTTATTTAGATAGTTGATGGGAAAGGCTTCATATCAGAGTTTGACACCTTGTTGTAACCAGTGGGACAAGTAGTTGCTGATTGCACAACAAAGTTAATGTTTCAAAAACAGATCTCGCAGATTTTGAAAGATGGGTTTTTACGTTGTATTTTCATGTTTTCTACATTGAAAATAGCCTTAAATAACGGACTCATCATATTAAACTCATAAACGCAACAAAAACACCGAAATCAGTAGAAAGAAGACTGTTAACTCCTTTAAAAGAAACTACAACAAAAATAAACCTGTAACAAGAGAAAAACTGTTAAATCCTGTAAGAGAAAACCGAATCAAAATACAATAAAATTAAACTCTGAAAAAACCTAGCAATGCACAATATTAGCTTTGCATATGAAAGTATAGCAAATTTGCTCTAAAGTTGACTCTAACTTGGCGTGAAAATGAAACATAACAAAATTTAAAACCTCACCTGCTCGTGAACGACTAGTTTGCATTTTCTTAATTCTCAAAGTGGGTGGAGGTTCTTTCTGCTCGATTTGAAGACCTGCAAAAGCAAGCGACTGCAGCGGGAATCTTTTACAATTACTGTCTTGTGACATGACAATGTTTTGCTTTAAAAATGACCAGTATTCCCTATCCTTGCGTCTTAAAAGTTTGAGAAGCACATCGATCAATTCCGGACGGAATTTCTTGTATGACAGGAAGACAGATCTTTGGCTGTCGCGATCTCTTTCGACCATCCCTCTGAAGGATTCCGAGCATGAAAATGGCAATGGTTTCAGTAGGAAATAGCTCAACTGATGTTTCATATTGGCGTACGAGTAACCAACCAGATATTCTTTGAGTAGATCACTGCATTCTATGTTTGCAGGGTCTTGGCATAGGCATTCAACTAGCTTCTTTGCAAACTTCGAATCTTTCACATGAATGATAGCGCAATGAAGAATTGCCAATCTCGTCGTCGATTGTCTTGTTTTGGCGAAGATCTGAATGAGTGATCCGTGATTAAAAGTGACTTTGTAACTCTTTTGTGAAAGGTTCTCATACAGCAGTATACCATGATGCATTGCTGGTACGTAGTCCCAGATGACAGGCGTAAAAAGGGAGGTGTTTGCTGGAATACCTGAAGGCATTTTTGGGCATGCATCATCAGACAGCAGGATATGATGCATTGGTTCATGTTCACTTCCACAATCAAGAAGATGCATGAAAGAACCAGGAAGAAAAACCATTAAATAATCACCAAACATTGAGAACAGAAGTCTCTTGCCTGTTACATCACTTTGTTTCATTGATATTGAACAGTTCATTGAGTAGCCACCATGGATACAACAAACTGTATATGCAATTTTCTCATTTCCCTGCATCATGCTACAAGCAGATATGGTATCATCTTCAAGACGAGGAGTGCTTTTACGGCTTTCATCAGAACTCTCATTTCCATCTTCAAACTGATGTTGATAGCAAATCATAAGTGCACCTTTAGTGGATGTCAGTGTCTCAATATTCAAATTCTTATTTGCAACTACTTGGGCTAGATTCCTTTGAAAGTACTTGACAGTTTGCCTCATTAATTCCATTTTGAATGAGATAGGCAGTTGGAAATTTAAGATATATTTGAATTCACCGAGTTCTGCAAATTGAATTGCATTAAACATAGCTGCTCCATCTTCATCTTCTTCATCTTGTGCATTGAGTTGAATGAAAAACAGTCGTTGCTCAATTGGATCAAATTTACTCCAAAGAAATTGGCGTACTATCTGCTCGGTCTTTGGTTGTGCACTCATCACAAACCCATCATCCCCTAATTTAGCAACTGGAATGTGGTACAAACCAATTGATTCTTTATGATGGATAAATAAAAGATGAATTTTTTTGATTGATGGCTGTGTTTTGTATAGAAATTGTACTTTCTGATATGTATGCCATTCAATATTCAAAGAAAAAACTCTTTTCTGTGGAGCGATTTCTGCCAGGTATGTCTTAAAGATTTCAACTGGGTCCCCGGGGCTTGCATTTCCAGGCTCAGATTGCTTCTCTCGGACTGTAAAAGCCAATAAAATAAATTCTTGGCTGACACTTGCATTTACGATATCAATTTCATCATTATGCGAGAATAACAATTTTGAGACCTGTCTTGTTGTATCAAAGAAGGAGATGTGGGTCTTCCATTTTTTTGATTTGGCAGCTGGCTGCTTGCTATACCATGTGTACAATATCAATCCATTTCTCTCTTGACCTACAATTCTTGGATTCGCTTCTTCTATTGACAATGTCTGATCTTTCACTGCTTCAAGGTGTGGTGTTATGGATGAGAGAAAGTCAAATTTCTCAACGAATTCAACCATTGTAGGCCTCAATGCAGGATGCACATTTAGTTCCTCTCAGTTTTATGTGATCTTTATCATTGCTGAAAAAGGATGTAAATTTTGGTAGACATTACATCTGCTCAATACAAAAAACATAGTATTGGATATCTTTTAGATGGCATGCTGCCAAACTCAAAGTGCACACACAAGTGTTCAAAGTGCACATGGAAGATGTGCACCTGGCTATTGTTTTAAAAACAATGACTTTATCATTGTTTCTTTGGTTATACTTGAAATTGCGCATGGAAGATCTTCCGGGTGCACAACATAAAATGCACTTTGGCAACACTGTCTTCATCACATGAAACATTGAAAATGACATCAGCTTTGCTTGATGATATGCGAAAAAAGTACTCTACTGGTCTGGTCTGGTGCTTTGATCCTTTTTTTGGCAACAGTAACAGTATGCGTGCAAAAAAAGGAAATTATTTTTGCTTACTATAACTTAAAGTTATCATTATTAACATTTGATCTGTATTTTGCAACGATAAAGAATAGGAAGTAAATCGAGCTAAAATTGGGCCCAAAAAAAGTAAAGCTTGCTGTTGTGTTAGTTTTGTTGATTGTACCTGTAAATATTGTCAAAAAAGAGGTCGATTTCGGTCTCAGTGCCTGACAAAACAAAGAACTGTCCTTTATCATACCTATGTCTTCATGTTTTGGAGTCTTCCCTTTCACAGATCATCCAATAAAGCATCAAACAAGAAGAGTCTTCCGCGATCTAGGCCCATTCTGTCACAAATTTGTCACATGACTTGTTTTTTATAGCAGCCTCAGTTTGGTTCAAGTTCTTGGAAAAGAGAGTAGCAGCCTACGCAGCCACAGCTGACAGTTAGATCTATTCTCCTGTCCTAAAATATTGGCAAGATTTTTGACAATTCCCAGAATTTCTAGTAAAAATTAGGCTGTAATCCCAAAGAATTTCTGTGAAAGTACATCCTGTAGTTGCCTTGGATAGTGAAGACCTCAAGAAAGAAAGATATTGCCGTTATTGTCCAACTTTTTGGCTGATAACTGCGAAGGCGCTTTGTTGACCTCACCAAGGAGACAAGGGAAGGAGACTGGGAATACAAACATGGCTGAGTGATGAAGTGATGACTGTTTCCCGCGAAAGTCAACTGTACTGAAGTTTCTGCTTCAAAGACTTCAAAGGTTCACGTTGGGTCTACAAAATCGTAGATTTAGTGTTTGTTTCTAAATGATGGCAGAAACAGAAGTTGCTCTAAAGATAGAGGGAATGGAAACTGCAAAGATAGAAGGGCTGGAAGCGGCGGCTGCTGAAGAAATGGAAGAAGACGAAGCTGCTGCAAAATGCAAAGGAGTGGAATTACTAGAGCCAACAGAATTATACAATATTCTTAACAATAACCAGGTATAAAATGGAGAAAGCTCTTTATTTAATCTCTGTGCGGTTAAAATTTTCAGGCCGTTATTTCTTGTTTCTAGATTGGGATGGGCTCAACTTGCCAGTCAAGCATTCCTTGCTGCTTTTGCGGAAGGTCTTCCTCATGTCACTTTGGCTAGAACAATAGAGTCTATTTTTGGGTTAATTTTTTCACCAGCACACAAAAAACAGCAAAGAAAGAGCAAGTACAGTCTGGGGCTCAAGGTGGGTGCTGATGGGCAGGTGTGCAGAGTATGGCACTTGCAAACAAGACATTTTCGATAGGCTATTCAGAGTAGAAAACAGAGAACAAAGGAAACTTCCTTATTCCCACCGTTTGCAGACTGTCTGATGAGTTCAGCTGGGTTTGAACTTATAGGAATTACAATTTTTCCACTGACCATAAACTGGATGGGACAGAAAATTATATTTGATTGATTAATCTCAAATTGAAGCATTGTAAACCCCATGATATAGCCATCCATGTTCTTTTTTCACAGAGGATCAACAAAAGAGGTATGATGATTATGCCAGAAACTCTATAGGCTATCTGTCTCTGATCAGGTCTTAATGGATCCTGGACACAGGTTCGCAGGTGCTTTGTAAAACAGAGTACCCTTTGTTTCTTTATTATGTTTGGCACAAATTTCAAAACCCCAAAGGTTTTATCAGGAGGATATGTATGTATGTACGTACTGTATGTATCGTTTGCCACAATTAAAATGTATCTACAAGTTTATAATATAGAAATAGATACAATACAATAGGTTAAAAGCGTAAAGATAGACACCCCTAATTGCAGTGGGAGGGATAGCATTAAAAGGTCAAGCTGACCGTATTTCCATAATAGTCCCCTTAGAGGTGCCGGTATGACGTAGCAAAAGAAACACATAACAAAAGGAAAAAACATGGTCCGTAAGATGACACCATGATCAGGAGAGATGATACAGTCTTAGTAGGAAACAACTATGTCATCTGTGCCATCTGTCTCTGAATTTGCTTGTTTTTTTCTTTTTTGTAGGGAAGTAGATATCCAATGTTGAGTGATCCAAATTATTTGCTTTTGTATGGTAAGTTGCAAGATCTTTTTTATTTCTGTGTGGGGTAAATTGTTTTGTCAACCTGAAGGAGTAATTTAAAATCAAATTGATAGCTGGATGTTACCCCAATGTGCAAAGCCCATGAATTTCATTTTTCATTGTCAGTGGTCAAGTTCCCCATGCTTGGCTAGAAACTTGCATAGCATGCCTCTCCCTTGTAGCCTTAACATGTAGCAACTGTAAATGGTCATACAGACACAACCCAATCCAGGTTTAAAATCCCCCAACACACCTTGTCCTTTCAGATCATCTTCCCCACCCCTGGGATCACATGTGGATTAAGTTCAGGTACCAGTTTGACTACAAAGACATCCCAAATGGTTTTGGTGCTCACATAATAGTGTTAGTAAATTTTGAGAGGTTAGTTAACTCAAGCACCGATCTGTAATTTAATGTCTTCTTTGTTACTTCTAGATGTACGAGTCCTAAAGGAGTATGCAGAGGATCACATTGTAACAGCTAAACGGGTCAAACGAGTAAGTATGGAAATATCATTTCAATCACCCTTAAGAAAAGTTCAGCTTGTAACATGCTTGTGCAAGCTTGACAGAAGCAGGATTTTGGCTTGAAGGAGCTTGAATTGAGTATGTTGACAAAATTTTTACCAGTTTGCAGGAATGAGTAGAGCTTGATCAAGCTTGACAATAATCCAATTCTAGAATTATTCTCAAACATACCACAATCAAGCTTGATTCAGTTTGCCTTCCATTCAGAAGATGCATAAGAGGTTATAGGAAGTGATACAGCGCTCTCACGCACTCTTGCGCTCTCACGCACATTAACATGGCAAGAATTCTTTAACAATCTTCAAGAATTCTACACATTATGATAAGGGAGAACTCTTGAGCCATATGAAAGACCGTAAATTTGTTTAAATAAAAACTCTCAAGAAACTAAAGATAACTCCTAGGCAGGGAAACCATGTTAATGTAATGTGCACAAAGCCTTTTACTTTAATTATTATTTTGTATGAATATGTCATAAAAAGCAGTGAAAATGTGTTTTCCTTAATTTCTGTCAGTTTAAGTTTATTTTCCTTTTTAATAGTACAAAGGTGGAATGTATGAACTACCAGAAGATGCAGAATTTGAGACAAAGCAAAATATTGTAGTTTATGACAACAGAACTTCAAAATTTTCAACAAAAGGTAATCTTTAAAGGGTTCTGAGTGCTCCAACCATCTTCCTGTTGCTAGTATCTAAATATTCTGCCTCTTGTTGAGAACTCGCAAGATATTATGTTATATTCTTTTGACTGTGTTTAAATGTTTAGATTTGTCAAGTGATAATGGTTTCTAATGCCAAGCACTGGGGTCACAGCTAAAGTAATTGAATTATTGATATGATCCATGATTACAAACACAGTGCCATCTCTCTTCCCCTTCCCAGTTGTTTTTCTCTTATTTCCATGCAGTTTACAGCTTTCCATATTTTTAGCTTCAAGATCATAATTAACCGCTTATATCAAATTATTTGTTATGATTACTGCATTGATAATTGTTTCAGCATTGATTTGTAAGTTAGATAGAATTGGAAGCTACACAAAGGGCATTAGGCTCGAAATCCGTTATGGTTCCTCTATAATGTCCTTGGCAGCTTAAATTACATTTATATTGCTATATCATAGAAATTTATCATATAGTTTGAATTATGTATTACATTGCTGAATATAAATGAAATTTCTTAACCAACTGGAGGACCATGCTATGACGTTCTTCCTTTTTTCCACGTCAGAATTGCTGTATCTTTTTCCTTTAGATTCATCTGCGATCAGATTTGCAAGATTTCTTTGGGATAGTGGCAGCAAGTACACCGTCAAAGTTTTAAAAGGTGAGCGTTAAAGGGTCTGTTTCATCCAGCATGCCTTGCACGTGCCATCTCTTGGTTGGCCTTTGTTGCCGCCATTTTCATGGCCCATGAAAATGGTGGACAACAAAGGAACATCAACAGACGGCACGTGCAAGGAATGCTAGATGAAACAGACCCTTCAAAGGGGTAGTGCAAGGTTTCAAGCTTGCATTTGCAAAGAGCAAAAAAATCTAGAAATAGCCTATTCAAATCGATGCCCTACACGTGCTGTGACCAGTTGACAGCCAAAGAAACAATTTCGCGTCTGAATATTTTCTTTGCTCTATTTATAGAGAAAAAAAAAAAAAAAAAAAAAAAAAAAAAAAAAAAAAAAAAAAAAA
>REGL01000254.1:297800-308282 GCA_004194395.1 Aurelia aurita complex sp. Pacific
AAAAAAAAAAAAAAAAAAAAAAAAAAAATTTACTGATATTTGCTCTTTTTAATGCAGTATTAAAGATTGTTTCGATGCTTTAGACGATGGGATGCTTCCAATGGTTCACGAGGTTCCTGTTTCTGACGATAAAAGTGAAGATCTACTCTCCTCCTTCGATACTACTTGCCGTTTCATTGGTGAGTTCTTCATTTGAATCCTTCGCTACATTTTATCATTTTGCTCCCAAGGAGATGTACTCAAGACCTCAGGTATCAATATTTGAAAAATATCGATGTAATATTCTATGACCTATAGCTGAATATCTTGAAAGAGACCTTGGCTACTGTGCTTTTAATTCTACCATTCGAGTTTTCTGAAACCTTAATGTTTTCGGAATTAGAGAGTTTTTCTTCTTCTTTTTTAGAATTTAAGAAATATTTTGAGGAAAAACTTAAAACTATCGCAATTTCTAAATTGCTTGAAGAAACAGAATACTTTTACTGTTACTGTTAATGTTTTTTTGCATGTTGCTAAGCTGGCAATGCACCTATTAGAACCAAAAGCTTGTGAGTTCTCAATGATGCATTTGAAACAAGGCAATTAGTAGACCATAAAAACAGATGAATGTGAACATTTGAAATCGTATAAGCTCTTCTTTTGCTACAGTGGTACTGAACTACTGACCTTCTCTATATGTTGCTACGCTGTCAATGTTTTAGAACTAAAAACATTTCTTTTCTTTCAGATGGTCGTGACAACGCTGTTGGTGGATATTCTGTTCTGATTTTTTCCGATTTGGGAATTAGTAGAAGTGTAACAATAGCTCTCGCATATTTGATTCATCGCAAAAAGATTTCATTAAAGGTAATTATTTTTTTAAGCTGAAATGCTGCATTTGTATCGATCAGATGTTCAATAATAGTTGGAGAAATGAAAGTGAATGATCTAAGCTATATGGCGCAGTCTATAAACAGGACAAAGGAAAACCCCAAACACGCCATTTTTTCTTTTGCTTGCTATCATTGGGCATGCGTCGAGTTATCGAACACAAGAGACTATTTTAAAAGCAATCTGTCCCCTATTGTTCTGACCTCAGTTGCTGCTTTATTTACCTTATTTACGCTGCAGCTAAATTCATGCATCACTGAGTCTCTATGACCCTGATTTCTTTGGATACAGTGAATTAACACTAACTTCTGGAATATACAATAGATATCTTTATCGATTTTATTTTTCATTCATCGAAGGGGACAGATTGCCTTTAAACCACTAAGATCTAACTTTTTAACTGCAGTTATTCACTTTGATGGAAGTAAACAGTTATCGGTTTTGGGAGAAATGAGTAGAAATTAAAATTGTTCCAGGCCAATACAGGTACAGTTGAAAAAATTGGGTTTATTTTCAAAGAGTTCTTTCAAGAGATATTTTCGTTATAACGGCATCTCTTTACGTGAAATGCAATGAATTGAATTCCTCTTATTTGTTAGTTCATTTACTGTACCAAAGTCCAATTGTTCAAGCTGAGTTAAAAAACTCTGAACAGAAAACTATTTAGTCTACGGAAGACAGCAAACTACTAAACCTGTGTTTTGAGACTGCATTACGTGATAATGTAAAGAGACATCCAGGTCCAGAAAAAGTCATAGTTCCATGGGTATGAACAAGAGGAAGGGTTTTTTGTTGATGTCATATTTAAGGAAGGTTTAGTAATTTCATAAGAATCCTGCGAACATTTTGTGTTATTTTTGCAACAGTCAATGGTTTTAAAACTTTAGGGTTATAAAAAACACGGGGAACTCGAAAAATCTTGCTATTTTGATTCAATAAAAGGAGGAAGGTTTAATTTTTGGTTTAATTAATAAAAGGAGGAAGGTTTAAAAGGTTTAACTAACGAAACTGGCATCCATGGGAAGGTGGACTCCATAGGCATCGTTGTTTTCATGTCTCATAAGACTTTATATCGAGTGTCCTAAAAAAAATGTAAACAGATTTGGTTGACTCCAGCGATGTGAATTTAGCTTTAATCGATGGTTAATCACTCTCAAAATGTTCCTCAATAGTTAACTTGAACACAGATACCTCGTTTGTTGGTATTGGTGCTTTGAGAGCAGAAATATTAATCTTTAAAGCTCAAATTTGCGTCCACTTGCAAACCAGAGCCTTGGCCTTTTGGCCTAAGCAAATTTCTGAAGCACATCGACATTAAGAACTGAAATTAATGAAAACGTAAGAAACTTCCCAAAGGGTGACTGGGGGGGAGGGGGTGACTTCTGGAAACAGAATAACACAAGATCTAATATTGTTCAAACTTGTCACGGTTATCGTTGATTTATGCACTTTGCCTTAAGAAATTGCTTAGGCCAAAAGGCTAAAGCTCTGGTTTGCAGGAAGAGGCAAATTTGAGCTTTCAAGATTAGCATGATTAACAAGTACCAATATCAATAAATGAGATATCTTTGTTCAAGTTAACTATTGAGAAACATTTTTAGAGTGATTAGACATTGTTTGAAGCTAAATTCACAGCGCTGGAGTTAACCCAATCCGCATACATTTTTTTGGACACCCGATACATCGTCGTAACTTATTTCTTATGGCCTTTTAGGATGCTTGGAGCCACATGCAAAGATGTAAAACCGGAGCATGCCCAAACAGATCTTTCATCGAGCAACTCGCATCTTGGGAGCATCAAGTTTTGGGTGAGAAATTAACAGATATAAACATGATTGAGCCATAATTTGACAGCATTTTTTCAACTATAATATTCTTGTCTTTAAAGGTGTATAATATTAGATTATTTGTACATATTATGAACATTAACAAAAAATATTAAAGCGCATGTCTTCCAAATGAAATGAAACTAAATGTGTTCTTTCTAAATGTCGTTAAAAGTCGATTCAAACAGTTTGATTTGACGGAATTTGTTCCTTGATATTTAGTAGAAACTAAACAGGCAATTCTCCTACTGGGTGAGCGAAAAAAAGAATCCCCGTTTGAAACGCCACTTCTCCCTGAATATCAAAGTAATAATATTGAAAGCTGTCTTGTTTTATTGCCAATATGTTCAATTAGGTTCAGTAATTTACCCGGATTTAATCCGCCGTTCCTTCCCGTAGATATGTGAGATTTTCTGCAGAAAGCCCCTTCCAAAAACCTGCAGAAATGAATGAAAATAATGAGCAGCATTTCCTAGGTTTTCCTTCCTAAACATGATCACACTCACATGTGTTCATGCACATTTGAAGGTTTCTTGAACACCGATTTCAGTCAGGAAAATTTCAAAGTAGATTTGAACATGTCTACCATTAAACTATACATTTGCCGATATCATTGTCTTGATATCCAGGGAGCCGTGGTCTTTCAAACAGACATTCTTTTTATCGACTCGCCCGGTATTAGAAATAACATTCGAATCTGACTCGAAAGACAGATCGATGAGCTTCCATCTCAATTGTCTGCATTCGAAAATCTGTGGGTTTTCAAAAAAGTGTTGCTTTGCTTGGTATAAGCGTCTTTGTTTTGACAGCAAAAATCCCCGGGGGGGGGGGTACTTAGTATATTTGTCCGACGGGGATGTGCCGTTTTTAAGGGTATCGTTTTCACCAATTTTTTCTAGCACAAGGTATCAAAATGAGGCAATTTTTCTAGAGCAGGTTGTCAAAACATGTCAAAGGGGAATATTCTCCTAGATTGGGTCGTTTTTCGGTCACATTTCATGTTTTTGAGTATTGGAAAATGAAAAATCGAAACAATTTTTGCCAGCCTAAATTCCAAGGAATTGAATCCGTAAAATCGTACTGTTTGGAAAGATTCTCATAGGATATGTTCTCTTAACCAAAAGCGTTCTACAATTGTCTCAAGTCTATACATCTAAAATTCTAACTGTATGGTCTATACTATAAGCTCTATGAAAAAACTATAAATGACATCAGCAAGAACGTTTAAAATTTGCTAAAAGTTCTCTATATAACATCTTTGTCATCTTTCATTGTAATTTAGGCCCCTTTAATCTCATCTTATCGCCAAAGCACATCAAATGGAAGATTGGCTGCTAGTGTGTGCTGGGACATTTATATAATTAGGTAACACCATGCAGTATTTGATATACAAAGCCCAGCTGCAAATCGTAAGCCGTCCTAGGCCCGTATTCATTTCAACACCATCAGTCAGAACGTTTTATTTGATAAATATTTACTGATAATTTCTTGAGTTTTGTGATGGCAACTTTTCTAGCACAATAGACAAAATCGGCTGTTTGTTCAACCCATTTCAAGTCACGTGACCATGCTTTTTTTTGGGAAGTTTTACTATTATCATTCATTCTACTCCTTGTAATCATTGGGCAAGTTATCATGCGACCCCCATGGGACGAACTATGCTAAACAATTAAAAAGTCTATCACCTATTCCTAAGGCATCTACATACGAGCAACACCCCTTTGGATTTGGCCTTCCCATAAGGATTTGATCACTAGAGACCAGATCACCTAAACTTAATTCCGAGGATTCTTTATGCTTGGAGCATTCCTTTATCCTAGCGCCCCTGACCTATACATCGCAAAAATGGCTGCATCACACATCCCCTCCCCTTCAATCTTCTCAATAAATCAATCAGTCTATCATTACTTCTGTATGCAATGATCCTCTGTAATCTTCTTCGACATCGAACGAATTTTTTGCAATCCTACTTTTCTAACTCGCTCACGTCTAACCATTCAGTGTTGTGGATCTCAACAGCATCACGTTTTTCCTCATATTTCTCGTTAACATCTTGAATCAGCCTCGAGATCATTTCTTGCATCGCCATTTCCATTCAATTGTTCGTGGGCTACTCTTCTACCTGAAACAGAAACATAACTTCAGACCCATCACATGCATTCTTCTACCCTAAATAGTTTCATGGATGAAATAAATAGCTTCATGGATGAAATAAAACAGCAGCCTCCAATGTCATAGCTCTTATGAAATGCCAATAATCATCAGAGAGTTCAACTATTTCTGATCTCACAGAAACTATTTCTTACGTCATGTGAAGCTATTTATCGCTGCAAATAGTCAAACAAAATGACCAACCGCTGGTTTCAGTCATCAGACAAATTTGGTCTTCTGAAGGTCATAGCTCCATCATTTTTCAACGGAAGGGGAATGAGACCAATGGGCCTATTTTTTAAAACAACGTTCGAGCATGGTCGATGGTCAGGGACAGGGAAAGAATACAGCAGAAATACAACAAGGAATACAATAGACTGATTAGATGTTCGTAGGTTATCGCTATTGATAGGCTGATGGACGCTATAACTACGACTCATGGACTTACGCTTCCAGAAACGGACATGGCCTAAATCACCTGCTATTTTTTCTTGAAACCACCGACCCTAAATCGCCGCAAAAAGTGGTTTTCCTGAAGTGCTACACTGCAAAACAAGCTATCAGTACTTAGATGAATGTTTCTTCAAGCTATTAAAGCAAAAAAATCCTACCCATAAGTGATATTTTGGTTGTTTGGGGACGCAAAAGATCTCGTAAATTCGTTCGCTACTTTGAGATTTTGATCGTTGGAGCAGTTCAGTCGAACGCATTGTTCGAATTCGTTTGTTTGCCTTTGGCGGGAAGTTTAAATTGAAGAAGAATCAGCCAATCCCATCAAGTTATTTCAAGTCTTGCATCCTGATTGGTCCAGGAACAAATGTGTTCCTGGCGAGCATTTTTTTGCCGTTTTGAGAAGAGTTAGTCCATAAAGCCCTTGACTGGAGCGACAACAACAACATTAATTCACTTCAATTAGATGAGCGTAAGTTGAGGGTCCTTATGTAGTGAGGCTAGGAATACAACACGAGTAAGCAATTTTTACAATTTCTTTAATATTTGATGCCACCTGTGATGGCAGCAAACTTTATTTGAACATCTGAACAGCAACATCATATGAATGTTACACAATCAAAATGATACAATTGAAGATGAAAGTGTGACGTTTTACTTACGTTGCGTTAATGCCAGCTGCTTGTATTTCTTTGCATTCTCAATGTCCCCATCTTTTGCCTGAAAAAGAAATAATTGCACATCAGTTGTAATAAACTTACTCTACCTTCATTCATTCATTCACTCACTCATTCACTCATTCTATTCATTCTATTCCTAGCTAATTTAGGCCTACTATTTATGCCACACTAAGGCAGGCATGGGATCCCTAGTTGTAGTTTAGCGACCCTTCCAAAGGACGGCGAAGTGAGTTGCTTGGTCAGACATGTGGAAGGTCACTCATCCAGATTTTGACCTCACGTGACCAAGCTTAACTTGAGCTACCTAACAGAAACTGTGTAAGCCACTCGGCTGCTCACCTCGAGTTGAAATCTGCTTCGAAAGTCCAGACGTTTAGCCTATCAATTGAAGTCGCTCGCTATTAGCAAGTAAACCAAACAAAACGCAGGCACCGATCGAAAGATCTTGAAGAGTGGAATTTAAATTTAAATAGGAATTTGAACTTTAAGCTCAGTAAAGGCGGTTTTTCCCCTCGTTGTGATCATTCCTTGTATACCATCGGTTAGCAAGTAGTGACATTATTTACAGAGGCAGGAGTAACAACGGCCAAAGTTGTCGTCATTTGTGAGCACTCTTACCGCGCACGGAGATGATAGAATAGAACGGCAAACTCACAGTAAAATGAGCCAATGCGAGATATTCATACAGCTCTCCTGCAAAAAGGATCTCAGTGGAATCCTCATTTTCCTGGGAACATTTTCTCTCAGCTTCCTGCATCCATTTCAGCATCATGTCGAATTTGTCTCTTTTAAATGCAATGTAACCAATATTAAAACAGTCATATGCTGATTGGTCCTCTGATCTTGCCTGAATTGCTGAAATTTAAGAGACATAGACATACCATCGTGGAATCACAAGGAGAATCACTTGGGAATAAAATAAAGAGCAGAAGGGAGTTACAATTGACGAGCAAATTTCTCTAATATTTCGACGTCATAGCAATGAATTGAACCTGCTTTAGCGCAAGCTACCCTCTTGGGAGGATAAAAGGTCTTCCACCCCTTGTATCAAAAATATATTCAGAGGCATTTCACTCTCCCAAGAGAGCAAAATTAATACTGATGTGTGTAAGTGTTATTATTGTTAGTAAGGAAAACCAAGTACATTTTGCTCATCGTTTCAATCGTTTTTGCAGATTTTTGAAAAAGGCTTCCTGCGGAAAATCTCATACCAACGAAAAGGAATGACCGTCAAAGCCGGGCAAATTGCTGAATCTAATTGAACATATCGACAATGAAATAAGACAGTTTTCGATATCATTGCTTTGATACGTGCTTTGATGTTGAAGGAGTAGTATTTTATCCAAACGCTTTGCGTTTTTTTATTTTACTCACCCGGAAGAGACAAGAAAGAGATGTGAAACTAGTTAGGACTTACATGCATTGTCGACTACATCTCCATTGTCATTCGATAGTAGTTTACCTTTTTCTCCTTTGCCTGCAATTTCAAAATGGATTGTTACTTCATGATATGAGCTGTACAAAAATACAAGGGGGGGGGGGCAAGTTTTAACCTTGTAGCGGCGGGGATTATGACCTTGTTATGACCTTGTACTAACTTTTAAAGAAAATTACAAGGCGATCAGTAAGATTCCAAGTTACAACCAGTCTAACAAAAGGTTTCCACAGGGCTGATTAGCATTATTCGAACCATTTACAAGGTTACAGCAAGGCTTTTTTTCTAGGCTAGAACAAGGTTACAAGGCCATAACTAAAAGGCTTGTACATGGCAATAAATGGCCTTGTATTTTCGTACAGGGAGACAGATGAGTCAAAAACCTACTTTCTTAGCAATTCTTAACCGTTACCTGTTTCTAAACATTGCAACACATTAAAGTCGCAACAACTTGAATAAAACTGTCTCAACTAATACGGCAAATTGAAAGTCGTTCAAAATGATCAACGTTTTCGTAAAGATCCATTGTCACCCAGGGTCCTTTGCAAGCATGCTGCAATTTCAGACTGTCTGAAAATCAAATTTGGCCTAAGCAGAAACTATGCATCGGCAGCATAGGTTCCAAATCTTTAACTCGGCGTAAAAAGGTGGGTGTAAAATTCAATGATCTATTTCTTCTGATTGAAGGGCTTGAAAGAAACTTTAGATACTTATCCATAATTTTACCGTTGGACTTTCAAGAAATTTTGAATATCTTTCGAAATTACAGCGTATCTGACATTTCAACTCATTTGAGGATGTGACGTCATGAAATTTCTAAATCATAAACCAGATGAGTGACAGACTTTTGCTTGATACCAAATTGTAGGAATTCATAAACTATGGTTTTCTTCGAAGTTATTTCATGTTGCGTCAAACTGTTTGAAATTACGATTGTTTTAAGTTTTTTTGAAAATTTTTCTTGAGTTCTTGAAAAAGAAGAAAAACACTCTAATTCTGAAAATATCGAATATTTCAGAAAAGTCCAACGGTAGAATTGTACAGAAACAGCTAAAGTTTCTTTGACGTCATTCAGTTCAAAGAAATAGATCACTGAATTTTACACCAGCCTTTTTAAAGATTTGGAACCTATGCTTGCATCGGCACTGTAGTAGTTGAACTGACAGAAAAACCAATCAAAAATCAACTTTTCTATCAGTTGAACTACTACAGTGCCGATGCATATTTTCTGCTTAGGCCAAATTTGACTTTCAGACAGTCTGAAATTGCAGCGTGTCCGCAAAGGACCCAGGGTGACAATGTTTTCTTAATGATGCAATAAAAGCCAACCACTACACTGCTTACATCCTCTTTTTATGCAGCAAACTTGCCACCAGCGTTTTTTNGAAATTCATAAACTATGGTTTTCTTCGAAGTTATTTCATGTTGCGTCAAACTGTTTAGAAATTACGACTGTTTTAAGTTTTTTTGAAAATTTTTCTTGAGTTCTTGAAAAAGAAGAAAAACACTCTAATTCTGAAAATATCGAATATTTCAGAAAAGTCCAACGGTATAATTGTACAGAAACAGCTAAAGTTTCTTTGACGTCATCTATGACGTCATTCAGTTCAAAGAAATAGATCACTGAATTTTACACCAGCCTTTTTAAAGATTTGGAACCTATGCTTGCATCGGCACTGTAGTAGTTGAACTGACAGAAAAACCAATCAAAAATCAACTTTTCTATCAGTTGAACTACTACAGTGCCGATGCATATTTTCTGCTTAGGCCAAATTTGACTTTCAGACAGTCTGAAATTGCAGCGTGTCCGCAAAGGACCCAGGGTGACAATATTTTCTTAATGATGCAATAAAAGCCAACCACTACACTGCTTACATCCTCTTTTTATGCAGCAAACTTGCCACCAGCGTTTTTTGAATCGCTCAAAACTCCCTGGCCCATCCACATAGTCCATGTATTCCTCTAGTTTTTCTTCCTGTTCCTCATTCCACTCAACTACAAAGAAAAACAACGTCAATAACTGTAAATTTATGAACGCAGACCTGGGATGAACCTGTCTTTTTGGAAGACTGACAGTCTTGAACCTACGGTTAGGAAGAGACCCATCTAGTACCTTGAATCTCACACAGAGGGGTTACTCTGGTATAGTTAGGATATGGGTGCTCAGGCTGGGTACAAACATGAACCTAAAAAAAATTTTCTTACCCTACATACCCAAAATAATGCAGCCAACATCTTTAGCGTAATGTATTTTAGTTTAGTATCCATTGGTTTTTAATTGTTCGTATTGTTGTTTTATGTATTTAGGATTTTTCCCCCTTTCTAACCCCTGGGTCAGAATGACTTCTGGAGCCTCCCCTGCCAGGGTATCGCAGACGGTGCGGTGAATACCCCGGGTGTTAGGGCAAAGGGGAAAACATAAGACCCAAAAGGAAATGTTTAACTTACCTCGATAAAGGAGACTGTATTTATCCTTCTTTCGTTTGTATCTAAGGTAACAAATAGTGATGAGAATTGCAGTTGCCAAGAAGCATATTGTAAATACCAATGCGATGGAAATGATAAAAAACTTGATTGGAACATGCTCTGCCTTACCTGTGAAATGAGAAAAAGAACATTATTAATATATTTAGAGCCACAACGTTTTTGGAAATCAATTCATCAAACCAAATAACCCAGTCTCCTCCCAAAATAAAATTGTTTACTATTTCCAATGCATTTTTCTGTTATTCCCGCTACTTAAGTACACTAAAAAGTATACAGAGTAAAACTGTTTTTGGCCATAGAACTGGAGTACTCGAAAAAAGCTCTCACAATTTGAGTTTGAAACCTTGGAACGACATCCCTACCACCATCAGGGAGCTCTCTACGTTGCAAAAATTTAAAAAACACGTCAAAATACATCTGAGGAGCTGAATTTAACTATAACACGACTCCCTGGAAGATCCGCTGCACCTTTGTTTTATCAAATTGCATTTATATATTTTTCGTATGCTTGTATATTTTAAGTTTTCTGCTGAGGGATAAACAACAACAATGCAATGCGATGCGATGTGATGTGATGTGATGT